>BSBK01007866.1:0-600000 GCA_027943335.1 Chamaecyparis obtusa
CAATTTCCCCAATTTTGCACATATAACATGACCTAATGTCGTTCATCATCAGCACATTTTTCGGGATTGAAGATAGGGCTCTGTTCAAATCTCCTTTAATCATGGATTCTGAAATTGTCTTAAAGATTCATGGCTTGCAAACCTCATTCCTTACCAATTGTGCATTAAAAACCTCCATCCCTTGTTTCTTCACTGTAGCAGATGATGATGCCATTTCAAATTTCAAAAAGAAATGTTTGCTCAGTATGTACCTTTTTCTCGTAAGTACCCTGCAAGTGATTTTTTTCGACGGCACACTGTAGAGATTCAGAATCAACTTGATAAATTAGTTTCTTGTGCTTGGAATCACTCAAAGAAATCTCAAATCACTAGGTGAAATGAAATGAACGGCAACTTTCCACTTTATAGATTCTGAAAAGTGAAATTAGGGCCTCATAAATGCTCAGTACAGAATTTGTAAGTGGAATACAGCTGTCTCGACAAACTCATGCTAACCTCGACTAACACAAGCTTGGTCAAAATAACCATTACGACATAGCTCGGTACCTATAGCATCTCGGCCATGACAAGTGCTCGGCATACACTAATATCTCAGTCAGAATACTGTCACTCAGCATCAAAAAATAAAGTTTTCTATTTCACTCAGATATGTCCCAATGCATCTTTAACTATGCAGATTGGACTTCTACTCAGTCTTTATGTTAGGAACTGATGTAAAATAAAGCTTTGTAAAATTCAGTTCCAAACATACCTTTTATTCTTAATTAGAAGAAGTGTGATCACCTAATCCATCAGATTGGGTGACCTCGGATGTGCTAGCTTCACTAGTGTTTCCTTCTTCTTTCTTCTTCCATGTCTTGTCCATCTGATTTTTCAATTTTTTGCGGATATATTCACTCTGATTCTGATTATTTCTTGGTATAGGTGATCTACATTCTTTCTTAAGATGACCTATCTTATTACATTTGTAACACACCATGCTTCCAGTCATCCAACTTTTGGATCTTCCTCTGAAATGAGTCTTCATGCAAGTTGCTCCAATGTGTCCATATTTTCCACAATAATGACAATTGTACCATGTGTTTTAATCCCAATTGTGTGAGTTGTTCTTTATAGGTGACTTAGTCTATTCATTTGATGACCATCTTGGTTTAGACCTGCATTCAAATGCTCTATGCCCATACTTCTGACAGTTGAAACAATTGCCTTGAAACTTAGGTGAGGTAGGTGGGTTACTGACCTTAAACCTACATTCATGTGCCTGATGTCCATGTTTCTTACAGTTAAAGCAATGTCCATTGAACTTAGGGTTTGAATCAAACTTACCATGTTTACTTTTGCATATGTTGGTTGTATGTCCTGGCTTTCCACAATGATGGCATGTGGGCTTGTTGTTCTTTGGTTTTTCATTCTTCTATTCTCCATTCTTTGATGATTCTCCTTCTTTAGTAGATGAAGCATGTTTATTTAGTCCAAGTCCAGATCTATCATCAAATCTTCTAGGTGACCTTAACAGTTCTTCAAAGTATTTTGCAGCTTCATTAGGTTTGTTCATCCTTTCATTGATTTCCTTTTCAGTTCTAAGTTCATTCTTTAATTAATCATTCTCAGACCTCAGTTGGTTAATTTCCATATCTTTCCTACCCAACTCTTGATTAACCAGCAGCAGTTGATTTACCATGTCCAGTTGATTATTAGTCAACCTTTGCATGTCACTTGTTCTTTCATCCAGTCTCATTGTAATTTGTCTTTTTTCTTCTTCAACCATTATCTTGTCATCTTTAGCTTTCTTTTTCTATTCAACAACTTCACAACGTTTGAAAAATTGAATCTCCTATTCTCTCTTTAGATTCCTGATGTCATCATTTAGTATGGTATTCTTCTCCAGTAGCTCTTTTATGGCTTTGTCAATTTCTGCAGTATTTCCATTGTCAAATAATCTAGTGGTATCTTCTTCTTGATATTGTGATTCATTTTGCTGAATAGCAAATTCTCTCCTTTTGCTCAAGGATTTCTTCAGTTCACCTCTGGCTGCTTCTAGTTGTTGTAATGCCAACTGTATATCAATTTTTTGATTCTCTATGACTAGCTTATAGACTTCCATCTCAAGATCTTTTTCTTCAAGTGGTTAGACTTTCTATGAGAAACCTTGCAGCTCTGATACCAATTGTTGGAAATATAATTGGGAAATGTGATACTGAGAGGGGGGGTGAATCAAAAATCACCTACTAAACCATTCTCATATAAATAAAACTTTTGCATAGCATCACCAATACTTGAACATAATCAAATGACTAACAAACTAAACATCATCCATGAAAGCATTCAAAACATAGAGATTTTGGTTACCCATAAACCCTTGAAAGGTAAAACTGGGGTGGGGATGACACCCACAAGTCTTCACTACTGCAATAATAAATTTTCCTATTAGGGCTTACAAAATTTGATCAAAACTTGATCTACCCTGTGAGGGGTCTGCTATGTTAAAAGCTAAAAGACTTATACAGTCTACCTTGTAAAAGGATTTGAAACTTACAATAAAGTAAGCACTCAGTTAAGAGATTACAAAAAGTATGTTAGGACTACTCAGTTAAGAGATTTACCCGGATACACTGGCTAGAATCTCTCAGTACCTGATCTTTCGGTTTGCACTGTATGAAGATAACAAATCTTCTCTTTACTGTGTGATGATGATCTCATCTATCAGATCTATCTCTTTTCTGTGCTTTCACTGCTTAGCTCGGTCACTGAAATCTGTCTCTAAATACTTCTCTTTTCTGAATCATACCTATCTGCTTATACCCTTCACATTCGCTATCCCTTGCTACTAAATTTTAGGGTTTAGATCTTGACCTTATATAATCAACAAAACATTTTACTAATTCAAGATCTACAGCTTAGATTAATTCCTTTTGCCGCCTACGTCTTACAAATTTCTGATTAACTCTAGGTATTACACAGGGATCAATAATTACTAAGTAGATGCGTAATTACCTTTGTAATTATCTCAATAGACAAAATACAAAACTTGGATGTTGGCCAAAACTATTTACCTCGATCACTGTGCCAAAACAAACTCTTATGTCATTCTCTGGCTAACTCGGCAAATGCAGTTTCTGATACTCGGCATTCACTGTACTCGGCATATGTTGATAACTCTAGCGCTCGGTAATCATTGCATATAAGACTCGGTAGAACTAGACTCGGTATACTACAAAAATACATAGTGACCATAAGTTTACTCGGCAGTACTACTGTTTGGTAAGTAAACATTACATAGCTCGGCCTTTACATAATGACTCGATCGCAATGATGATCAACCATCATTTCCTAGATATATGACTAAGTGCGAGTCACTAATAGTCAACAAAACTATAGAGATCCACACACACACACACACATGTGTGTGTGTGTGTGTGTGTGTGTGTGTGTGTGTGTGTGTGTGTGTGTGAGAGAGAGAGAGAGAGAGAGAGAGAGTTCTTCTCACCATGGTTTTTCCTAAATTAGATTTTCCATGTAAAAATATGGTGTTCATGAGTATGTTGTTTTTTTCCTTAACTTTCTTTCATGATAAGTTGGTTAAAGTTAAATGATGAAAGTTGTGATTGAAAAGTTTAAGAATTTGAAAAAGACTGATTGACCTCCCCTCCTTACCCACTCTCTTAGTTTTTTGGTTTGTTTAATAACAAAAGGAAAGTTATATAGTCTTTTGAAATGTAACATTTGATTCATCTTACAATGAGTAGATTTGTGACATCTTTCTTTTTTAAGTATGATGGTAGAAGAGAACCATCATATTATTTACAATAATTTCAAACTATGTGCCTCCCTTATTTTTATGTAGACCGTCACCATAGGACTTTATCACCTTTTTTGGATTTGGTTAGTGCTTTCATGAAAAAAATTATTACTTCTATTGAACCTAATACATGTATTCTTAATCTTATTAAATGCAAACAAGAAAAAAAAATATCCAAATTAGAGATTGCATATTGTAATTAGGTATTAGTCACTAACATGAGTTATAACTTACACGATGATGGAATCCAAAACACATTAATGAATAGTCTCCTTCCAATATTTTAAGAGCCAAGTCTATGATGTGTGCCACCATTTCTTTTTTAGAATTGTACTATTATATATAAAAAAGTGAGCTCACTTTATTCAATGATCCTCTTTTATATAGTCAAATTTCTAACACCTTATCATGTGAAAATAATGGAGACAATAAAGATACACCTAATTATTAGCATGCACAAATCAAACCAAACAAATTAATAAAACTATTACTTTAACATGAACCTATACGTATTACATTGAAGCAACTTTTGGAATATAATCTTACCACCTTACCTATTGTCATGCCCAAAAATTAGGGCAAAACACACACAACAATTTTTTTTAAAGCACATAAAAACAATAAGGTTACACACTAAGGAGCACTCAACAAGAAAAGAAACACAACATCCAAACACATATTAACTCACAAGAGGTATCATGGCATGCATTGGTTTGCCAACATCCCTTGTTCGTCAAACTGCAATAGTCTAAATGAAACCCTAACCGGGTTTAAAACAAAAGTTAATAAAAGGGATAAACCAAGGTGAAAATTAAAACTTAGATAATAATAAAAGTAAAAGGTTGGGTCAAAACACCCAAAAAGGTTCAATACAATAAAAGATTAATTCGATCATAATTGTAACCCTAATGGTTCCTAGAGTGAGTTGGGTTACCAACTAGGATCGAAGATGCCAAACTATTAATAATTAAATAAAAGGATGAAATAAGTCAAGGTATTAAACCTAAGTGAAAACTAGGGTTTATAAATTATTACTTATTAAAATATAATAATATTTGAATACTTTGAATTAAAATATTATAATTTTACTTGCGATATAAAGATCCAAAGTTCATTAATCAATTTATTTTAATCAATAACAAGGATTAAAAAACTATATAACATTATTAATATTAAATTAGACATTAATGCTAGGGAGAAATAATTTACCTAAGTCCCTCCTTGGACACTTAAATTAATCTCCCCTAAATATCCATTTAATTAGGAAAATAATAAAATCACTTTGAATAATAAATTTTAAATCTGGAAATATCAAATCTCAAGAAAACATTAAACTGAAGAAATATGATCATAAAAACATTCTTATGCGAAACCTAGGTTTACAAAGTTTTTTACCCATTTTAAAGTTATAGTGTTAATAATAATTAATTTAAAATACTATATTTTAATCCCAAAACATAATGTTATCAAAGTTAATTAATTAATTTAAATTAAACATTTAAAAGATTAAAATAACCATAATAAAACTTTTATGTTAAATTTATCATTTAGACTAAAGGAAAGTTATTTATCTAAGTCTGATCGTAAGACATTAAATAATTTCCCCTAGAATAACCCATTAATACATTAAAATATTATTAGTAAATTAAATATTAAATTTAATCACCATCATTATAATAAGAATAAAAAATAATATTCAATTGGAAATAGGCATTAATTTTTAAATTTAAAAAAAAAAGTAAATTCTAATAATAGTATTAAAACGAATAAAGGTCCATATATTAATATCTCAACATTATCAAATTTAAATTAATTAAAAATGTCATTCAAAAGCAAAATATTAGAATCTCACTAAATAATAAAAGAATCTCTTTCAGAATTCCAATGAAAATAATAAATAATAAATAAATCAGAATTCAAATTAAAGTGACTGTTAAAAGTTAACAGTCATTAAATTAAAATAAGACAAAGATTTAAATCCAAACATAATCCTACTAAATAATAAAAATGAATCTTTTTTAAAATCTCAAGATAAAATAAAATAAAATTTTAAAAAAGGACTGTGTAAATCAACAATCATTAATTACTAATAACCAGTAATTAAAATATTAATCCAGAATTAAATGAAAAATCATAATTAAAATTTCAAATTTAAAAATGGCTCCAAAAGCCAACCCTAACCCTAATTTCTTCATTTTGTGTGTGAGTTTGGTTGAAAGAAGAAATTGAAAAAATATCAAGTTCAAATATATACATGAGTACACATGTGTGTATATACACACCTAAGGTTTGTATATACACACGTATGTACTTATGTATATATATACACAAGGGTTGAATGAGATGGATAAATAAAATCAGAATATTCATAAATTAAAATCAATAAGAGGGTTTATCCAATCTTTCTTCCATTGTCATTGTATAGCCTATCTTTGAGAGAATTTTGTTGCAGGTCAAAATTGGAGCTTGCTGGTGCAAATCAGAGGTTGGAATCACATTGAGGAGGTCCAAAAACCCCTAAATCGAATTTTGTTTCATTCAAATCGGACATCTGAAACCAAATCTCGAGCCATTTGAATTTTGGAAGTGCGGCGATGGTGATTCAGAAAAAATAATTTCAGAGGCAATTTTCAAACAACGATATCTCATTCATTCGGTCTCCTTTTTTCGAGCAATTTTTTTTGTTTTGGGGTATAATTTCATGATCTACACAATGGTGCAGGTGGTTGTTGATCTCTGCTTTTGATATTTTTTGAAAATCACAAATCCCTATTTTTACAACTTTAGAGTCTTTGTTCGGGTTCATATAGACACATTTTTAGGTGCTATTTTTTTTAACATCAACATAGAAATGTATTCCAATAGGGTATATACATCAATGTATACATACAAGACTTTTTTTAAACTAACATGATATCAAAATGAAATCTATTATCATATAGGTAATTAGGAAAGCAAATCTACATTAACTTTTCTTTTCCAAATAAATGCTTGAAATAAACTTTGTCTACATAGGAAGGAGTTTTGCATTCATAAGAAAATCTAACTTTTTCATGCATATAGAAACATAAACCAGCAAACTTACTTTTGCATTCAAGCATAATGAATACACATTTTTACAATTTCTTTCCTTAGAAACAACATATAAATTTTTGGAGATCATTTCACATTTATGTACAAACTTTTACATGCTATTAGGCATTACATGGCCTTTTTACTCTACTTTTTTACACATGGCTTTATAGCCCTTTTTACACATAAAAATTTATAAGTATAAATGACAAAATCTTTTTTTTCTTGAACAAAACCAGCAACTTCATCAAATAAAAATATGCAAAAGAAAACCACTTTGACCATGGAGGCTCACCTCCCAACCTAGGCCATTACATGGCCACCCCTAAGCTTGGGGAAACAAAGATGGATGAGGGTTACATACATGCTTCAACACACATACACATAAAAATTAACAAGTACATGTAAACACAAAATTCCCATCCCAAGGACATTCACACAATGGGTCACCTTGGACCCATAAAAGGGGTGAAGGTGGAAAGTACCCAAGTAGGAGAAATCATTCAAAAGTAAAATCTTGCCTTCAATAAGGCCCAAAATCCATAACCATTGCCTTCACAAGGTCATAACAAAAAGTACCAAACCTTTCATTTCCTTTCACAAAATACAACCCTTATGACCCCCAAATAAGTATACAACAAGAATGGCAACATGGAGCCCATACATCCATGCCTCATCCCCTTCCTCCTTGAGGAATGACTCTACACTAAATGAGCATTCTCAACTTAAGCCCTTCACCCATCAAGGCTCGCTTCCCTCCCAAGGGTGAGTTTGGCCTTGCACACCCCAATAATACAAAAACACTAAAACAAAACTAGCAAATAAACACATAACAAGAAGCCATGAAAGCAAGCATAAAGCTTCACAAAACCATTATAATAACATAACAAAGAAATATGCATTTTACATATAATCAAAAGAAAGAGTCTTCCATGACAAGGAAACCAACCTTACTCCAAGCTATGGAAAAAGAGGGTTGAGAAGAGCTCCCTTTCCTACAATCCTTCATTCCTTGCTAAGTCCACCAAAACCTGCTAAGTCCACTAGAAGTCTCCAAAATTGGAGAGTGGAAAAATCAACCTACCAAATTCCTCTCCATCCCACTAAAAAAGAAAACCCTACCTAACCTCAAAGATGATTGGACACACTATCCAGGGGTTCTCTCTTCAACAAGAGGGAAATTCAAAATTGAAAAGAGAGGAAGACATGACACACTTCCCAAATTCATCACCTTTCAAAAAGACATCTTTAGAAGAGGCAAAAATGGTCTAAAAACATCCTATTGGTCAAAATTTGACCCCCAACCCAAATTCATCCTATGAGGTTATCTTATTTTAACCCTACCTAACCCTTTGGGTTACTTTTAGTCTCTCAAAAGTCCACTAAGAGTTGACTCACAAAAATTTGAAATAAGATTCCCTCCCATGGCTCAACAACCAAGATACGTAACCTTGGGATTCTAAAAGGTGACTCAAGGGTGAAGACAACTAATAAACAATGCACTTGGTCATGCTCAAGTAGACATTAATTTAAAATAAAAATAAGTACAATTAAATAATAAAATCAAACATTACTTTACAACATTATACATAACAAAGAGGTTATTTATCCCTTTGGAGATAACCTTGGCTTTACAAGATTTTCACATGCATCCATCTTTAATTTCCCCTTGTTTAATCCATGGTCATTTCTTGCACACTAGACAAAATATCAGTAGCTCGTGAAAGATCAAATGTCATATTTATATAAAATGCACCATAATTAATCACACTCAAACACATCATATAATCTAACTGCATCCACACTATTTCACAAGAAATTCACATAATCTCCATAATATATTACTCAATTTCCAAAACAAGTTAATTTAGAACACATAAATATATCAATTAACCTAACTTCCTAACCTTGATCATCTCATATGAACTTTTCTTGCATAAACATGATATTAAGGCATAATATTCAAAATTAAATAATTTATCAAATACCATAACATCAAGACCTAAAAATCAAATCATAGAATATGTCCTAAATCATTTACAACCAACATTTCAACTGATTCACTTATCTCGCATTACTATAACATCAAAGCATACTAAGAATAATCTCCTACTCAACATCATGACCTGATAATCACTTTTCTATTAATACATGTCTCAACATAAAATAACTTCAAATGGTCTTTTACGTAAGCATGCATATCCAAATAGTAACATTTCAATATTCATAAAGGGTACATTCTACCAACTCAATTCTTGACTCAACACACCTTTCCTACTGTACTACTTCTATAAATTACATACAACTGGAAAATAATCTTGACTACATGAGAATATATATTTCACCTTTTTATTATTTAAATTACCTTGTTCTAATTCAATTTCCACAAACATGCACTCAATTGCACTATCATAAAGATCAATTGAACTCAATTAATCCTATTTCAAATATGTATCATCAGAAAATGGAAGCACTTCCATTTAGGATTGGTTTAAAGCCCTTCGAGTAAGTGGTTTGGGGTCATGTCAAATGCCTTAAATGGGTCTTTGACTTGGATCTGGCTTTTTCCCTTGTTCTTCCCCATTTTTCACCTCTTTTCTGCATTATTCTGGCATCCTGACCTGAAATCCTGAGATTCTTGACCTCAAGGTCAAGGTCAACCTCGACCTTGACCCAAGGTCCAAAATTCAAGATCCCAAAGCTTCCAGATGTTGGGTTTCAGAAAGATTTATTTACGCTTCTAGGTCAGCTGTTTCGAGCTTTGAAATGGTAAACTCTTAAATTATATTTAATTTAAGTCCATTTCTAGGGGTTAAGGCTTAAATGGGAATTTAATTCTCCTATGTAGGGCTCTCTAGAAGTTTGTGCCCTAGACTAGTATAAAAGGAGGCCTCCCTCTCTCATTTCGAGGGTAATCTTTCATAATAAAAAATCTTAATCTCTCAAGCAAAATCAAGCAAGCAAGAAGGAGAAGGAAAACATTCAAGCATTCATTCATCTTCAAGCATTCAAACATTCAATCATTCAAGATCCAATTCATCAAGGAGATCCATTGGTAGCCATTGAAGGATTCAATCTCTATGGAGCCCTCTTGTTGAAGATTTCTTTATCCACATCCATTCAAGCTTCTTCCTATTCCAAGATCCATTCAAGATTGGTGTTGAAGATCTAAAGACAATTGATTTAAGACATCCTACATCCAATTCTACATGTATTTGGAGCATCCGTACTTGTGGATTCAAGGATTTGAATCTTCCACAAGGGTTTTCAACATATGCAAGGTGAATTGTTTCATTTACTTTCTTTATTACAACAATTTTAATTTAATTTCAAGGTTAATTCTTAAATTTGGGTTTGACCAAGGTAAACCCCTCCCCCCAACAAAAAAAAACATTTTTCTTGTAGGAACAGGTATAGAACATCGAATTACAGTGCAAATCTGGATACCCTTTTCAGCAGACTTTCGAGATCTGCGAACAGAATTTCTATCAGAGCAGTGCAGGTCAAGGTTGACATAAAGAGGCATGATTGTGCCCCAGGGTAAGATTGTGCCCCCGTATTTGGGCCAAGGTTGACCTTTCTTAGAAAAGCAGAAAGTTTTCTGAGTTTTCTCTATCTCTGTGTTTCTAGGCCAGATCCGATTGCAGAATTTCCTAAAACTGAGTATAGACACTAGAAAATAACATTTTCTAGATCTGTCATATTTTGAGGTTAGTATTTGTCTTCAAATTCAATTAATATTGCAATACTTCTTTCCATAATAGAATATAAGGTTTTCTCCTTTCTTCATATTCTCCATCGATTCATTCATCTATGCATTGACCATCTTCTTGTGATTAATCAATTTGGATCTTTCCTTTGGAAATTTGGGGTTAAGAAGAAGATCTTACCTTCCCCAATCCTATATATTATACACAACATCTACCCTTTTATCTATTACACTTTGGTGAACACACGTCATCTTTTTATCCATTACATATTGGTGAACCCGCAATAGACAACTCTTTCTTTTATGGTGTTAGATCTTGCATGTATTAGACTTCTTTTATGTGTTTGCATTTACATTTCATATAAAGAAAAAATACAAAAATATTTCTTTGATTATGCTTTGTGTTTTCCTAGTTTAGTTAATTTGCATTGCATTGGTATATGAGCTTTACTACCTCTAGTCCTACTTATAATATTCTGGTTAGAAGAAGTTGTAGACTTATGGGTTTCTTTGATCCCAAGTCTTTCTCTCCTCTCCTTAGGATCCCGGATGACAATTTGATTATTCATGATTCTAATCCTACTATGGAGCATAACTCTTCTCACTCATCTCATGATGAGGATGATGCTTTAAGAGTTCCTCCTGAATAAATCCAAAAAATTTCAACTGAACTTGATAAAATAGGAAATTGGCTTACTCAAGAGAACCATAATCAAGATTTTATTTAAGCTATAGATGTTCTTAAGAAAGTCCTTCATGATAGTGATCAAGGTGTTAATCTCTTGTGTGGGATTACTCATCTTGTGCATTTAAATGTTAAACATTTAGCTCAAGAAGCTCAAGAATTAGGATTCACTCCTTCTGTCACTAATGTGGAACCTTCTTCCATTCCTTTACCTAGTATTCCTACTTATACTCCTCCTTTGGTGATTGCATCGGTTCCCTCTCTTCCTATGAGTGTTCCTTTGATGTCTCTACCTACTTCACAAACTTCTTATCATAGTGTTCCTTTCACTTATTCCAATCCTCTTCCAACTGTGGTTCCAAGTGTTCCCCCGATTGTGTCTTCCATTCTCATCGTTTCCTACACTTTCCCTAGTGTTTCTAATGTTCCTATGCCTCCTATTTCATCTAATGATTCCACAATCATTAGTTTGGCTCAAACTGTGTCCTCTTTACAACAATAACTTGCATCTTTAACTCAATCCAAGTTTAGCATTCCTACATGTGACATGGGCAGTCCTTTATCCCTATACATTATTCGTGCTCATGTTCCTCAGCAAGCCGATATGCCTCATCTTGAGAATTACAATGGTAAGGTAGACCCTGTTACTCATGTTAAAACATTCCAAATCCTTTGTAGTTACTATGCTCATGACCATGGGATTTTAGCCAAGTTGTTTGCTAGAACGTTTCATGATAAGGCCTTGCAATGGTATTGTTCCATGCCTCCTTATTCTATTGATTCTTTTCCAAAACTTTTTAATGCCTTTATTCAACAATTTCAAAATAACATTGGTCTGCAAGTGTCCTTAACTGATTTGATGCATTGTAAACAAAATACTAAAGAAAAATTGATTGAATTTATTGGTAGATTTAAGCATTTGTATGCTCAGATTTCTTATCCTATTCCTGATATTGATATTCAGTGTATGTTTATTTCAAATTTACAAAAGGATGTTAGAGATAAGATTTTTCTTACTGAATTTACCTCTTTTCAACAACTTTGTGCAGCACTTCATCATTATCAATTACAAGTGAGTCAATTTGAGAGAAACACTCCAATGGCTCATGTTCTAGTTGATAAGAGTGATGTTGCTCCTAATCCAAACAAGTTTCAAAAACCTAACAACTATGTCAAGATAAATATGCAAACCAATGCAGTTGTTGATCAGGTTATTTTTGCATCCAACAATGCCACTTCTACATCCACTACTTTTCGTCTGAATCGTACGTTTACTCCTCTTTCTGAATCTTTGCATTCTATTATGAGTAAATTGTTGATTGTTAATATGATTACTTTACCTCCTATTTGACCTCTTTTACCTACTATGATGGCATCCAAATCCTTTGATTCCTAAGCCTTTTGTTAATACCATCATCATAATGGCCATGATACTGAGAAATGTTATTCTTTAAAACATAAGATTCAAGATTTAATTGATTCTAATGCTTTATCTGTTGATAATTTTGATGGTAGTGGGAATAAATCTATCTCTCCTCCTAATCAAAACCTCCAAATCTATATGAATCCTTTACCTACACATGATACTAATACCATTGTTCAACTATCTTTTGTGGATATTGTTTATGTGAGATCATATTGTTAACCATGTGGAGCATGTTGTTGTGTCTCAATCTGTATCACCACCCTAGCCTCAAAATCAATCTCAACTTCAAGTTCCACCTCAACCTAAGCCTAAACCTCAACCTCAAAAACAACCTAAGAATAAAAGACCTAGGGAACTCTTGATTATCTTTGATGATTATGAGACTATTAAAGCTCTTGATGGTCCCCTCTACATTTATGGTTGGATTTCTAAGATACCTACACATGGTTGTCTTGTTGATCCTACATCCTTATTTAATGTTATCACTAAAGAAAATATTTTTATGAAGAACTTACAACGTGATTCTTATGATACATCGGATATGTGGATTCAAACTTGTAATGGTTTTCTTTATCCATCATTTGGTTCTATTAACTTACCTGTTGAACTTGTGGTAAAGTTGTGGACACTACCTTCATTGTTGTTCCTACTTCTGATTAGTTTCAAGTTAAGTTAGGTTTGCCTTGGTTGAATGTCATGCATTTCATTGCTTCTCCTATCCATAAGTGTCTTAAATTCATCCATGATGAAGAAGTGAAGATGATTAATCATAGTTTATATCAACCTTCTAGGCCTAGGGATTGTGTTACACTTGACTTTTTTTGGCCTCCATTACCTAATTCATGTTCTTCTTGACCTGATAATCATTTTCGCTCATATCAAGCCTATAAACATTGCAAGATTCTTGAGTTAAGCATGCCTCAAATGGATCTTAATCTTGGTCTTTTACCTATGCCTACCATACCTCCTTTATCCATGGCTTCTAGTTCTATTAATCAAGATCCTAATGTTGCTTTTCAGCCTACTGAGAATCCTACTAATCCTCCTATAGAACCTATGAAAGAACTAGGAGGAACCTGTGATTGTTCCTCCTAGTTCTCAACATATTTCAAACAAGACAAAACATAACTGATCTGCTAATGAATGGCGTAAGAAGCATCGAGCTCAAGCTAAGGCCCGTGCATCTATTCTTCAAAGTTCTTTACCTTCTTTTGACTAGCCTATGCTTGATGTGTTAGAAGAAGTTAATACTAATAATGATGTTAAGATGAATGATTATGATGATTCTATTCGTATCTTAGATTCTATTTCAATTAATCTTGATGAAGAAGATACTCTTGATGATACTAATGATGCTAATGATGAATATGAGACTATTGACATTGACACTGATTTACCTAATATGCTTTTAGCACAACTGATAATTACACCCAGTATTGAACATTATGATTCTCAAGAGGATCCTTGTTTGGAAATGGCTATTATTCCTACTACGTTGGATATAGTCCCTCTTGTGAGTTACCCACATTCCCTAAATGATATAGAACGAGATGGGGAGAGTAGGCAACGCACTTGATTGGCTTGTCCTTCATGGTAGATTTTTGTGTGTTTTCTTGTTGTATTATGTCTCTCCCATAATGTGTTTGCTAAATGTTTGTTAGATTCTTTTATATGACCCTTGTTACTTTATTGGTGCAAGGTGATAAAGGAACTGAACCTGTTGTGCTATTCCTCTATATGTATCTCTATTCTTCTATATGTTGTTTTCATGTTATGTTGTACCTATTCTATTGTTCCTAAAGGTTTTCCTTGTGTAGTCCACTTGGATTTGCGACTTGGTAGCACTGATTCTTTTTGGTCTCCATGTTGTGGTCCGAAAAGAGTCTTCGTAACTCTTATGTTTTCTTTCCTCCATTGTGATTGTAGTTCTACTTTCTTTTGGGAATGATGTCAATTCATTTTCAATAATATCATATATAAATATTATCTTATGATCATACTGACCCCACGACAGGTAGATCCCTTATGTGTTCTCCATATGTTTATGTGATATTTCCCTTGATTTGTCTTCATTTGGGGGCATTTCATAGTGGAAATGTAATCAATGGAGTTGTTTATGTTTTCATTCAATCCATTGCTCTTGTTAAAGTGTTAGCATTGACTTTAATGTGGGGGCATACGCTCTGCTCACTTTTTGCACATGCACACTTTCAATATTTTTGTTTTCAAGGCTCTTTTCTCCCTTTATGGATTAGTGACTAATCCTTAAAGCATGGATTTTTATCCTATAGGATCTCTTAATCCCTCCAGTTTCATTTTTTCAATTTTTGATCCCTTAAGGTCGAAGGTGTCCTTAAGACTAGATCATCACATCCACATAAAAGAATGCAATACACCAAATCTAGGTCCTCACATGTCCAACGATCAATCCATAGCTCGAGGAGTGAGACCCAAATCAATGGAACCAGTCAGCCAAGCTGATCCATCCAAACAAACCAGTTGGTAAGCAAGAACACCAAGCAACAGAGGAAATAACCGAGCGCCAGCAAACCGACCACGCCAAGCATGACTGAGAAACACAGTTATCACTGAGTGCCAGTGAACCGACACCTTCAGTTATTGAGCGTTCTTCAAAGACCGAACACCCCAGTAACCATAGAACCGAGCAACCAGTCTCTCAAACCGAGCAAGTACTCTACCAAACTAGGATCTAAACTAACAATCTACCTTCAAAGACAAACATATTTTTGGTTGATACAGGATTGCCAAGAATCCTAGGATGCTCCTACATTAGAAAATATTGTTATCTCTATTTGAGCATTAATGATTGTCATTAGTATCAAAGGCATCGGTCAGTGACTTATGTTAACCTAGTCGGTAACTACAAGCAATACAAGCCAGTCGATTAAGTCTTCACACCGAGCACAAAATAGTTTTACCGAGCATCAGACATCGATACCGAGTGATAGTAAACATCGAGTGTTAGTATAATCATCAAGCAGTATATATAGTGTTTACCAAGGATCACATGAAACAACATAGAAATTAGAAATGGCACATCTATCTATGCAAACGGTTACAACAAAATCACAAAACATTTTACCAAGATCGAGGATAATTTATTGTTGAGATATTCATTAAATGCGATGAAGATCTTATGTTATTATTTTGATCTAGGTTATTTTTGTACATCGTAGATCTTAGGGTTTTCTCTAAGATATTGTAGCCTAGTTTTGTTAAGCGACAAAGTAGTATTCTATATAAATGTAATTTCATATTATTTTCAAATGCGTGAGAGAGAAGCTTGACAAGGAGTTAAGAACAAGCAATGAATTTCTTGAAGCATTAGCCAACTTTAAGATTATCGGTTGACAGACAGAGCAGAATAGTATTCAGAGTTATTCAGATTGAACAAAATCAAATCAGGCTACCGAGCAGTTCAGAACAAAGAATCTTCATAGAAAAGGTGATATATATTCAGTATTTCATAGATCTCTATCAGACAAGTTAAGTTGTCATTAGCAGATATTTACTTGTTATTTTCTAACCGTTGTAATAGAGTATTGGTAAAATCTCTTAACAGAGTAGACCTAACAGTCTTTTTGTAAATCTCTTAACTGAGTGCACACTCAAGTAGTGTTGTTAAAATCTTATCACTAGGTAGATCTAGTTGATCTAATATGTTACTCCTAACAGGGTAAGATCACCAGAAGTGATCACCACTTGTAGCCCTAACAGGCAAACCTTTTCTATCTGCAATAGTAAAGAATTTGTGGGTGTCATCCCCACCGTAGTTTTTACCTTCTTACAAGGGTTTTTGCATTACCAAAATAGTTGTGTTATGTGTTGATTATCTTGTTGATTTTATGCTATTTATCTTTGACAATTATATGAATGATGCATGCATGCAATGGATACAAGTTATTTTTGAAGGGTTACTAATGTTTGATGTTTAAGGTCAGAAAGGTTTATGAGTTGAAAGTCTTTGTGGGCACTGATTCACCCCTCCCCTCTCAGTACCCTATCTCTCTAAACCAACACTCTCTTTTTTTGGGCTTTACTCTTTTGGAATAGAATATTCCTAAGGGTGAATCCTTGATGGGTTGACTAGTGAGTAGCCACATTCACTAGGCGGTTCAACTTTGTCTTTCTAGTTGTGTTGTTTCCTTGTGTGGCTCACAATGGGACATAAGTTCTCATTGGGCAAGGTAATCACACCCTCTTCTCTCTTTTAGAGATGTCTCTCTTATTGTAATCTCAGAGTTGAGGAAAACTTGAGTCCCTGGGAGCTTGAGGATTCTTTTGTCCCTTTGATTTCAATAAGATTGTCTTTTTCTTTATGATCTCCTCTACCAAGAGTTTGCATTGAATCCATACTCTTGCTAAAGTGGGGGCTAAATGTATCATTGGAAAATGGAAGCACTTCCATTTAGGACTGGTTTAGCCCTCTGATTAAGTGGTTTGGGGTCATGTCAAAAGCCTTGAATGGGTTTTTGACTTAGATCTGGATTTTTCCCTTGTTTTGCCCCATTTTCCACTTTTTTTCTACATTATTCTGGCATCCTGACCTAAAACCCTGAGATTCTTGACCTCAAGGTCAAGGTCAACCTCGACCTTGACCCAAGGTCCAAAATTCAAGATCCCAAAGTTTTCGGATGTCGGGTTTCATAAAGATTTATTTTTTGCTTCTGGGTCAGCTATTTCGGGCTTCAAAATGGTAAACTCTTAAATTATATTTAATTTAGGTCTATTTATAGGGGTTAAGGCTTAAATGGGAATTTAATTCTCCTATGTAGGCCTCTCTAGAAGTTTGTACCCTAGACTAGTATAAAAGGAGGCATTCCTCTCTCATTTTGAGGGCAATCTTTCATAGTAAAAAATCTTAATCTCTCAAGAAAAATCAAGAAAATAAGGAGAAGGAAAGCATTCAAGCATTCAATCATTCAAGATCCAATTCATTAAGGAGATCCATTGATAGCCATTGAAGGATTCAATCTCTATGGAGCCCTCTTGTTGAAGATTTCTCCATCCACATCCATTCAAGTTTCTTCCTATTCCAAGATCCATTCAAGATTGGTGTTGAAGATCTAAAGACAATTGATTTGAGACATCATACATATAATTCTACATTCATTTGGAGCATCCATACTTGTGGATTCAAGGATTCAAATCCTCCACAAGGGTTTTCAACATAGGAAAGGTGAATTGTTTCATTTACTTTGTTTATTACAACAATTTCAATTCAATTTCAAGGTTAATTCCTAAATTGGGGTTTAAACAAGGCAAACCCCTTCCCCCAAACAAACAAAACCATTTTTCTTGTAGGAACATGTATGGAATAATAAATTACAGTGTAGATCCGGATACCCTTTTCGACAGACTTTCGGGATCTATGAACAGAATTCCTATCGGAGCAACGCAGGTCAAGGTTGACATAAAGGGGCATGATTGTGCCCTAGGGTAAGATTGTGCCCCCGTATTTGGGTCAAGATTTGCCTTTCTCAGAAAAGCAAAAATTTTTCTAAGTTTTCTTTGTCTCTGTGTTTCTAGACCAGATCTGATTGCAGAATTTCCCGAAACTGAGTACAAACACTAGAAATTAGCATTTTCTAGATCTGTCATATTTTGAGGTTAGTATTTGTCTTCAAATTCAATTAAGATTGCAATACTTCTTTCCATAACATAATATAAGGTTTTATCCTTTCTTCATATTCTCCATCGATTGATTCATCTATGCATTGACCATCTTCTTGTGGTTAATCAATTTGGATCTTTCCTTTGGGAATTTGGGGTTAAGAAGAAGATCTTACCTTCCCTAATCCTATATATTATACACAACATCTACCCTTTTATCTATTACACTTTGGTGAACACACATCATATTTTTATCCATTACAAAACATAGAGCATCCTATAATTATTGACATGAGTACATAAGCAACATGAAAAGAGAACATCATGAATTAGAGGTCAAGCCTCTATCTATCAGAATAAAAATTCATAATGTATCAACATAGCTTTTCTAATTACAAAGTCTATAATGTAGAAAAAAAAGAAATACAATGATTGGATCGGGGTGGGATCCCTTAATACACCCATCACGACCCCTAATGATAACTTCCTGATTAACATAAGACAAATTTGAACTAGGTGTATCTCACAATGTCATCATAAAACATAATGTAGAAATAATCACTGCATTCTCAGGATCAAATCATCCCTATCTATAAGGGTCACCAGAATACAATCCAAGGCCACACCCAACATCTCAAGCTAATGTAGGGCATTGAAAATATGCTCAAAAATTAGATCCTCCTGGTGGTTCACCCTCACATGGGACCAACATGATCATACTCAACGAGTGTGAAGTTTGAAACCACACCATTAGGATGTTCGTACAAGGAGGTAAAAAAGGGAGGCACTACACCTATTATGAAGTCAATGGCCACATCTAAGCTTGCATCATACCTGACCAAATATTTATGTGCTTATCACTACAAACTTGGACATTCTATCTATAGATACATTCAATTAATATTAAATTCAATACCTTATATATACAAAAGGGATACATATCAATGCTAATATATGGTATTGCATAATGATTATTTTTCTTTTGATGAATACATGAATTATAATACACTTCACTTAAATGAAGTTAAGGTAGAAAAACAACTTACTACACACTCCCAAAATATTCCACAAAGATCACCAAAAAATGTCCCACAAAGTGTGATTAATGATTAGAAACAATGTGGGTTGGTAAGCCAAAGGATCTACAAATAAAATCAAAGAAGAGTTGAGCTAAGTCATGTGCAAAACTTGTCTTGCAACATGAAATTAACTTAGCCATCTTGTTGAATCGATCAACAACCACAAAAACACCCATGGCAACGAACAATCAATGGAAAGCAACTAACCAAATCCATAGAGGTTCTCTCCCAAGGATGAGAAGGAATAGATGAAGGAATTCTCAAGCCCATCTTTTTGTTGGTTGGTTTGGAGCGGCAACAAATTGCACATCTTTTGAGGAAATAAAGAACATTTTGTTGCATATGTGGCCAATACAAGAATCTCTGCAAATGAAAAAGTGTTTTCTGCTTACCAAAATGACCATAATAAAGAGTAGAATGTGCTTCCTTGAGATGTGAAACCCTGTGATCTCAAGGGACACAAAGTTTATCCAACTTATAGTGTAACCCTTCCTTGATATGGAAATCTTAAAAAGGTCTCAAATTGGAAGTTGAAGGATTTTGAAGACTTGTGTAGGTGACACCAAAATCAGAATCTTAAGCATACTAAGAAAATTGTGTCTGAAATACCAAATGAGAAGTGGTCACAAATGTTAAAGCATTAGTTGTAGGGGGTCGACTCAAATAATATGAAACATTTTTGGTGCTCCTCTTCTTATACTTGATGACCAAGTGAAATTTTTTTAAATATGAGGCCCACTTCATATGCCTTGTCTCTTCAATTTTATTATGAGATTAAAGAAATCAGAGAGGCAAGTGATTAGTGTGAACAATTATTTATTTTCCCAAAAGATAATTCCTCCAATCTTTTATGGCTTGAACCAATGCATATAATCCCTTATCATATGTGGAGAAGTTCCTCTTGGAAATAGAAAAAGTTTCTAAATGATAAGCCACATGGTGACCATTTTTCTTTAGAACAACTACAAGTGCATATTGTGAAGCATATGTCTCAATCTCAAAAGTTTGTGATGGATCTAGTAGAACAAGAATAGGTGTTGAACACAATTTATCTTTCAATGTGTTGAAAGCATGCGAGTGAATTTATATCCACTTGAATGCAACAATTGTCTTTGTTAATTGGTGCAAAGGTGTGGCAATGTCTAAGTAATGTAGAATGAACTTGTGGTAGAAGTTGGCAAGACCATGAAAACTCCTTAATTCAATAATATTTGAAGGAGTAGGTCATTTGTGAAGAACTTCCACGTTGGAAGGATCTACTTGAACACCACATGCATCAATGAAATATCCTAGATAGGAGATGGATGTCTGACCAAAAGAACACTTAGAAAAGTCGGCATACAAAATGTTCTATTAAAGTGTGAAGAACATATTCCAAATATTGAAGATGGACTTTCTAAGTGTTAGAAAACATGAGAATATCATCTAAATAGATTTTATTTTTCCAAAAAATCATGAAACACCTCATTCATTAATTGCATGAATGTGGTAGGAGCATTTGTGAGACAAAATGGCATCACAAAAAGACCCATCTTGGTCTTGAAAGTTGTCTTCCATGTTTCCTCTACTTGAACTCCGACTTGATGCTACCCACTTTTTAGATCAATCTTAGAGAAGAAGTTGATCCAAAAGGTCATAAATGCGGGGAAGTGGATATTGATTTTTTATGGTGATCTTATTTAATGCCTGAAAAATCAATATAAAGATGCCAAGTGCCATCTTTATTGAGCACCAATAAAGTTGGTGAAGCTCAAGGGGATGTACTTGGTTTAATGAAACCTTTCAACAATAATTCTTCAATTTGTCTTTTTATCTCATCACTTTAAAGAATTGATTATCAATACAATGGGGTATTAGGAAGAGATGTAAAAGGGATAATATCAATGAAGTAATTGATTACTCATTCTAGAGGAAGTGTCTTAGGCTCTTAAAATACATATGAATATTATTGCAACAATTTTTCCAAACTAGCACGTGGTTTAAACATAATGAAATTGGCCTTGGAATTGTTAGATTGTCGCCTTATGAAAATTAAGGCACATTCTTTTGCTTGATTGATAGCTTTTCTTTCCTATCTACAACTAAGTACTAGATTGGCAGTGCTCCTAGTATATTTTATTAGGTATATCTTATTATCTTGTTGCAGTGTGTAAGTATTATTAAATGCATCATAGTGGGCTTTCGTAGCACACTGATAGGGTTTTCTATGCAAAAACCCACAACAAACCATGGTGGTCACATCATAGGTGACCTTATCAATAAACTTGGGACCAAATTTAAAAGAGATAGTGCAAGTGTGTGTGATATGTGATGATGAACCATTATCCTTCCATCCAAGTTAATATGGATGAGGATGTGGATCCATTGGAAAATGAAGTTTGTCCACAATGGATTTCACATTTAAATTTTTTTACGTGTCATTATCGATGATAAAATCCATAGAAAAATCATGTGTTATATGCGAATGAGTGACAAATGAATTGTCATGTGCCCCTAAGCTAAAATAATGATTCACTAAGGTGACCTTATTGAGTCCACCTTTCAACTCGTCATAACTCTTATCATCCCCATAAGTCTCGATGGGAATATTTTTACTTTCTTCATTGTGAGACTATACAAAGAAATTTTTCTTCTTCAACTTAAAACAGTTGGAGTTTTCATGTCCCTTCTTTTTACAATAAGTACAAAAATTAGATTTCTTCAGATTGGAAGAAGGAGACTAAAAAAATGTTGCAGTCGAGAACTTGAAGCTTTTGGAGCATCTATAGAAAATGAAGGCTAAGATGCACAAGATTAGGTGACTATCTTTTCTTCTACCAATTGTACTTCATTGAATGCAACATCAAGCATTTATAAGGTAGTATATTTTAACTCCCTAAATAAATCTTCTTGTAAATCACTCTTGAACTTGAGGATTAGAGCAACAACTAGTTCTTACACTCAGAGGAGTATTCTCAGTCAATTGAACTGGTGTATATATAATCTTGTGCTGACATTTGTCATCCTTGTCACAATCAAAGCCACTTGATGTACAAATCCTACTCATAATTGGAAGGATAAAATGTGCCCTTTAAGGCTATGACAAGTTTGGCCCATGTGGTGATTGGATCATTTGCATATTGTCATTCAATGACCAAAACCTTGGCAACACTACAGAGTTTTAATTTTGCAATTGAAACTTTATCCTCATTAGCAATCCCATTGTAAATAAACCATGTTTCCATATCAAGGATCCATGTGTAGAGGATCTCTGGATCTTTGGATCCATCATATATCTTTACTTCACATTTGGTTGAGGGTCAATGGCTTTCAGGACTAGGAAGTTATTGTATTTTAATATCTTTGACTTTTTTAGTCAATGCATTTATCACATTGGAATGTTCAACAACTCGCTCGGCCAAATTGGAAAGCATATTATTGCAAGTTAAATCCAGTGAAGTGCTCTACACCTCTCAACAACAAAAACAAACAAACACTATGGGCCAACACTCTACCACACTTGGACTAAACTAATCAAATCAAAAGATATTTGATTGCCATAACAAGATCAATTTATAAGGAGGTTTTGGATTGCTTCTAAAACACAATGTAACAATTTTTTGGAGAAAAGATACCTATTGGATCACAAATTATGGAAATAGTACTCTCCCACATACATATTTTGATAAATCATTTGGGAGGACTTGACTAAATAAGATTTTTGAAATAATGAAATTGAATTCCATATTTTGAAGCAAAACCATCCCAAAAAGAGCAAAACCCATGTTTTAAATCCACATATCACATCTTTGGGTCCAAAACCACTCACAAAACCACATTGGCATTTGAAATCAACACCTACAACAACAATTTTGAAATAGCCACAACTTTCTCAAAATAAAACCAAATTTAGAACCGTAAAATATTCTGGAAAGCTCTTTGGAAGACACTTATATCCAAATAAATCATTTAACAAAATATTATATAAATTAAAAATTGTTAATAAAAGAACAACATGGGTTTCCAAAGAAAATGCACAAAAAATTGAAAAAAATAGTGCTTACTTTTGCAAGAAATCACCTCCAATTGCTTCTAAATGAAAAATTCTCCTCAAATGAGTGTAGAATATTAAAAAATATGGTCCTTTTCGTGAGAGCTTCTAGACTATTTTTCTCCCTTTTTTCCTTTTTTTAAACAAACTAGATTTGAATAGTAAACTCAAACCCAAGGATCAGAGAAAGGTTTGATACCAACTGATATGGAAATAGATGAGCTAACCAGCAGTTAGAGATGAAATTTGCAGACAAAATAACATAGATCTCTACAAAAATAATATGACAATAATCTCTGCAAAATAACACAATAAAACTTACATTCCAATATATCATATGTGAGGAGAAAATACAATTATATAGGCATATAATAAGCCATATTTGGATGATTTGTCATTTCTTCCAAATCTCACATGAATAACAAAACAAAATCCAATTAACAAATAAAATAACAATGTACTAACTTATGCTAACCTCTTAACAACTAGGAAACTAACATTAACTTGTTACTTTTAACTTTTACATTTTACAATGACTAATAAAATACTACAATATTTTATTCTATAGACCTATGCATTATTATACCCTTTGAATCCTCATCACAAGTTTTCATGGGAAGATTAGGAAGCAACTACAAATATACTTTTTTCAACGAAAAAAGTGAGAAAAGATATGTTGAAAACCATAGCCAATATTTAAAGAAGCTACATTGAATTGAGGTACAAAGTTTCATAGATAATTCCAGTGACACTAAAGACTCCATAAAAGTTAGAAGATATTTTTACTTTTTCTTCAAATTAAATTAGGATTTAACAATATCTAATGGCAACCAATTTAGAGTATTGAAGCCCCAAAGATCTCCTACCTTATTGATGCCTTTTTTGAACAACAAGCATCACTGTTTAGGAAAACTTAAGGCTAAATGGTGACCATGATACAAAATATGTTTGTTTCACCAACTAGATGAGGTGGAAAAGTTGGAACCATGTTGGAGAGAGATATATCTCCATCTTAAAAGATGATTGATCTTTTTTCGTACTTTCAAAATTGATTGAAGAGAAGATGAGGCCTTAATAAAAAAAAGGAGCATGAAGTGTTTTATCTATCCAACCCATAGCCCATAATTTTCTTGTAAGGGAAAGGATAATTCCATTCTGAACAAGGATTTTCCAAGGTTCTTCCCCTTTAACAATTCTGATAATCCATTTAGTTTCTAAGAAAACCCCTTGAGTCTTCAAATCAATTAACCCCAAAACACCTTTATGATTAAGTTGAATGCAATGAGACCAAAAAGTGGAGATAAACCCCATGCTACTATCCCATTTAGTCCATAATAAACATCCAATGATTTTAATTAAGTCATCATAACCTTTGTTAGAAGACATCTAGTTGGATGAATAATAAACAAGATTGGTTAAGAAAGTTTTATTTGCACCTTAGATTCTTCCAAATAAAGAGAGGAATTTATTTCCATTGTTAAATGTTTTAGCTTTGACTTTATTAAGATAATAGATCCACATATTAGAAAGAGAAACACCAAGACCAAAGAGTATCCCCAGATAACTTATAATAAGTAGGAGATATTTTCCACAGCAAGTCAAACTGTGATATTGCTATCAAGATTCAACTGTGTAGTTTTTTGAGTCAAAATCATTGACCCATATTTCACGAGTAGTGGTTCACATGAAGCTGTCTCTCATGAGAATGAATGGAACACTTAGCACTTATTACATCTAGGTCATGCTTAAAGAGGTGAAACTCCATAATTAAGCACGCACGAGATGGAGTAGTACTAGGATGGGTGACCTCTCAGGGAGTCTCAGTGCTTCAAATTTGTGAGCATAACCTAGATGAAATAATTGCTAAGTGTTCCATTCATTCTCATCAGAGATGGGTTCGTGTGAACCACCACTCATGAAACATGGGTCAATGAGTTTGACTCAAAAAACTACATAGTTGAATCCTAATAATAATATCATAAATCATAATTTCACTATACTTGACTTGTTTCCATTCCCATGGTATCCAATAAGGAATAGGCCCATATTAGGTCATCAAGAATTTGATTTTTTTTATGAAAAATATTAGATATAGAGACAATACAATACAAATCCAAAACATCCATTGTGTTAGAAACATTTTTTTTTGAATTTTGCTAGAATAAAAAACTGTAATTAGCATAGCGAGAATTAATAACAACATCATTTGAGGGATTGATATACTTGAAATAAGATTCAAAGTATTTTCACCTTATAGCATATAACCTAACACATCAACTATAAGCACGTAGAGATAAAGAGACAAGGGACATCTTTGATGAATATATCTCTAAATAGGAAAGGGATCAATAGTCATACTACTAATAATGATATGAGAATTAGCATCCTAAAATAACATTCGAGCATGAGCTTAGAGTTTAGGACCAAACCCCATCCATTGAAGCACATTGAAAATAAAGTTCCACTAAATTCTGTCATAAATTTTGTCAAGAACAAAATTTTGACTATATTTTTAGGTCCTTTGGAAACTTTCCCAAGCTAAAACCAAATTGTCAAGAATATATCTTCCAACAATAAAACTAGTTTGTTCAAAATGCATAATTTCTTGCACCACTAGTTTAATCATGTTAGCTAGAGCTTTTGTAATGATTTTTTAGGAGGTATTAAGAAGCATGATAGGATGCCAACTAGATTTAGTATCTTCCTTTTCCCCTTTGGTTAGAAGTTTGATTATGCCACCATTAATGATTGGACCCAAATGTCCTCTTTCAAAGGCTTCCAAATATAAGCAATAAATGTAATCTTTGATGTGGTGCCATATTTCCATGTAGAATTCCATAGGGAGCCCATCAATGCCTAGAGTTTTATAAGGGGCCAAATTAAATAGAGTAGTTTATTTCTCCTCCAAACTGAGAAATCTATCAAGATGTCAGCTATAATAAACATATATTCAATTAGCACTATGAATTTTGATTATATCTTATAGAGCATCTTTAATATCTTTGCATTGATCATCCTTGAAAAGTTATTTATAAAAATGTTTGAATGTGTTGCATATTTTAGTAGGATTAGTGAGGAAAAAAACAAATTCATGTCTTGTGGCACCAAATCTTTCATTTTTGTGTTTATAGTTGAGATAAATAAAATTGTACCTCATGCCCTTGTTTCCTTCTTTTATGTAGTGTAGTCTAGTTTTGATTTTAGCCCTTGACCTCTATAGTCGTTAATTTTGTGTAGTTGGTTGCCACTAACAACAATAGAATTTTAAAGATGATCATTAATATGGTCAACAATAAGAAGTTTTCTAGCATGCACAAGTTTCCCTTGAAGAGATTTTTCCTTTGTTTATAGTGCAAAACTATTTTTTTACAAAAAGAATGAAGAAATTTAGTGCATTGAGAAATGGAAACACACCACCAATCAATCCAAGAATCTCCTTTGTTGGGTTTAGGAAGAGAATTCTAAATACCCTTAAAGGTACCCAAGCAAGTAGGGTTATTTAAATGAAAAAAAATCATCTTGAAAGAGAGAGAATTCTCCATGGCATAATTTTGGGAAAAACTAATACTGCACATGAAGGGAAAATGATCAGAAAGGATACATGAATAATCCACCTGAATACACAACCCCAATAGATCGTAAACAAATAAGAGACTTGAAGAAGCATAAAATTTGTCTAGCCTACTTAGTTTTATATTATCTCTCATTTCACAATTAGACCAAGCATACCAATTTTTGGAGTGGCTAGTAATTTATCATGAATGAAATCAATCTCACCCACAGAATTACGATAGAACAACCAATTGTCAAATTCATCCCTACTAGGATTTAAAAGTTTATTCCAACTACAATTTTAAGGATTCTATACCATGTTAAAACCACCTCCTAAAATCCAATCAACATTAGGTAATTTATTGGCCATCCAACCCCAAAGAAGAAATCACTCTTTAAATAGATTGAGAACATAGATAGAGAAGAATCAAATAAGTTGTCTATTAATGAGAGTAAGAACCCAAACACAAATATGATAAGGATCTTTACCTTTATCAATGATAACCCAAGTTGTCATCCTAGTGACAACACCACCTTTTCCATCTAAATGTGAAGCATGTAGAATGGAGATATCTTTCCAAATATTATGTAAAGATGTTTTAAGTCCAATGTCATTGAGTTTGACTTCTTATAAAAATAAAATATCAAGTTTCCATTTAGTAACCATCTCTTTTACTTTGTATTTGTGGTGAGGGAGGTAAATCCTTCTAAAATTCTAAGAAAATAATTTAGGCTTCATGGGGTGGGTTAGAAGAGTTATCACCCTAAGTCAACACACTAAAATTGTTATCAAGAGAAAGTTCTTGTTCATTGGGTTCTTGACTTCTTAAAGTGGAAGGAGATATGGATCTATGATGATGTGAGAGGGTAGAGAATGAGAATCACAAGAAAGTGGTAGGGGAGAATCATGATCTAAGGGGGAACTAGACGGTTTGGAAGAAGGCAAAGAAGAGGGAGGTGAGATATGATGGGGTGAAGGATGAGTCATAGGGGTACAAAAAGCGACAAGGGATTCTTTCCTCTTCCTCATAATCCTCCAACTATTGACAATGCCCTTGCACGAAGGGGCGTAATTACCAAACATATCATAATGAGTGGATGTATTAGAGGAAGATGGACGAGAAATATTGGTGGCAAGAAGAGCATAAGGGGGGGCCAAATTGCTAGGTGGAAAAGTCTGAGGTATTTGAACCATTTTTCTTCTTTTGATGGGATGTTCATAGATTAGATGGCCCTACTTTTGATAATAAAAGCATGCATTTGGTTTATTCAAATAAACTATTGGTTGATCTAATTTGAACCTTGGGTTAATGAGCTTGACGCTTTCAAGTAGGATTATTAAGGTCTACTTCCATGCAGGCTCTTGGATGAACCCTTGAACTTGAGAACTTATCAGAGTTATGTTTACATCAAATAACTCTACCTAATTGAGCCACAATGTATTTTTAAAAAAGGTTTGAATGCCAAATTAAGGAAAGCCAACTCAACCCACGTGGTTAGTTGATTTAAACACGATTACTATGATTTAATTAATTATTCTCCCTCTAATATTAATTAAATATTATTTTATTAATCTATCTTTTAGTCCAGCTAACATTTCCTTTCAAAATTATGTTAATTTTTATATTTATTTAATTTTCCCACCTCAAATAAATAAAATTTATATTTTATTTATTTCCTCTATGCATTTATGTTTCATCTTATCTTTCCACCTCATCAATCCATTTGCAATATAGGTTTCACATGCTCTCTTTTTTTCTCGGCTATTAATCGTTTCAATTAATCCCCACAATTGATCAAATGTGATTTGAGACATATAAATAAGACCTTCACTCATTTGTTTCTTCATAGAAGCTAACATTATTATCAAGAGCACATCTATCACTTTAAAACACCTACATTATTGTTAAAGTGTCAAGCGTTATCACTATCAAGAGCTAGCATCATCATAATCAAGCATGAAACCTTCATACTAGCATGAGGATATCAAAGTTATGCTAGAGAATCTAAGAGCAAATCTACATCAAGAATTCAAGAAAGTCTCAAGTAACAATGGAGTCTTCTAAGGTCTTTGTGGTGGTATTATTATTTATCATTTAATTTTATACAAAGATCTTAGATTTCATTTTGTGTTTGTGTGGATTGTGAGTTTGTATCTTGCATTGCATTGTTTCCATAATTTTGTATATATATATTTTACATCATTAACACTACATCTCCTGAAAATTTAGCCCCATTACCATATCATGTGAATCATTGTCACATGAGCACATCACAAAAATCCATGTCATGTCACCATATTGCCTAAAGTATTTCAAATCACTTTTTTTACAACATATTTTCCCCACTTCTCTAAACTTTTGGTCTTTTGTAGTCATTTGAAGCAACTTATAGTTTGTACTTATTGTGATTGTGGAAAATGCTAGTTATTGTAAACTTTATTATTATTATTTTTTTGATCTTGATAGAGTGCTCGCACCAACAAAAGTACAATACGAATTTCAAGAATGATGTATTGCTAATACAAATCCTATATTGAGTATTTGCATACTTACTTTTTATGTTTCAATTAAAAATATCCATATACATTAAAATGCTATACTAGATTCACATATACATCATAGGGAAAGAAAAAATGTATGATGAAATCAACACATTCTTACCATTTCCCACTTAGTTTTTTTGCCCACCTTAGTGTAATGTCAATACAATAATACATTAATAAGTACTTTTGTGATAAGCTTAACTCATGACTCAATTCCTATCTGTTAGAAATAGGGAATACTGAGAGGGGGGGGGTGAATCAGTATCCTACAAACTTTATCTTTTGCCCAAATATGGATATAACAGATTATCTTTACACATGCATAACATAAGAAGCTAAACAACATGCATAGCAATAAAACTAAAGAACTCATAACACATGATATGTTCTCGAGGAAACCCTGGCCAAGGGAAAACCTTGGTGGGGATGGTACCCACAAAGATCCACTAATCAAAAGTATCATGTTAAGGATATTGACCCTGTTAGGAGTCTATTACAAGCATATAGTGTATCAGTCCTGATTAAGGGACTATAGGCCTTGTTAGAAGCCTCAACCCTGTTAGGAGTTGTCAATACAAAATCTGATTACCAGATGAGCCCACTGCCCAAACAAGTAATGTACAATGTATACTGATTACAAAAATGGATTAAGGTACATAACCTTATGTTGCTTGCATCAATATCTTTTCACTGCTCTTACATTCGCATCATATCACTTTATCATATCATTACAATATTACCACATTCCTTTTTTCTTCTTACAATTTACAATTACATATATACAAGTTATTAAGGCTAATAAATTTACATGGTCGGCTTCCATATATCTTTATCTAAGGGTTAACATCTAGGATGTCATCCCTTTATATTGTTAAGACATTATTTTGATAAACAAAATAATCCCTTAACTCTTTACCAATTCTATCTTCAAAACTGTCTTGTTGGCTTAACACTGTCTTCGGTAAAACTGTCATAACTAATTCCGTACATGTCATACTAACTTGCACTCTGAGATGGGTCATCATTAGACATCATAGAGTCTATGTTCAAGTGTGCAAGCACTGAACTTACTCCAATCAATGTCACAAACAAAAACAGTGTCCAAGTACACTGGTGAAAATGTTGTCTCACACTTGGACAAATTTGCAATGCGCTCTGCTATACTTGCTCTCTGACCTTTGCGCTCTTCATGTGGATCATATGTTTCCATAATGACAACATCTATGTACTCAGCTCAGCCAAATTGCCAACAATCTCCCCCTTTGTCATTGGTGGCAACATATGAGAAAATTGGCTAAGTGTACAACTCAAAATCTCAAAATTGTGGCCATAGTATAACATATACATATACTATCCTAATAACTCCTCAAAATATAATTTCTAATACAATACTCCCCATAATAGTATCAATCCATATCATATACAACAATTTTCTGCTCTATATCTCTCCCCCTTTGACAACAATGACAAAATAAAGTAGGGAGGGCTACAAAATTGTGTCACAAAAAAGATTATACCTTAGTTCCTTATTGCAAAGCCAGTAGACTTGCAACACAATCTGCAAAATCAACTTTCATTGCTTCTATCTCCTTCTCCCATGATTTCTTAATGGAATCTACCACATTAAGTAAAGTGCTCGGTCCATAAGCTGCTATTTGACATGCTTGAAGGTTTTCAAAGTTAAACTTCTGAAAAGATGTCTTTGCCGAAAGACATTCTTCCAACTGTTCTTCAATTACACATAACTTCATATAAGTGTGCTCTCTCAAAAGAGTAAATCTTCTCATTTTTCTATACCTTTCATCTTGCAAAACTCTAATTTCATCATAAAGCTTCCTAACTTTCTTCTCAATATCTAATACCTTCACATTGGGGCTAGAAAGAAGGTTACATTCATTCTGAATTTCTGCTTCTTTCAACTTCATCTTCCGATCTTCTTCTATTGTTAAGGTCTTTGATTTTGTACACTATATGCACAAAGATTTTCCTATTTCCAAATGCTTCTCCAAGTCCTTGATATAGATATCAAGACTGTTAATATCATTCCTGATATTCTGGCTAATATTCAAAAGCATTTCAGCTTCATAAGCTGCTTGAGCTCTCACTTTTACAATATCAGATAGATTAGTGAATTCATTATCAAAAGTGCTCATTACCTTCTTAGCTTTCTCGAAAGGGTCTGCCTCTATAATTTGTGTAGTTACAATGCTTTGTAACTTCTCAGTTAGTTCCTTCAGACTCCCTTCAAGATTCTTCACTTTCTTGTTCTTGCCAATAATCTTATTCAAAGAAGTGATCAATTCCAATTGATCATCATCATCAACTTCTTTTCCTAAATCCTCAAATAAAGATCCAATTTCCTTCTTCTTTCTAGTCTCAGGAGTAAGACTGATGTCTTCTTTGATAGGAATAGGTGCTTGAATCTATGTTGCTTTAGGTTCTTCAACAGTGGTTTGTGTCTGCTCTGCTTCTGTATCTGGTTCATCAAGAGCCGAATTGTCAACAATGTTTCCTAAATTCTTGAATACATTGTCATCAGTATCCAAGATGACCTTTGTACCTTCTACATTCATTGATTCATCTTCAATGCTAATAGCTAGAGGAAAGGGAATATCCTCTTTGTTGGTGTAATTAAATATTCCTAATTACACTTTACTTAATCTTACTTAGGTTAATGCATTGCATAGTAGTTTGTGATTGAGACACCTAGGAGTGTGCACATCTATTAAGCACATGGTGTAGGAGGAATTCCACTTTTGGTGTGATAGTTGTCTTCACATACCTTGTTGTGTGTGAGATCCACCTTTTGTGCTCTTATCACATTATCATCCTAATCCAATGCACATACTTTATTGCATATTGGAGGATGATCCACTTTTAGTGGACATGTGATTACACCTAGCATAGGTGATAGCTTATCAACTCCTTATCATTCTCTCATATTGCCTTTCCTATATAAGGAGGTCTATTATGTAATCATTTCATCAATTGGTAAATATCATTAATTCATTGGATCTATTCAATCCATCCTTGCATTCATATTTTCTCTCTCTTGTGCTTTTCTTCAACTTCTTGATCTTGGTTCAATATTTGCTATTTGCAAATTCTTACATGGTATCAGAGCCATTGGAGTGTTTCAGATTAGCCGATTTGAAGAGAGCTTGATGCAAGCTTTGAAGGTCCAAATCTCAGATTTGGCAACCAGCGTGCGATAGATGCATCTTGGAGCAGATTTGACCTCACCATTGCGTCCGGGAGGCTGTTTCGGTTAAAATCGACTATAAACTCGCCTATATTCGGCGAAAGTCCAATTTGAGGCAAAAAAAATTTTTGCAAATCAGATCGTATGGCTCGATCTGCCCTCTTGGTATGATTTTTCAAAAAAAATAATTTTTTTTTAATCTGTCTTGTTTACAGAATTAAAAAATAAAATATTGGTTTATTTCGGGCGAGGTACGACCTTGTGTAGTCTGTCAGACATCACATCACCAAACAGTTGCAATCAACACAAAGACCAAACTTAGCACACACAACAGGTACACGTCCACACACCGAGCCTGGGATGACCTTTTGTGTTTGCTTAATGCATGGGCGTTTGCAAATAAAAATGGCTTCAAAAACCATTGCGTAGGGCATGTGGGACTAAATCCCACCACCCTCACACCGCTTCAGACCTGTCTCACCGGCGGCGCATCTCTCCTCATCAGCGATCCTTCCAAACCTGCCACCCGCGGGCCTTCCCAGCGGCGCTTCCTCCGACCGCTACCCCTCCATCCGTGAGATCCGCCACCATAGTGGCGGTCATCCCTGCCATCGTGTCAGCGGTGACATCTGCCTCCACGAAAGTCACCCTACGGCCACATCACCTCTGAACGCCACGCGACGCCAGCCAAAGACTGCCACGCGGTGCTAGCAGTCTGCAAGCTTCCCGCCACGTACGCCCTATCAGTGCCCACCTCAATAGCCAAACACCCAATCACAAAGTGCCACACGATGAACTTGCCACCTCCACACTTTGCCACATCATCGACACCAATCATCATTCGTACAGTACAGATCAGTACGGAATGCTACGCCATTAGACACGTCACCGGAGGGGCCCAAAAATTTGCTAATGTCACCATTTCAATATGCTAAAATTGACGGCCGTCTAGCCATCACAGCAGGGCAAATTGGGTCTTTTTTGATGGTCATCTAGCTATCAAATTTAACCTACTAGTTTTCTTGCGTCAACAAGGTTTGCAAATTTTCTACCCCTCACCATTTGCAGTTTTGATTTTGCAGTCCAACTTTGAGAGACCATAACTTGGTCATCCGGACTCCAAATCGGGTGCAATTTTTTTTGAAATTGGGTAAAATTTCCTAAAATTTCTAGTGGTGGTATTGATTTTGCATTTTGGTGGCCTCATTTGTCAAAAATTGTAGATCTTTTTGTCTGTTCCTGTCTGTTCCTAATTTCTGCAACTTCCAGGGCTTCGTTTGGGCACATACGGTAACATTTTGAGGTGAATTTTTTTTTGAAAGTGCATAATTTTTCATCTACTTTCCAGATCTACAATCAGATTTGAGTGATTTTGGGGCTATAATTGCACTTGGTTAATCCTTGGATTTCAATTTTTTGATTTGCATCAGTAATTTGAAGAATTTATCAGTATTTATCAGTCATTATTTGGTGTCAATATGGATATTTCAAAGGTTAAAATCCTCACTCCATATAACTACCATGAATGGAAATTATCTTTAAGTGATCATTTGTTGAGTCTTGGATTGCTTAGAATGACTCTTGGGCAGAATTAAGAACCTCAAACAGGTGTTGTAGAAAGGAGAAAATGGTTTGATTGAAGGGATAAAGCACTTGGTTCTCTTAGATCATCCATTTCTCGTGACATGCTCTTTCATATTGCATCTTGCACACATCCTCATGATGCTTGGATCACATTGGAAGGACTCTTTGGTAAACCTAATAGAATGAGAAAATTTAGATTAGAGAATGATCTCATAGGTCTTAATCCTAGGGATTTTGACAATATTCAAGATTTTTTTCTCTAAGTTCAATACTATTAGATTGGAGCTTTCTTCATGTGGCATTGTTAAAGGGGATGAACAATTGATCTTTTCTATTCTTTCCAAGCTTGGTCCTGAGTATTCTATCTTTGTTTCTACATTCTATGCTACAATGGATGCTCTTGGTAGTGCATACAAATTGCCCTCTCTTGATGAATTTGCAGCCCAGCTCACAAGGGAACAAGCAAAGTTAGCACACATGGGTCAATTGAAGCCTTCCACACATCAAGCATTGATTGCAAGTGAGTCTACTTCAAAGGCTTCTAACGGAAAAGGAAAGAAACAAAAGAAGGATCCTAAGCCTCATGACAAAGGTAATGAATCTTCTTCACCAAAAAGTACTGAATCCAAGTCCTCTTCAAGAGAGGAATCATCTAGAAGAAAGAGAGATAAATGTGCATATTGTCAAAAGTTAGGATATGATGAGCATAAGTGTTTTCAAAAGAAGATTGATGAGCTAACTCACATTATTCAGAAACACAACATTAAGTTGCCCTCATCATCGTTTGCTCCTTCTTCTACACATTTGGCAGCTTCTACATCTTCATCATCATCCAAAGATAAAGGTAAAGGACAAGCACTCTTGGCTTCCACACATCTTGAGCAAGGTAAATGGCTTCTTGATTCAGGTGCATCACATCATATGGCATCTTCTATGGATATGTTTTCTTCTTTTGAGCCTTGTAATTCTCCTAATATTTTGATGGGTAACAACACATTCATGAGAGTTTGTGGGAAAGGTTCTATTCCTATGGGAGAGGGGACATTTAATGATGTTCTTTGTGTACCATCCTTGACCACTAATCTCCTATCTATTTACCAAATTACACATGGGGCACAAGGTAAAATTTTTGAGTTCACTCCTGATTATGTCTACATTAGGGACATGGAGACTAGAGATGTCATAGCTATGGGAGTTGTTGATCATACATCATGCTTGTATTCTTTTTCCACTTTTGTTGATAATGATGATGATATTCATGATGTACCCATCCCTTTGCCAAGGGATAATTATGAGGAGAACTTTGGGCACTTGTATCATTTTGTTGTTGAGACAAGTGTTGATCTTCCCACTCCTTCACCTCCTACTTCTTCAGACATGGGCTCTACTATTCAACATGATGTTCATATTGTTTCAGATCTTGCAGAATGTGATGATTATTTGGATGCATCTTCAGCATTTGATGATTCTCATGATGCAGATTTGGAAGACATACATGAGGGGGTTTCTCTTTCCCTTGATGACAGTTTCATCATAGATGGGGACACTTCTTCACCTTCTTTGGAGATTGGTGTACTTGATTCTTCTCCTTCTTCACTTGATTTGTCACATGAAGTGATAGATTCCTTGAGCTTGGAGATTCCTAATCAGTCTTCAGAGATTCATGCATGGAGACCTACATCTTCTTCCTCCTTCCATTTGCACAAGGATTGGCTTCTTCATCATTTGATGTATCTATTTCTTCCTAAGGGGAGACATGTTTCTTGTAAGCATTGGTTGATCTATTGTTTGTAGGTACTCTTCATCAACATGGGAGCTTCTATATTATGGGGGGGATATCATGTCTCCAACTATCCTTCTTATGGGGGGATACTTCTTTGTATATACATGATGTATGTAGTTCTTGGGGGGTCTTGAGCACTCCATCCATCCATGCATCTTGTTTTCTTCTCTCTTTTTGGGGGAGGGTTTTTCCCATGAGGTTTTCCCTCTTTTTCCACTTTATGAGAGTTATGCATTTCATGTATCTTGTACATGGGTACCTAACATGGCCTAGTTACCGGGACCCATCTTGCATTGTGAGTTTAAGTGCATTCCCCTAAGTTGCACTTAAGTGGGGGTGTTGGTGTAATTAAATATTCCTAATTACACTTTACTTAATCTTACTTAGGTTAATACATTGCATAGTAGTTTGTGATTGAGACATCTAGGAGTGTGCACATCTATTAAGCACATGGTGTAGGAGGAATTCCACTTTTGGTGTGATAGTTGTCTTCACATACCTTGTTGTGTGTGAGATCCACCTTTTGTGCTCTTATCACATTATCATCCTAATCCAATGCACATACTTTATTGCATATTGGAGGATGATCCACTTTTAGTGGACATGTGATTACACCTAGCATAGGTGATAGCTTATCAACTCCTTATCATTCTCTCATATTGCCTTCCCTATATAAGGAGGCCTATTATGTAATCATTTCATCAATTGGTGAATATCATTAATTCATTGGATCTATTCAATCCATCCTTGCATTCATATTTTCTCTCTCTTGTACTTTTCTTCAACCTCTTGATCTTGGTTCAATATTTGCTATTTGCAAATTCTTACACTCTTGTTCTGCTTCACCTGCTTGATCTGTTGCAATTGATGGTTCTCCAACAATTTCTACCATAACCTTGATTATTGTCTGCTTTGTATCAAAATTAACTTCTTCATATCTACCTCCCATAATTAGAATGGTTCTCCTTTTGGTTCTCAGATGTGTGCTTAAGGCCTTCAATATCTACTTCAGGTGTGCATCATCTCTCACATCACAAAGCTTTCTTACTAGATTCTCTATGATAAAAGTGTCTTCTTCTTGTGCTCTCTTCTTTCTATTTACAAGTTTGTTATACAAGTCATCAGGTATCTAACCCTGAATAGTGTCAAACTTCTTATTTGCAAAAACCATGTGCTTTACAATTGCATTCTCCAAGTTAAGTTTGTCTGAATAATCATAAAGACTGTAGTACTTATTCATTCTGGTAAAGTCTCCATCTTCAATAATCTGCTCATTAAGCTTTTCAACTTTAGGTTTCCAAGCTTTCTTCTTAACCAAAGTAGTGTCATCATCTTTAATTATTGCAACTTTCCTAGGAACTAGTGGCACCAAAATTTTTTGCCTCTTACCAGGTCCAGTAGCAATTTCTTTCTTTCTCTTGCTAGGAGTGGAGGAGGTAGACCTAGTAGGTTTGCTTGTTTCTTGTTCCATCTCTGGTTCCTCTACTTTCACCTTGACTTGAGGTTCTTTCTGTTTTATTGCAATTGGTGGGGTAGACAAAACTTCTTTCTATTCACTCATTCTGATTGCTGCTGCTGTGTTCTTTGCTATCTCAAACTCATGTTGTGTCAATCTTGAATCTTTCAATATTTTCTTTATAGTGCTGTCAACTCTCTTCTTAGACTACTTCTCCTCAATTATAGCTTTTGCAGAGTTGAAATTCTCTTCAAAAGTTCCAAACCTTTTGCACTGAGTGTCCAACTTACACTTAAGTAACCTGCCAACATATTCTTATGTTTCTATCTCAGATATCTCATAGCCAAGAGGGTCTATGAACTCAATTCTAGGCTCCACTACTTCAATATAGGTAAAGTTAGTGTCAACCATAAAACATATATCATCTTTATATTTCTCCACAATAGACTGTGGAATCCTTGATATGCTAATTACCAATTTTTGAAATGTCTTCATCACTAACATAACACTTTCATTCACTTTGTCAATAACATGTTTCATATATACTTTATTTATCCTTTCCATAGTAGATTGACCATCATTCCAATCATTTGCAATGGTGTATGGAAATCTTCTCAATAGGTGGAAAAACATGTATGTGATTAAGGATGAAAATCTAAATTGTGCATACTTAGTTTTCTTAATCTTCTCCAAGTTTTCAAACAATTGTATTCTCATAATTTCACACATATCAACTGGTACCTTGTCAATACACATTAAATAGGCTATGTGTACCATTCTAGCTGGCATGTCATCTTCTCTATAATTTGCACAAAACTTAGTGGTTAGAAACTTGCATAAATATCTAACATCATGTTGTTTGATCTTGCTAATCACAATTCCTCTGCCATTATAGGTTGATTTTGTGTTATCCATGACTGTTTTCCTCATATTCTTTTCATTTAAAGGAATAACATCAGTTTTAGATAGTCCAGTGACTTCATGAATCAAGTTAGCTATAATGTCTATCACTCTATCCTCTAGCCAAAACTCTCCATTGTGAATTCTACTCAAAATAATCTTAGTGCATTCTTCATTGTCAAATTCATACTGCAATGCATACTTAACAATCTCATTGTCTTTCAAATGTTCATATCCTTGTTTCAATGTCATATCCTAATTGTAAATCTTCTGATATTCATTGGTAAAATCACTATCACTGATGGTTTCTAACTTGCATCCAAGATAACTTCTCACATTCTCCAAATGCAAAACTTCATCTGGTACAGATGATAATGCTAAACTAGCGTTATCTTCTTCCAAGGGTTCTATTGGTTCCCTCTTCATTCTAGGTCTATTTTTATCTCTGACATTATGAATTAAAGATACATCCATGATTTCTTCTAGTCTTTTATACCGATTCAAAGATCTGCCAAGTAAAATACGTCAAATTCATGATTCTAGGGCTTGCGTAGATTCGGTGGCTCAAATCCTTCACCAAATCATTGCAAAATGCTTCCAATCACTGCTCTTTTCTCTCCTAAACACTTCAACTCATTTTGATGATCAAATAACATCGATCATAACATTTTATTACTTCAATCTCACTTAGGTCTGACATCGCATTCAATTCTTTTGCCGCTTCTTTCCAAAAAGTTGTTTCTGTTAACCTGCAAAAACTTAAAACTTCTTGCGATCTCGCAAAACATAATATTTTCTTTTGCACTCTTAACCATAGCATCAGTACATCATAAACTACCTTACATTAACTATGCAAGACTTAATTCATCATAAATCTACTTCTACACTAATTCTAAGTTCCTAATCTACTGTAATTTTCATAAATCAAGTGCTTCCAGATAGGTCAGGTAAGGATTCATTCTTACCACTTGATACTTCACCTTTCTGATTACCTTCAATGTTGAATATGTCTCCTTGATCTGTGCCTTTAACAAACTTCACTTCATCTGCATTACTACAACAACCTTTTTGTCTGTTTCTTGCATCTTCATTTCTTCTTTCATGATTTCTAGGGTTAGGGTTAGGATGAAAAACTCCATTGTTCATTATGCAAAATCTTGTTGTATGTCCAATCTTGTTGCATATCTGACAAACAGTTCCATTGTTTCCATATCTTGGTCCTTGCTGATTGATTTGTGATCTGTAGTTTCTAGCAATGTGTCCAACCTTGTTGCATCTATAACATACTACTCCATTTCTTCTGTTCATATCTTTAGTAGGTCTCTTATCTGCATTGTTAGTATTCCTAAACATTCTACTACCATAATTATTTTCAATAACTTTAGGTTTTCTACATTCAATAGCTCTATGTCCAAAACCATGACAATTATAACAATAACCATTAAGAGGTTTAAATTGCTTACCTGTGCAATCTCTCTTCATATGACCAATAGTATTACAACCAAAACATCTACCTTTGAATTCTCTTTGCATACCTTTGGGTGATTCTTCTTGCTTAGGTGGTTCTTCTCCTTTAGGTGGTTCTTCTGATTTGTTGATCTCATCAGACTTCTTCTCATCTAGACTTTTAGATATTTTTAGATCTGGTCCCTTGTTCTCATTATTTGTTCTAAATATGTTAAATCCAAGTCCAGTCTTATCATAGGATGGTTTCCCAAAAGATACTTGTTCATCGATCTTCTCACTATTTGAATATAGCCTTTTAAGTTGTTGTTTGGATTGAGTCAGTTTGCCTTTCACAATCTTGTTGTATTTCTCAAGTTCATCATACTGCAAATTGACTTTCTCAAGTTCAGATGTTACATTGCCAAGTTTAGATTTTAGTTCTTCATTTTCAATCTTCAACTTTTCATTCTCAGATCTCAAATTTTCTTCATTCTTGCTCTTTCCATTTTTCAAACTTAATTTCAGTTTTGCTATCTTCAGTTCATGCTTAAGGATCACATTTTCTTTTTCTAAATTGTCATCACAATCTTCAATAAGAATTTCAGATTCCTTTTCAGATTTCAGATCTTCCAACTTCTTTTTCAGTTTCTCAATGAGGTTCTTTGCATCATCATATTTCCCTTTCAGAGTGTCTCTTTCATCAGTAAGCATATCAATCTATTCAAGAGCTTCTTCAAGATTCTTTTGTAGTTGATCCATATCCATATAGATCTTACTCAAGCTCTAGGCTTTCCTTGAATGATTCTTTTCTGAGTAACTAAGCTTTGATACCAATTGTTAGAAATAGCGAATACTGAGAGGGGGGGGGGGGGTGGTGAATCAGTATTCTACAAACTTTATCTTTTGCCCAAATATGGATATAAAAGATTATTTTTACACATGCATAACATAAGAAGCTAAACAACATGCATAGCAATAAAACTAAAGAACTCATAACACATGATATGTTCTCGAGGAAACCCTGGCCAAGGGAAAACCCCGGTGGGGATGGTACCCACAAAGATCCACTAATCAAAAGTATCTTGTTAAGGATATTGACCCTGTTAGGAGTCTATTACAAGCATATAATGTATCAGTCCTGATTAAGGGACTATAGGCCTTGTTAGAAGCCTCAACCCTGTTAGGAGTTGTCAATACAAAATCTGATTACCAGATGAGACCACTGCCCAAACAAGTAATGTACAATGTATATTGATTACAAAAATGGATTAAGGTACATAACCTTATGCTGCTTGCATCAATATCTTTTCACTGCTCTTACATTCGCATCATATCACTTTATCATATCATTACAATATTACCACATTCCTTTTTTCTTCTTACAATTTACAATTACATATATACAAGTTATTAAGGCTAATAACTTTACATGACGGCTTCCATATATCTTTATCTAAGGGTTAACATCTAGGATTTCATCCCTTTATATTGTTAAGACATTATTTTGATAAACAAAATAATCCCTTAACTCTTTACCAATTATGTCTTCAAAACTGTCCTGTCGGCTTAACACTGTCTTTGGTAAAATTGTCATAACTAATTCCGTACATGTCGTACTGACTTGCGCTCTGAGATGGGTCATCATTAGACATCATAGAGTCTATGTTCAAGTGCACAAGTACTGAACTTACTCTAGTCAACATCACAAACAAAAACTATGTCCGGGTACACTGGTGAAAATGTTGTCTCACACTTAGACAAATTTGCAATGCGCTCTGCTATACTTGCTCTCTGACCTTTGCGCTCTTCATGTGGATCATATGTTGCCATAATGACAACATCTATGTACTCAGCTCAGCCAAATTGCCAACACTATCCACATTTATTCTACCCAAGTATTTACACCATTTTCCAAACATTTAACACTTACTTCTCAATATTGTGCACTCAGTCACACTTCTATACATTCACTCCATGAATCAAAATAATATTTTAGCCTAGGATTAATTTTCTAATGGCTTGGGATTGATTTTTTCAATCACGTTGTGTGCAAGAATTAATATAAAATTCAAAATCATTGAATTTAAATTCATGCTTCTTGCCCCTTCCTAATTCCTATTATGTCTTAGCTTGCATACATTTGTGTTACATGTACTTTGATAAAAAACAATTTCATTTGGGAGAACAATTAAAACATACTTTGATTTTTAAAGGAAATTTTTTAGAACCAACTCATTTGTATATTGGTGAATGTTGTCTTCGATATCACTCATTGTCATTAACACTACCCACTAAGGGGTTGAGCTAGGTGAACACAATCACCAATCGTTTCAACAGTTGATAAGACAAAGAAAACTAATTTTACAAATGCATATTCTCATATATCATTCCCACACAATACAAATAATATTTTCAACTCTAGAGATCAAACCCCTAGAGTCTAAAATTAATTTATCAATTTTTTTTTAAAAAAAATCATTTCATTATTTAAGGATTTAAGTTTATTATGACAATTATATATCAACTTTTAAAATGAACTAAATATTTATATTTTTAAGTTATTCCCATTTCCTGACATCTATAACCATATAGATTAGATTAATTGCCTACCATATTGCAAGAAATCAACTTATTCATTTACATAACTAGAAGTGAAATTATGCAACTTACTCATGTTATTATTCATATTTTCACTCAAATATTTTCTCTTTATTTTCTATAAAAAAATAGCAAAAAATGACAATATTTAACTTTATGATAATTATCTATTAAACTTTTAAATCAACTAATTTTTTTAATTAAGTCGATAGCCTTTTTTTATTGTAGGCATCACCCATCGGAAAAGTGTCTGATGCAAAAAAAAATTACCAGTCATTTTTTTCGTTCACAACAAATTTCTGTCGGTCAGGAATTTTAGTTTTTATTTTATTCATTAATTTTGACATGGCCGTTGATAATTTAAAAACTAATCAAAGTATAGGCTTGACAAATTACTACTCTTCCTCTTTTAACACCAATGTGGGGGGGTCTCAAGAAAGGCTACGACGATGTAAATGAGTACATTTGGATGTTCTAATTATGACACTATGGCATTCCCTAGCTCGTTTCCCAGATATCTACTAGGATCCAAATGAACATTCCCTAAGTTGAGTGAAATTTGAACATTCTAGTCATATAGACATTTATCTAATGGTGTGCATTCCCTAGGTTAATTGAGTGACATTTAAGAATTATAAAAGCCCTTAAATATGTTCATTTTAAGAAGACTTTTCAAAGACAAAAAAAGGAAGAGAGGAACCAAGGCCACTAGAGACTTATATGAAAAGGTAAGATTTGGATAAGGAGCAACACCCTTATTCTACTAGACTACAACTTTATGGTTTTGTCTAGTATTCCATGCATATTTCAAGGGGTTCACTATTTCCAAATTGCTGTCACTCTCTGAATTTGGTAACGTCTACCTACCCATCGTACTAAGGTGTTAATTCTTGAGCTATCCTCAAAATTTGTTTTCCTGTTCCTTGAAGTTTCTATACCTGTCCAAATTTGTAGTAACATAGGTAAGAGAATTCATTCATTTTAGATTTTTTATTTTTTGGATAGCTGAATCATTTCTTCATAGTACGAGAAATTATATATCTATAATATCTAGTTATGGAAATAGTCTATAGAGATCTCATTTTCCAAGGTATGGTGACAAGGATTCCAATAAAAAGAGAACATGTTTCTAGGATGTGGAATGAATTTTAGGGACAACTCTAGAGAAACCCTCCAAATTTCAAGTGCCAACACAAGCATAGAAGGCATCAAGCCACAAGGAAATGCCTAAAAAATTAGGAAAATCAACGAATTCCAATCACTTCCATCACCCCTATATGTTCCCAAATACAAGATGAAACTACTTTCACTTCTCCATGTTGAACAATTATTTATATTATTTTAGGTTCATATTAGGCCAAATGAATTTATGGGCCCCCCTACTTTGCTTAAATAAATTTATGTTTTTATTAGTTCAGATGCTAATCATTATTGTCCATTGTAAGGGATTCTTGGGAATTGTTAGTATGGTTAAGGGGCATATGAGCTTCCCCCAGGATAGATGAGGGACATATGAACGTTTTACTCTATTCATTACACTAGTCTTTAAATGGGTAGTTACCCTGAACCTATTGGACCTCCCTATTATCTGAATACATTACAAAAAGGATGAGATTTATATTTAATGAGGAAAAAATATCTGATATCTCATGATAAAAATGGAAACTCATAATGTATTTGTGTGAATTGTATGATTTTCTCTTTGAACTTGTCATAGTTATGTACACTAATATTCACTTTCATGACTTACAAAGTTTAATTTGTCGTGTTTGCATACACAACTCAAAACATTGACACAATGAAATTTTAATCTTGTGTCAGGTAGTTTAAAGCCTCATCATAAATCAAAATTTGATCACCTTGATTCCTTTCGTGAACACTCCATCTTTTCAAACAACACAATGTACTACTCGTATGGCTAAAGAGGTAACATTCAATATAATAAGATTAAAAGAATTTCAATTAAAAAAAAAAACTATATGTAAAGAATCTCACCTAAAATTGGCTAACATTTACAAGGCTAAGAAATTCTAAAATTATTTTAGGAACATGGAAACTTTATCTTATTTTATTTGTATGTGGATTCAAAATATTTGTTAGTATTTAAAATCCTGAAAATATTTCATTACGAAGCTTTATAACTTATATAAACTCCATACAAGTTTTAACATAGAAAGGAGTGAATGTCAAATGATGAACATAACAAGACTTTTAGCTTTCAAACTGCTTGTTCCCTCCCCATATCGTCACCTAACTCAACTTATTTTGACTATTGCCTTATCTTAATATAAAAAAAGACATTTTCTTATTTTGCATTTGCTTGCCTAAAATATAATATATGACTATACTATGTCCTTTGTTTGATACAAAAGCTGAACATGTATCAAAATACCAAACAAAGATTACTTCGCTTCGTTTATGTCGATATTAAGTTGTACATTTGCAAAATATAAATTGTTGGTTGAATATTATAAGTTCCCCTTCTAATTATCTTTGGTAAACTACTACAACATAAACACCATCTATTAAAATAAAAATAAATATTTTTATATATTTAAGTGTGAGAAATTTAAGTAAATATTTAAAAAATAAAAAGTACTTATAATAATATTTAAAAAACTAAAATAATTATTTATAAAATAAATATTTTACTTATTTATTCATATTTTACAATTATATCTTTCTTAATTTCATTATATAAAACATTGTTTAAACATTGTTAATTTTTAAATTAAGAGAGAACTTATTCTCATCTAGTTAGAGAGAGAGAGTATTAAAGATTTTTAAGTTTTATTGTTTCAAAAAATTGAAAGCCCAAATAAAAAGAAAAAAAAAATTCTAATTGGGAATGAATATAAACTAACATAACCTTTCATTAAAGAAGAAGAAGAAGAAGAGGAAGAAAAAAAAAAAGAGTAAGATGAAGACAAAGATGAAGATGACAGCAACGAGGAAGATGGCAAAGAAGAAGAGGAAGACAAAGAGGAAGAAGAAGAAGAATCCAAAGTCGAAGATGAAGAAGAAGAAGAGGAGGAGAAGGAGGAGGAAAAGAAAAAGAAAACAAGAACAAGATAAGGAGATTACATTTGATTTTCCCCCACCCCCTTCAACACTCTAGTATATTTAATTACTATTGATGTAACCATTGCACCTATGTTAGATGAAGTACTAGTTTTTAATTTAATCCCAATTTCTCACATCTATAATCATACAAATTAGATTAATTGCCTACCATATTTGTTAAGGAAGAGATCAATTTATTTTTCACTCACATAAGTGAAAGTGAAATCACACAACTAACGTAAAACATCGACTTCAACATATAATTATATAAATTAGATTCATGGCTAACTATATTCATTAGTTCAAAATCAATTTATTCCTTTACATAAATAGTGAGAATGAAATCATGCAACTTTTGCATGTGATTTTATTCACATCTTGGTTCCAATATTTTCTCTCAGTTTTCTATAAAAAGATCACAATAACTAGGTATTCGCATTAAAAACAAAATAAATTATAGAGAATTTAAAAATAAAAAAATGAAAAATCGTTGCTAATCCCGAGTGTCGAAACTGCATGCGTCTCAGACTCCTCGAGGGACACCAGTTCTCAGGTTTCCCATTTTCTCGACAGAGAAAACCAGTTTGCTATTTTTTTTTTATAAATTCTTTATTATGTAGCTTTTTGTAGGCATTTTATTCACGAATTGCAAACCCCAATCACGGGAGAAATCCCGAGCTGAGCTAAAAACATTCAATATATTCTTCTGTCGGCGCTTTCGAAAATCGACTGGACTTCGAGCTAAAAATAAATTTTCCCAGAAAAAGAATCTCAGGCTTCCCGCGCATGTGGGGTGCAGATTCTCACCGCTTGATAAATGTTTGATTTCCGAATAAATTCGTAAACAGATTTAGCCCAGGTTGTCCAAAGATGAAATGACCGATTGATTGGGAGCAAGCGGGCCCGGGAGATTCGAACCCGCGACGGAAGGAATATCATTGCTGCATGCATTTCCGTAGCTTCAAAAGCATTTGCATGACAGATGTCATGCAGGAGGGAAGTGCCATGCTCGTTCCCTACTGATTCTGGTTTGCCTTTGCCTTTGCCTTTGCAATGTTCCGTTTGAAAATGATGTAGATTTTTCAATTCATGGAATCATTGGTGTTGTTGTTGCCGCCACCGGCATCAGTGCATTAATTTTAGCTGGATATTGAAGCTTGTGTTTGGGATTGTCACGGTTGGAGTTGGGAGAAATGATAAACGGTGAGGAAGGTTTTGCCGTTCCTTCGCCCAGGGTTCGAAGCTCGGCCGCCTCCGAATCCTGCGATTCGAGGGCAGCGGGGACTGCGTTTTCTGAAATGAGCGAATCGGAGGGCGATTTGAATTCCCCGGAGCAGTGGCGGCGGCGGAAGGTGAAGTTTCTGTGCAGCTTCGGTGGCAACATTATGCCGAGGCCGTATGACAATAAGCTTCGATACGTTGGGGGAGAAACCCGTATTGTGCGTGTGAGTAGGGATATTTCATTTTCAGAGCTTGTTGTTAAGATGTCAGAGTTTTATGATCAGCCTTTTACGATTAAGTATCAGTTGCCCGAAGAGGAGGATTTGGATGCTTTGGTTTCTGTTTTGAGCGATGATGATCTTGCAAATATGATGGAGGAGTACGATAAATTAGAGGCTGCAGATGGTTTTACCAGGCTCAGGGTGTTTCTGTTTTCGGCCTCTGAGCAATTTGACGTTGCTGCAGTTTGCGTCGAAGCTGATGTCGACCAGAGGTTTGTGGATGCTTTGAATGGATTGCCCGAGTCCGTTAGTAGCTCTGACATTTGGAAGCAACACACCGAATTTCTTAGAAGAAACGAATCTTGTGGCTCTTTCAATTATGTTGGTTCTGAAAATGGATTGAACCCTAGGAGGATCCTGCGGGATTCCCCTGTGCAGCAAGATACGATTCTTGTTGCTTCTCCGCCTCTTTCTCCTTTGAGGCAGCCATCGTCTCCATTTGAAGAATCTAGCGATCATTACCGGCAAGAGCACCAACAACTGTGGACGTTGGGAAGGCAGCCATCATCTCCGTTTGAAGATTCCAGCGATCATTACCGCCAGGAGCATCAGCAATCCTGGACGTTGGGAAACTATCTACGTACGCAAGATTCTGCACCTTCTATGGCGACAGCAGGGCGTCCTTTCCAAGAAGCACCTATGCCGTCCGAGGCAGTATTAGGTTATCAGAAATACAAGCATTCTGTGAAAGTGTTTCCTTCAAATGAGGTTTATTACACAGGCTCGCCAGAATTTGAGAGTCCTAGAGATATCAACAGAATGGAAGTTGCCAATCATTGGCCTGAAGATAATCACAAGCATCCTATTCCTGTTGCTGATATTGTGCCCCATCAAGTTAATGTTCATCAGCATCACCTCCCTCAGCAGCAGCCCCCACAGCACCAGCAACAGAACGTGCATCCTGTACATCAGCCTACTGTTGGCTACTGCCCTCCAGAATTCTTTCAAAATTCCGAAGTGTCTTCACCGCAAAGAAAAATTGCAATGCAGCCTGTGAAATACTGTAGACTGTTTGAACCTTCAGAACAAAATGAAGCACAATATCTGGCTCCAGAAGTTTATGAAGCTGAGAGATCTTGGCATGTGCCTCACCAACCTTTGTCTCTTCCAGTGACTCCCGATTTTGCAAATGCAAAAATTCCGCCAGCAAAACTTGGTTCACAAAATATGGCAGTTGGTTGTAGACTAGGTGAAGGTTTGGGACGGAATGTATTGCATCATGCACCAAGTGCTAGTGAACTTGATAGATATTCAGAAAGTCAAAAGCATGCGCAGGGCGTTTGGCAGTATGAAAGCAGACTTGATAATGGTAGCACCCAGTCAAGTTCACATTATGAACCTGCAAATTCTATTGGAAACCATAGCATCCATTTATCCTGTGGCAGGAATGTCAACCAGCAGCACTGCCAGCTATCAGGCGCCGGGGAAAATCTAGGATTAATTGGACAAAATTATGGCCAAATACATGGAAGGTTTGAAAGGAACTCTGTATTTGAAAATCCATATGAAAGACAATTTGCATGTGACACGAGGAGTTCAATTATGCACGCTGAACATCCATCTTATTATCAGGAGCAATGTGGATCAAGCAAGCTAGAATGTCAAGTACATAATGCTCAATCTGTAACCAATGAAGGGTTGCTGATACGAAATGCAAGTGCAAAAGTGGATCTGCTGCCACCCTCTATAGATAAGGTTCAAACTGATATTGGTTATCGAGACAGAGTAGATAAAGCAAGGGCCTGGGTCCTGCACAACACGAACTATCAGAGAGATACAATACACATGCCTTATGCAGCAGAACCATCTGGAGTTCTAACCACAGAGGAAGGTATATATAGAGATGCCAGTCAAATTTCTTATGCAGAGCACGACTCTAGATTGTTGAATCCGGAAGTAGTGTACCGTGATCCTTCATCAGCTGATTTATACAACCATGCTACTTGTGATCAATATCAGCTTTCTGCGCATGTGCCACGTAATCTACAACATACGATGATTAATAATCAATTAGACAGTGACCTGGTGGTTCATTTGGGCTCCACAGGTGGACAGAGTCAATGGTGTTATAGTTCAGGAGATGAGGGAAGCCAGGAGTTTGCTTGTGCTCAAAGGAATGCTGAGAAAATGGAAATGGCGGAGCGGTCTTATGGATCTTCTGATAAAAGTGCAGTTGATGTTCATAATTTTGCAGGGATCCACATAACAGATGATCCTTTGCAGAAAGAGAGAGCAAACACCTTAGAATATGAAGAAAACCAACCAAAAGAATTTAATAAAGATTCAGGCCGGGAGATCACCAAGGAGATTCAAAGGGATGATCCTGTAACTGTTTCATCTCATTATCAGATGCAAAGGCAGCTTGGAGGGCTCATTGAACAGGTTTCAGTTGCAGTTGTTAACTCAAAAAGCAATGTCACTATAGCTAATTCTGCTTGTTCTCACGTTATGACCTCATCAAAGGTGTTACTTCCCAATAGCCTTACGCTGCAATTGTCCAATGAGATCTTATTAGCTACGATACCTTCCTCTGGTCCTCCAATATATGATCAAAGTCCAGTAAATAGCACTAACATTGCAGGACCAAATGATTTATTATCTGAGACTGAAAGAGAAAGGCAAATCAATGAGTCAGAGAATCCTGAGTTGAAGACTATCGGAAGCGGACATTCAAGAGAAAAGATTGTTTCAAATATGGAGGTTGCAAGAAATGAAAATTTGGCGAAGGATGCACCTGAGATTTGCTTGAAGGATAGGCCAGAAAAAGATGCTTCTGGAAAAGCTGGGAATCTAAAATCAGCAGGGCAAAGTCCTATTTTAGCAGCTTCGATCACAATTTCAACAACAAAGGTAGTAGGGACAGAACCCCTTGCAACCAGCACAAGAGAAGAGGATAGCAAGGAGGTAGATCAAAAAGCTCTTCCCACTACCTCCAGTATAAAAGAGGATCCTCTAGAGGAAAAACTTTCCGAGGTGTGAGCTGTATACCTTTTAGTATTAAATGCTTTGACAATGAAAATTGAATCTACAAAAAATTTCTGGTAGTCATGTTTGAAAAAATAATACAATAATGTTGGCATCCAGGAGAATGCTTTGAGATTAGAAGACCTCTGCAATGGTTCTGTGAACAAGGCAAATAACAATGCATTGGGACCCGAGGCAGATGATCTTGCCCAAGGTTTGCAGGTAAAGTACATTAAAATTGTTCATTAGTAATGATATAATTCATTCTCTTGGCAGCTTGTAGATCATTGTAATCTCTTCCTCCAGACAATTAGGAATGATGACCTGGAAGAAATACGAGAGTTGGGGGCCGGCACATATGGCACTGTCTATTATGGAAAATGGAAAGGTTCTGATGTTGCTATTAAGCGGATCAAAGCTAGTTGTTTTGCAGACAGGGCATCAGAGTTGGTAGGGGTCTTTACATTTTAACTATGCATTATATCAAGCAAGATTGAATAATGATTATTGCTTCTGGATTTTATTGTGTGTTAGTTCTTGCAAACGTTTCTGGTCACCCTCTGGGATCCATCATCGGGACAAATGAGGGATAACCCTCTGTGATCACTCATCAGGATTAATGAATGATAATTTATTCATTCAGATGATGGATCACAGAGGTTGATCGGAAAGGGTTATCCCTCATTCATCCATGATGGATTGCAGAGGGTGGTCCATAACATTTGCAAAATCTAACACAATCAAATCCTGAAGCAACAATCATAATTTTATGGATTGTGGAAAATTAATGTATATAATAAGATCAAGTTTCTAGGAGCACTTTCTGAGTATTTCAATTTTCTAAATGCACTGAAAGAACAACGAGCTTACACTTATTACCATGAGTTTTCAATTCAATGTATTTAATTACAAAAGATTTGCATGTATTCTAAACTTTTGATTGTTACATACAACAAATTTCTTGTTTCTCTTATAGATTGCAGACTTCTGGAAAGAGGCACGCATACTGGGGCAACTACACCATCCCAATGTTGTTGCATTCTATGGTGTTGTTCGAGATGGACCTGATGGGACCTTAGCAACTGTCACAGAGTACATGGTCAATGGATCTCTGAAACAAGTTCTACACAGGAAGGATAGGTTAGCATTCAAGGGAGGGTCGTCTTTGAACTTTTATAAGCAATGCTAGAGCTTTTGTATTGATCCTTTCTCCTCATTCAGAAGAAATTGATATGCTTGTTTTTATTTTTGCATAGTAGTAATTTTTGTTCTTTGTTTCAGAACAATTGATCGACGTAAAAGACTGATTATAGCTCGTGATGCTGCATTTGGTATGGAATATTTGCATGAAAAGAAAATTGTCCACTTTGATCTGAAGTGTGATAATCTTTTGGTTAATATGAAAGATCCTCATCGACCTATTTGCAAGGTATCGTGCACTGTAGGAAAAATGATTTCTTGCCAATTCTCTCTGTCTGCTTGTTTCTGATATTTATTTTTCTTGGAAATCATCTTTGAATATTCATAATGCTTGGTGCACCATATTTAAAAACTTTCTGTTTGTTAGTTTGCATCTCAAGTCAATTTCAAGTCGTGACCTTCTTATCCCCCATGGAGTTTTCCTGTATTCTGTTCCATGGAAAATTTGCAATCTATACATGGTTTATAAATCCATATTAAGACATTTCATTGAGTGTGAATCTGATGTATTAGTTAGTTACAGATTGGTGATTTGGGCCTATCCAAAATAAAACATCAAACTTTGGTCTCTGGTGGTGTTCGGGGGACTTTGCCATGGATGGCACCAGAGCTTCTAAGTGAAGAAAAGGGCATGGTAACTGAGAAAGTATGTTGCCATTGAAACTCAATTCTGGTATTCCTACACAGAAGTTTTTAATGTATTGTGTTGATTCTTGCAATCAGTATTTTCTTTTGGTGATCTTCATCATTAACTTGTTTTGTTGTTGACAGGTTGATGTTTATTCATTTGGAATAGTGATGTGGGAACTTCTTACGGGAGAAGAGCCCTATGCTAACATGCACTTTGGGGAAATAATAGGTACTAATGTGCTTCATAATGTTGCTTTGAGAAGCCAGTTTTGTTGTTGCATGATTTTGTTAAAGCTAACCTTTTTGTAATTTTAGATCTTGTGAAAATATATTTTGAATAGTAGAATGACGTAAAACTATATATTGGAACTAAGATGCTTTGCTAATAGCCTTCTTTTCCTTTGATGATAACTTATGCATTTTTTTCATTATAATCAATAAAAAATGCAATATAAACATGTTGAAAATTCATATAATTGTTACATCCAGCATTCTATTGATCTCTGAATAAATCCTTTCTATGGAAACATTTTAGACAAAGAAAGGACTTATCCATTATGGTATCTTGATTCTCTTTCTGAGTGATCATGCTCCCTCAACCAGTTTACAAGGAAAGGCAAAAGCTAGAAGGATGTACAAACATATTACATTTCTTTTTTAGTTCAAGAAGCATACTGGATTTCATAGTAGGAACCCAGAATAAAGATGAGATCAGAGAAGTGAAAAAACTGGTGATCTTGCAATGCAGTGCTCTGCACATTTCCAAATAAATGTAGATTGGAATAACGAATTTTCCTACAATGATTTGATGAGTTACTACTCAGTAAGTGATACAGAATGAAATAAAAGAATATTTCACCTTCAAATATGATCTAGAATCACAACTACTCATATGGAATAACAGATGTTCAGTATATATTAACAAAACATGAATAAATAATGATTTCTTAAGATCAAAATAATTAATGATGCATGAACATTCATTTGGGTTCACTTGGCTAGACCTTGGGTGAATCCTAGGCTGAGTTGGACTTGAACTGTAACTAGAACAGGACCAAAACTGGTATCAGGGGCAATACTATAGAACCTGGTAACATAGGTACACAAATGAAGTTTCTATTTGGATTGCAAGAGTTTAGGGACTTCATAGAATATAGCTATGTAGAACCCTCAGATCAAGCAGCATATAATGCTCTCACTGAAGCTCAGAAGGGTTTATATAAGGAGAATCACAAGAAGGATAAAAAGGCCCAATATTTCATAACACAAGCAATCGATGAGTATTTTATGAGGATTGTAGCAGTAGTTTAACTCAAAGTAACCATAAGAGACCCTGCAAAATTCTTATCAAGATACAAGCAAAGTGAAGTTTAATGTCCCTTCTCGGTGTCTTCCTGATTTATTACTGTAGAATAACAATTTCCACTTATGTCTAAGAAGGTGATTCATTTACAAAATTACAAGCATAACTTTAATAAAATATTGTCAAATGTAATACATCAATTAAGATAATCCTGGTTTAGGTCATACATTAATATTCACTATCATTAAAAAGTAAGAGCAAATGATAATATCTAACTTTACAGAGCATTAACACAAATATCAAGATTTCATAATACATATACATCCATATAACATCATTTATATTTAAATCCAAAATAGCATTATTAATAATAACCTCAAATCATATTCCTATAGTAATCATATTAGAATTTTGTTAGAAATGTTTGCAACCTGCAATCTCAAGCATCATTGTCCTTTATGGCAAGAGCATGGTTGGATCTTTGACCAACCATCATGGGGTGGAGTACTTGAGAAGATACTCAAGCCCATGAGCACTCATACGCCTTGAAGCCCACAAGCGTTCAGTCTCAGGGTGGCATACTTGAAAGTCCTTCAAGTGCTCTCATTTGCTTCCCAGTCTATGAATTGTTGAAATTAGGTAGCTGTAGGAGATATTTGCATACCTGCGTTGATGGCAATTTGTTTCCGATCATGTTCGTTGGCTGAAAGGTATGTTATGGCAGGGGCAGCAAAGAGTCTTAACAGCTTGTAACTGAAGAGCCACATGTGTACGTGGTTGCTGAGTCGGACTACTAATATTTAGTGTCTCCTTTATGGTAATTGAAGATGTTCGTGGCTATTGTCATCCTCTATGGTGAACGGTTCATACACATGTCAGATTCCATCCTTGATGTCATTCATTGACGTAAATAAAGTTTATGAAACGACACGTAGGTGTAACTACCATTGGTCCATATACTGCGATTGGAGAACAAAAGTCCGGTGTTCTTGTTCTTCGTATTTTGGTGTATTGCAAAAGATACAAGTAGAGGAAAATTCAGTATCGTGGGTGTGCAATTACTTTGATGTTTTCTTGTTTAAAGTTTGGGGGTGATGTCTGAGATTTCTGGAGACATCAGTATTCTGTTCGTGCTTATTATTGATGCATGCAGTATCAGTGATTGATACAAAAAGGTTTTTCTGTATGCAGTATAAGTCTCACACTTCATAGACGATTGTAAAAGGCTTTCTATAGTTTGATTGTTAAGTGTTAACTATCTCAGTAAAGGAGTTTCTGCTGATTAAGCTTGTGAGCTTTGTATTTAGACTTCTTGATTATTCAATAAAGTGATATTTTCTGGTGTGGCTGGGTTTTTCCCTCATGAAGGAGGGTTTTCCCAGGGTAAATTCGTGTCTGTGTTTTTTATTAAGGTATCTGCTCTCTGGTTACTCTATTCTGATTCTAAAACATTAACATGAATGTGGTAGAATCTTGATTCACTCCATCCCTTAGTCCGTATTGGAGGTGGGCCATCCTCCTTGATCAAGCCTAGGAGCACTCCTTCACCTCCCAGCCCACGAGCATGGCGGGACCTCCAATCCATCCATCTTATGGTACTGTGCTTGATAAAACATATGAAGATTGCCTTCCTCAACAAGCCTAGACACACTCATTCACCTCCCAGCCCACGAGCCTGACAAGACCTCCAATCCATCCATCTCAAGCTGGCATACTTGATGAAGGATAGTTGTTACTTCAACTCTTGTGAACTCAGAAGGCTGGCCATACTTCCTATTGGCAAGACACTTCCTTAAATTCAAAACTGCTTGCTCAAGGAGTTTTCTAGAAAATTGCTGATTGCTCGATTTCTCTTTATCATCATTCCTTGAAGGATTGATGAGTGGATGCTTGAATAATACTTAATGAATTGGTGCTTGATGATTGTTGTTGAATGATTGATATTTGTATGAATGAATGATTGATTGAATGAATTCTTTTGATTGCATGATTTGAGGTATTGATGAGAGATGATTAAGTGATTATCAATTGATGAGCGATGATGTAATGAATGCTGGTCTGATATATTGGTGAATCATGATTGAATGAATCCTGGTTTGATATTCGGCGAATCAGGATTGAATGAAATGCTGATTGATTGATTGCTTTATTTGATGTGTGATGATTGCTTTTGTGGATTCATGAGTGATGATTGATAAGTGATTCTTGAATTCTTGGAATAATTTCTCCTTTATTCTTTATTGATGAAAGGGTCACCACCTTTCATAAAATTTGAGACCCTCCATTGCCGCCTTTTGAGAATAATACATTATTTTCCAAATTGAATTCCCTTGTTCTCCTCTTTTAATGGAACCTTCTCCCCTATATATTTTTGTCGGTAAAATCATGTGTTGTCTAAAATGTCGTTAATGTTAATCATGTCGTTGGTAGTTAGTTCACCCGAGGGGTAAGTAGTTGTGGTCGCGAAATTTCACGTCGCATTCCCTCAGAGACTATGTATACCTTTGGGTGTAACTTATGGCATCAATACATCATCAACATCGTTGGTATTGTTATGACTGTATGTTGGATGTAAATCTGTTTTGGCATTAATGAAAGAAGTTGCAGTTCTCTGATAATACATTGCACTTATTTGTATCTGTACATTCTTTCTGTCTTACTATGCATTAATATACTTTACCCGTAGCGGTAAACATTTGGCGCCATTGTCGTACGAAATTGGGAAGTGATAGAGAGTGAATGGCTTACAGAGGATAAATGGGCCAACCCGTCGACAGTGGTACCTAGAGGGATGACAACGGACATGAAGAATCGTATGAGGGAGAGCATGCCTTGATGTTGGACTTTGTCATTTTGTTACAAGCGGCAATTGAGACTTATGTGAGGAGGGAGGCTGCATGGAAAGAGGTCCTCGAAGGTATGGTGTGGAACACTCTCCAAGTAGGCCCTGCAGTGAATTGATTGTTGAACCATCTCCCTCGCCTGTTGGCAAAGACATCCCTAACCCTGAGGATCCGACAGAAGGAGATTGAGTGAGAACAACGACGCCAACAAATCCTCTGTAACTATCGGGAGCATACCACTGTGAAGAAGAGGAGCACAATGGAGCTCGACAAAGGCAAAGCAATAACTAAACCTTCAAGAGGGAAATAAGAATAAAAGAGGGCACTTTTATATTGTTGTGATTCTGTCATATGGTTGACACACATTGTACACAATGAATTAATAAAAAGTGTTCTTTTGAATAATTCATGTTTGGTTACAATTCATGGATTAATGCCCAATATGTTAAATAAGGATAAAAATAGGAAAGAAAATATAGAGTGCGAAACTGCCCAAAGGGCCTTGATTTTGGAGCAATAGACTGAAAGGAGACAAAGGCTTGGGCAATTAGCAGAGGAGCAAATTGACAGGGGGGAAGGCAACTAGGCTTAAGGTGACCACCATGGGAAGGAGGGACGCCATAGGGGAAGAAGTAGTGGATCTAATTGAGGAGACCCAACATCGGTTGAGGGATTTGTCTCTTACCCCATGCATAGCAACTAGGGAGGCCCGAAGGAACGAGAAAGAAGAGATCGGGGATAGAGATACCAGGGATACCAGTGCAGCCACGAGTATTGGAGGGGCACAGGGGCATGGGAATCAAAGTAATCTATCCGACTCGAATACTTCCAATTCAGGGATACCAAGCTCAGGGATACCAACACCTGTGGTAACCAAAATTGCTACGATGTCTCAAAAGCAAAAATTACCTAAGTTTACAGGTGACGAGAAAGAGGACCCTGCATGCCATTGTAAAACATGCGAAACCATTTGGTCTGCCAAGTGACAAACCAGGATGAGTGGACAAAGCAATTTCCAGCCACGCTAAGGGGAGTAGAAATCGATTGGTATTCAGACATCAAGAAAGCTAAAGTGGCCGCATGGACATAGTTGAAGAAGGAATTCGAGACAGAGTTCAAATTACTTCGAGATGCTAACAAAATAATGGCCGAAATTTATAACACCAAGCAAGCCAAGGATAAGCCCATTAGAGCCTACGACTGAAGATTGAAGGAATTGCTAGGCAAGATGGACAGTCAACCGACTGACGAACTTAAAAAATGGTGGTTCATTGAGAGATTGAAGCCCTCATTAAAAAAGAAAATGAAAATTGTACCACCACCGTCGTACGCCGAGGCATACAACTAGGCAATGGATCTCGAAAGTGAGAACAAGACGACAAAGAAGAAAAAGAACGGGTCCTCATCGGACAATGATGATTCCTTGGCCCACAGTAGCGATGAAGAATCTAGCAAGAAGGTACAAGCCCTTTAGAAAGATATGCTGAGGATGATGTGAGAATTTAAATCGATGAAAGCGGAAATGAGGACGGAGAACTATGGTGTACGGACTGTAAAGAGGAGGGCCATGCCAAGGGGGCATTTCCGAAAAAGAATTTTTGTGACATTTGCTAGATTATGGGTCATTCCACCAAGGAATGCCCATATAATATGAAAACAAGGGGCCAATTGGTGTTATTTACCTAGGAAACCTCGACATCGACAACCACAACCAACCCTCAGGTGAACAACACCATTGCATTGTTCGGTGGCTATCGGAAAAATAAACGCAGGGGGAGAAGCAACAATAATAATAACAACAATAACAATAGCTGTAGTCACATCCAATACGATGCTAAGGGGAGGCTGATGATACAATGTCGTGCGTGTAACTAATAGGGACACTTCGCTAGAGATTGCCCGAGGGAAGAGACACCACAGTTCCTCTGTAGGTGTAGTATCCTATCTCTCTCTGTTATGTCTCTCTAACCCTCTCTCCTGAAGGTGTTTGATACAGTTTACTAGTGATGTTTTGTGGTATTGGAGTTATGTATTATGAAAGGATGTTTAACTTAAACAAGAAATACCGAATTCAGATTTGCCCATACAGTTTGCACAGAAACACATGAATATGGAGCTACCTCTAATGCTGAGAGCCTTTCCAATATTGAGATACAACCAATTTACAAGATATAGCAGAGATATACTTTATTGAAATGCAGTGAATACAAGAGATCTCAGGCCATTTTCAAATTTGAACTTAGAGATTTCAATCCAGTCATAATCAACAGGTGTGTAAATGCTTGAGACTAGTTTGAACCCAAGGTGAGCACCAGAAGTTGACGCTTCGTATTGATATTAACCAGTCACCGCTGAGAATAGACACTGGCTTGTAGCTCGACCTCTCGCGCGAGTCTTCCTCTGGCACTAAGTCCACTTTTCGTCACCTCCGTTTCCTCTTTATGTTCACCACTGTACCCAAAGCGGTTGACTATATGTTCACCGTTCTCTCCACTAGGGAATGCAAACACACGTTCAGTCACTGCCACCGAAGTGTGTATGTTACCTCATAGTCACCGGCATCCTCAGCAATCCATGCGATAATGGCATGTACAAACACGACTAGTCCATGCGATACACAGTCGCTACCAACCGGTGTGTGAGGGGAGCGGGAGGATGGCGTAAGACCATCTGTATGCTATCACCAATGCACGGGGTGTCTATGCCAGCTATGTGAGTTCCCAATAGACACGCGTAGAGTGAAATAGCCTTCGCGATGACCTGCAAACCAAAGATAAGTCCCGACTAGGTAGTTAGGCTGCTGTGTGAAAGAGGACACCAGCTCTCGCCTCCCAACGCTTAGCCTTAGTGCTAAAGCATGATTTGGTGGCTTATATTAAATACCAACCTTCAGTTGGCGTCACCCGTAATAAACATACCTGTAACTATCTTTCTACTATCGTAAGATGTTCAAGGATGATTCAAACTGTTTGATATGTGTAGAATAACCTTATTTCTTCTCCTACCAATTCCTGAAGTAGTATTGAAACTTTAAATGCTAAATGGGCAACCAAAATTCTGGAGTACCAAACTAACCTTCGAACTGTTCATTGAATTCCAATGTGAAATCTGTGTGATCTCACCATAAATGAGGTGCTGGGGCTACGTCCAACCTCTTACAATTTCTGAAGGGTTTGCATCCTTGGAAATAAAACCAGTAACGGGAGCAACCAAATTTTCTTTTTTCTTTTGTTTATAAATTCCATGGTGCTTATCCCAAGGCGTGCCGTTTTCTTTTATAACCTTGAAGTGAGGGAAAACACTGAAAACTAAGCCATGTGGGATAAAAGAGCTCACTTAAGTCACTTTCATAAAATAAAGTAACTTCAAGTCATAAAGTGACTTTATAATATCACTTTATAAAATAAAGTGATTTAACTTTAGAAAAGGAGCCCAAAAATGTCAATATTTGCCCACTGAAGCCTGTGATTGGCTGGTATCCTCTGAAAGAAGCCATTAGCCTATCCAGATGGGGAGATACTAATTAGGCGCCATAATGGCCTACTACAGAGAAGGGGACATTACAGTAGGTGGTGTGGTCTAGGAGACCACGACGATGCAAATTGTCCAAAGTCTGGGGTAAATCTCTTAAACATTGAAAAGGATGGTGCAGATGAAGGGGTGTTGGCCCTACCTGAGGGAAAGCAAAGAAGGCCGCATACCCACACCCTCCAATGGAGAAGCAGAGGGTATGTGAAACAAAAGCGGACATCGAGAAGGCAATCATGGCCGAGAGGAAGAAGACATATGACATGACGAGTACCTCACTCAGAAGTCAAGCCGAGCACAACATACTATGGGGAATGTTGCAGATAGAAATCCCAGTGAAAATCGAGGACCTCCTTCAAACCATGCCTCAATTATGAACAACCTTATTAAAAATGGTACCACCTCCGAGAGTGTCCAACTGTGCGGATCATACGAACTCTATTGGGCCGTCAGGGGATCTTATGTTGTTGTCGGTCAACACAGGTAGACATCCAGTGGTGGTGGAGATGGGTATTCTCGACACCATTCTAACAGACACCATCATTGACGGAGGGTCAAGTGTCAATGTCCTACCCAAGGAGACATGGAAGAAGCTAGGGCGACCCAAATTGTGGCCACCAACTTTCCAACTTGTAGGTGCAGACCAACATGGCATCAAACCTATTGACACACTGATCGCACAAAGGATAATGATCGACACCCAACCGTTCATGTTGGATTTTGTGGTAATTCCGTTGAAGAGAAAGGGGTGTGACGCCATTCTTGGTAGGGGTTGGTTGGTACAAGCAAAAGTAAACCACGATTGGAAGAGGAACACCCTATCCACGGAGAGGAGTGGCAGGAAATTTACAATTGACCTGAAGACCCAAATGGTTAGTGAAGACTTGGTGTCTTCATCAGAATCAGAAGCAGAGGAAGAAGGGGACGAAGGGAAGCGACGCATGGAGAATTACCTGGCTGTCACAAAATAAATTTTGGAGAAGTACCAAAACTTGCAAATTGATTTTTTTGTAGCATCATGGACCTCCTTGTTCCAAGGCGTGCTCTCAAGCGAGGGTTGTGAACCAGGAGTAGTTCGTGACACAATAATTGTGCAACCTAGATTTCCGAACTCTAGGAGGAAAGCTAATAGTGCCACTAGAAGAAGTAGAAGTAGAAGCACTAGCACTAGCAGAAGTACTAGGACGAAAGGGAGGCATGAAAAAACCCTCTCCAACACAACCTACGGATGTTGATGCCGATGAACGGGAACCTTTATGAGCTTACTCCTCCAATTGCCTCTTCCTTGTTTCCTTTAATTGTTCAAATTTTCTTAGTTGCACATAACATGAACAAACTGTCCCGGGAGGTGCTAATGTACATGGCTCAGTTTCATGGTTACGTATGCCGGTAATATGGTATTTAAATCTATTTATGCCACCATGATTAATTTCTTTACAAAATTTATGTTTCGTTTGAAATCTTGTTCTACTAGGAAATTCTTCAGTATATTGCCAAGTTGCATCCCTTTGACTTCCTTTCTTAGGCTTAGGATTAGGTTGAGGATTAGGAGGAGACATTGGGGAAAAATATTGTTTTCAAAACGTGAAGGCTGCTGCAATAAGACAATTTTACAAAAAAATTACCATTTGTGCATTGTGTTTTATAAAGTTAAACTCAAAAAAATCAGCAAACCCTACATTTTTTTAAAGAAAAATTTGTAAATACATGTTTACAATTTTTTCTTTAAAAAAAGTAGGGTTTGCTATTGTTCTCTCATTGAAGTATGAAATTTAGATTTGAAAGGAAAACATTCAACTTCAAGATTTGGAAAGGTAAAACAATTAACAATAAAATCCATACAAATACAAAAAAAACCAACAAAATCCATAAAATTTAACACTTATCTCTTTGAAATGAGATGAGAAGTCTTTGCAACTGCTGCTATGGACTCCTTGATGTTCTAAATGCATCTATAATGCTGCCCCAATGTGATTTGTGGAGGATTTTTATCTCTTCCTCCCTGCTGGTTGCAAACCTATGGACTCTTATTTTTCTTCCTATCTCACACTTTTCTCTTCTTCTCAATACAATGAAATGAGATGCTTTTTAGGGTTGCAAGAAAGAAATTAAACGAAAAAAAAGTAAACAAAACTTATTTTTTTGATTGGCAAACTTGCTATGTCCGTCGGCCGAGTCACGTGACTCATACTCGACGAGTCAGCATGTGACTCATGACTCGGCGAGTCATGGTGAGTCGCATGCTTGACTCATATGAGTCAGAGTCAGAGTCAATTTGACTTGGCAACCTTGACTCGATTCGGGACTCAATCGAGTCAAGGTTGCCAAGTCAAATTGACTCTGACTCTGACTCATATGAGTCAAGCATGCGACTCACCATGACTCGCCGAGTCATGAGTCACATGCTGACTCGTCGAGTATGAGTCACGTGACTCATACTCGACAAGTCAGCATGTGACTCATGACTCGGCGAGTCATGGTGAGTCGCATGCTTGACTCATATGAGTCAGAGTCAGAGTCAATTGGACTTGGCAACCTTGACTCGATTCGGGACTCACCAAGACTTGGTGAGTCATGGTGACTCTGGGAACTACTGTTGGATAGAGGAAGTCAACATGCTTGAATTTGATAAACAGTCTGAAATTTCTGGAGATGGAAACCTTCAAGAATTTGATAGGAGAGCTGGACAAAAACTTGGTTCTTCTAGAGGGGTGTATTCGTGACGGAGTCTACAATTGGGCAAATTTGTGAAGTCTTCCTTTGAAGACAAAATTTGCAATTAAATAATATTGGAGGTATTTTATATATGTTTCAAAGTTCCTTGACTCGAACCCGCCCATGACTTGGCAGGGTCGACTCGACCTGTGAATCGCCGATGACTCGGCAACGACTCGGCTATGACTCGACAAAAAAACCAGAGATTTTTTACAATTTAAAACTTGTTTCATGCACCCATTATTGAATAAAGCTTAAAAACACATACATAAACATACATCCATCACATAAGTACAAACGTAAATTGTAGGCAGCTAAAGGAAATAGAAAACATAGATATGCAGAATTATAAAATATAAAATATAAATGTATATAAAATCCATGATATCAAATGTTCCCAAACATGTGTAAAGTTGTAAAGTGTAAACAACAAAAACAAGTCTATGGCTCAAGCCTCAGGCTCTAGGTCAGCCTCATCCTCAAAATAGTCTGTCTGCCTCCTACAAATGCGTCTGAGGTAGGTCTTGGATGACTGACAAGCCATAGTCTCTGCTTGTGAGGTGCCACTCTGATCAACATCAGCTCCACGGGCAGTTGATCATGCTCTATCCTCCTCCTCTGCCATAGCCACAGCCTCAGCCTCTCTGTCTACCTGGTCAACCCACTCGTGGTCCTCCTCAATGAAGATAGGATCGGTAGACTCAATGACCCACTTGGACTCTGGATCGATCTCTGCTAGAGTGATCGGAGAGGTGTTAGTGTCCAAAATCTGTCTGGTCCTAAGACGGAGGTTGTAATGAACGAAGACAAGATTGTTCAACTTCTCCACAGACAGTCTATTACGCCTCTTCGAGTGGATGTGCTTCGAACATGAACCAATTGCGCTCACATCCAGAAGCGCTGCATGGCTGACTCAAAATATGGATGACAAGTTTTTGAAGGTTTGGGGTTGTAGGCCCAAACATTTTCCACCATCTATCTGAAACAAGGAAAAAAAAATCAGTGTCATTTCCAAGTTCCAACTTTAAGGATAGATTATAAAATCAAAATGCATAAGCCATAAACTTAAGAGTTAAGTTTAAGTTTAACATATATTTCTACCTGGTTGCAATGTTGTCCTAGACTCTTTGCACATCGTGCTTCCAAAAATTTGACCTCGTGGATTACTATATGCATCTATCTCTTGCACTGTAGATGCGGTACATGTAGATATCTTTTGCATCACTGTATATAGGCCACTAAGAACCTCCTCATCTGCCTTGAAGTTATCATGGAAACGAAATGATGGATTGAGGAAATAAGTTGCTGCATGGATGGGCCTATGAAGCTGGTTTTGCCATCTTCTATCAATGATCTCCCAAATGGGGCCATACTTATCCTCAACTCCCTTATACTTGGATCTAATGGCCTCCTTGGCCCTATCCATGCCCTCATAGGAGAACTACGAGGGGCTTAGGGACTTGCATATAATGTTAAAAAAAAATAGTTAAGTGACAAGTGTGCATTAAAAATTTAAAATAAAAAAATTGCAAACAAAACATAAATATTTTTTCCTCCATGATCTCTTTACAAGGGGTCCAAAAACCTGGCTTATCAAAAATAGAATTTGCCACTTCCCTACCCACAGTGGTCGTAGAATAGGATGAGGAAGTCCACTCCTCACCAACAAACATGCGTCTCAAATTCAACTGTGATTTCAACAAGGATTTCAGTGTGAGGAAATTGGAGGCAAATCTCATGATACTAGGATGAGCCAACTCCCTTTACCCTGTGTATTGCCTCATCATGCTAAGGACCAATGCATGATTGTAGATAAACTTGCAAATATTTTTGGCCTTATCAACACATGATTTGATCGATTCAATCTTGCCAATATCCTCTAACATGAGGTCAAGGCAATGGGCTGCACATGGAGACCAATTTTTTTTTGGGTGCCTCTCCATCAAAAGTTTACCTGTAGCAATTTTAAATTAATTAGAAATTTAGAAGTGTTAAGAAAATCTTAAATAAATTCATAGATGCCTCTCCATCAAAACTTAAAAGGTTATAAGTTTACCTGCAGCAACATAACTTGCTGCATTATCAGTCACCACTTGCACCACATTTCCTTCTCCCACCTCAAGTATAACTTCCTCAATAGCCGCACATAAGTATGTGGCATTCTTCACATGTGAGGAAGCATCAATAGACTTCAAGAACATGGTGGTTCCTGAATATAAAAAAAAATAATTATCAATTATCATGGCTCAATCAAATATTCAAAATCAAAATTAAATTATTCAATGCATTTGGGGAAGTAGAATTCATTGAACAATCACCTGCGCTGGAAACAAGAAAATTCACGAGTGTCCTATTTCTCCTATCCGTCCTACCATCTGTCATGATGGTGCAACCATTTTGCCTCCACGACTTTTTGTGGTCCTCTAGCTCAAGTTGCATATCATTAACCATGTCTAACAAGAGGGGGCCACTTAACTCCGCATCAGTAGGGGCTTTAAAGCCCGCCCCACAAATGGTTACAGAATCTATCATACCTTGCCAATAAGGAGACCTGTCACAAATAGATTACGATTAACCATTAGACAAAGCATAGCTCAACTTCAAACTATAAAATTTAAAATTTAATTTTAAACTTAAAGAAATCAAATAAAAGAGAATTACCTGGCTGCAAGAAATGGACTGTTGCAAAAGTACCAAAACTTGAAAATTTGTTTTCGGGCAGCATCATGGACCTCCTTGTTCCAACCCATGCTCTCAAGCGAGGGCTGTGCACCAAGAGTAGTGCGTGGCACAAAAGAATCGTCCAACCTTGATTTTCGGACTCTAGGGCCAAGGGTAATATTGCCACTAGAAGGAGCAGTAGTAGAAGCACTAGCACTAGGATAAAAGGGAGGCTTGGAAGAACCCTCTCCAACACAGCCTACAGACGTGGATGCGGATGTGGATGCGGATGAATGGGAGCCAATAACATTTATCTCTTCCCGTTGCTTCTTTCTAGTTTCCTTTTCTTCAGCATATTTTTCTAACCGGACATAACAAAAATGAATTGCCTCGGGAGTTGCCAATGTATATGGGTCAACATCATTGCCATGTATGCTAGCAATATGGTATTTAAGCCTATTGATGCCACCATGATAAATTTCTTTACAAAATGTGCATCTTGTTTGGTTTCTGTCTACCAGGAAACTCTTCGGAATATTTGCAACATGGACACTTTAGAGGCATTGGGAAGAATTAATGTTTTCAAAACTTGGAATGTGGTTGCAGTAAAATTAAAAAACTTAAAAATAAAATTTAAAAACAATGGAAAACCATAAGCATATAAGCAAAATTCAACAAAATCTAAAAATTTAACACTTACCTCTTCCAAATGAGTTGAGAACAGCTGCTATGAGCTCCTTGATGCTCTCAATGCAAACCTATGCTTCCCCAATCCGATTTTGTGGACTCCTTGATGCTCTTCTTCCCGGCTGGTTGCAACCCTTTGGCCTCTATTTTTTCTTCCTCTCCCTCTTTTTCTCTCTTCTTCTCCTACAAAGCAACTACAATGCCTTTTAGGGCAAATAACATAACACTTGAGCAAAAAAAAGTAAAAAAAAGTCAATGATTTTTTGTTTTTTTTAAAGGCCAGTCCGGGCCTGCCGTGGTGCAGGTCAAAGGCCACGGACCCGGCGGGTCATGGCATGACCCGTCGGCTGACCTGGCCGGGTCATGAAAACCCGGGAGGGTCTGCCCGGTCCGCGAGTTGACATAACTTGCCTGACTCGCCGCGGGTTAGGGAACTCTGATATGTTTGATTTATGAAATAAGATTATTCAAAATATTATATTACCCGCAAGTTAGGAGTTCAATGCAATATTTTGTGGGATCTGGTTCTTTGTTTTGACTTCTTAATATTGGCATGAATGAATAAGAGTGAATATGTTTTACCAATATTCTAAAGGGGAGACTATTGTTAATTTCTAAGTTGAACTTTGCTACCTAGTTAATAATGTGGTTTGGGTATATTACTATCGGGAGGAATCAGCCAATACAAACATAGCTATTACTGTTTTGTGTGGATAATATTTTGGAAGCCCATTAATAAAGAAAGGCCACAGACAGGATCGTACATGTTGAGTCTGTAACTCGGCGGAAGCAAGGATTCTCATTGTGAAAAGATTTTCTTACTAAGCAATTGAAGCTCGTATTTGTGGTTGATAATTTCGCTGGAGAATATTGGTGATTATTATTATCAGCGACTTGGGGTTTTTGTGACAAATTCCTCCATATTGTGAGCTCCGAGTTTAGCATGGTTTCTATTGGAAGACTATCACTGCCTGTGGAGAAGAATATAGGAATAATTAAGGTCTGAGAGCCATTCAAGGAACAAGGAGATTTCCGGGAGCTTCGTAGCTGTGGACAAGATAATTTTACGGCCTACATCTGGGCAGAAGTTGCAAGGTGATAATACACTTCACTGCTTGTGTAAGGAAGTGCCTAATCAAAGGTGAAGGATAGCTGGGTAAGAGGCATCGCTTTGGGCATCAACTCAGAGCCAACTTTGAAGGTGATCTGTTAAGTCTATGATTCATCAGTTGGTGTCAGTTGCTGCATTTAATTCCACAGTTTTGGTAATTGAGTCTTGGAGCAACCAGTCTAATTGGTACTGTGTTTTGGCAATTCTGTTTAAAGAATTTATTAGATAAAATTAGTGCTTGAGATTATTATTGAATTTATGATGTCATTGATGGATGTCTTTTATTGATCTCTGATAATATAAATCTGAGATACATATGTCCATGAAAAATAACACTCCGATTTCTGATTGTTAAATTTTTTAAATTTTGAGCTTACTATTTGAGATTGTTTAAATTAGGCATGTAAAATTTATTGAGATTGGTTAAGGATATAACAATGATTTATATTCTCCTGTTGGAGAAATGAGCTACTAATCCTAATGCAGATTCATAAAATGGAGAAGCAAGACAAGGAATCTAACTCTTCATTAACATACTTGAGACATAGGTTTCTAATGAATTATTGATATGCAAGACAATGATTCAGGTTAACTAATGATATGTGGATGTTGCTTCCAGTTATCTCAACTTATATGCAGACAATGAATCCGATTATCTAAACGGAAACACGAACATTGAATCTGATTATTTTCCTTCTCCTATTCAAAGCATGGAATTACTAATGCTTAAACTGATTCCTAATTTGGTAGAATCATTTACTTGATGCAAGTATAAAATCATTTTGAGATATTATGGAAAGGAATCGACTAACCTGTATTATAGATGATGAAAGGACTTGATGCAGTTTGGAAGGGATTTAAACCCCTTATCGATTCTCACATGTCAATGAGAAGAACTATCACAGCTGCCACTCGATACCAATGTAGAGAAGAAGGATTCGAACCCTCATGGTATTCTAAGAATTAATTATAATACTTTGCAGAATGAAAAATGCCTCCAAGGTGACGGAGTCTATGGAGTGATAGCGGGTAGCTTCAAGAGAGTATGAATATGAAGAAGAAGAAGATTTAAAGAAGTAACACCGACTCTCTCCATAAATGGGGCTGAAAAGGCTTTAATTTCAATAGGAAGAACCAACGGGAGGAACACTAGCTCACTGAAACCTTTGACCACCAATTGAACTGTCCCTATTCCAAACTTGTACTTATATAAACTATGATTTTGACCTTAGGCAGTGGGTAAACTGGCTCCACTTTAGCGTTGATGGCCCGCTGCCCTCTGTCTCTCCTCGTGTATGGGTGTGGCGTGTGCTCCTGGAAGATATGAAACATGCTATGGCTTTTCAATTGGGACTTAAATGGACTAGGGCTTTGTATTTGGGATTGACTCTGAACCAACTGTAAGGGATCTGAGAGTGATTCCCAATGATGGTTCCTTCTATTAGTAGAGCCCAAGTGTCAACTATGGAGAAATAAATGTAAAACCAAAGATTGTTTATGCAGTGCATAAGCTAATTCTCAATCTTAGATGACCATTCCTCATACCCGAGTATGTTTCTTCTCAAAAGAATGAAAAGGGGTTTTGGATTTAGGGATGGTATTTCTTTCAATCAACATAATATTTGGTGGTTACCACTCATTCAAATTCGAGGGTTTCCTTTAGTTTGTATCCTTGGGGTCCTAGGGATTTTTTTTCTAGAGTTTACTATGAATCTTTTCTTCTAGGAAGATATGCATGCCCAGTTTCACCTCATCTGGCTAGATCGTCAAACTTTGGATTTAGTCGTGTGAGTATTGCCTTTGAATATGCTTCATAAGCTAGGCATCTATATTGTCAAGCCATGGTGGAAGGATTGGGGTTGGCTTCCCAACATTTCCTTCTATAACTAGAAGCCCAAACTGGGCTATCATTGGCTTGTATATGCCTATGGTTCCAACCTCGAATCTCTGGTGGTACTTGTAGTCTTCTCAAACCGTTTGGCGTCACAGGTTCCAAACCATTTGGTCCGCCATTGTTGAGCCTAAGCTGGCTCATTTGGCCTTGTGTATTCTTTTCCAAGGCTTGTTGTTGGGCTCTTGCCTACAGTACTTGGTGTTTCGAGATCCTTGTTGCCCATTTTGTGGGCAACCAGAAACCTTCACACACCTCTTTTGGTGTCGTTATTGAGCCCAACATTTGTTGAATTGGATTCATGAATTCTTTTGGCCTTTTTGACTTGAACCTTTCTCTTGGCATATGGCTCTTTTGGGGGGATACCCCCCAAACTCCCTTCAAACTCACATAGATATGGCATGCTTTCAGGGTGGAAATCTTTTTTGCATTATGGAAAGATAGAAATGCTGGTTTGTTTTCTCATAGCTCTATTGATATTAATGTTTCACTTTTTACTAAAGCCTGTATTTGTAATAATGTGATGCTTCAGATTCAAGTGCAAGCTAACAAGGTTGCACTCAAGGTGGCCCACTTGCAAGAACTTTTAGAGCATTGGGGAAATGTCCCTTGTACGGTTGCTAGGGTGCCTCCAGACCTTTCTACTTCTCGTAACCGTTCATCGCCCTATGGTCAGTAGTGCGACCATAGCTCCTTCGCTCATTGTTCTCAAACCCTGCGGTCCCAGGCTCCTTGCTGCCAATTTGGTGGCGGTAGAGACTTTAACATGCGATGCTCCACCTCTCCACCATGTGGAGGCTAAGCTCTTCAAAGTAGGCTCTGGCGGCTGGCACTTGCTATCTCTCCTTCCACGAAGGAGCAATGGAAAGGAAATGAAGAGGCTACGACTGAAGAAGAGTGGTCCCTTTCAGATGACAAATCTGGTCTTGTTGATGTATGGGGTCCCAAGGATGATCGAGATCCTTCTCTACCACCCACGACCACTGCTCTAGTTGCTTAGCGGCTTTTTATGTGATATTTCTATTTTGGGCGTTGCCCTTGTTTCTATTTCCATCTTTTTTGGGCACTGAATGTTTGAGTCTTGAGGGTTGATCCCGTATCCTCCCTACTCTTTTTTGAATATTGTACTTTTATTTAAATTTTAATGGAAATGCCTATTCATCAAAAAAGGAATGAAAAAGGTGGTTGTACAAAGAATCCCCTCCTTCGACATAGTAGCTGAGGACCTTCGTGAGAGTGTTAGTTCCTCCCTATGAGAAACATGGTTTGGATGTAAAAAATGCAAAAGAAATGATAGCTCCCGTCTTTCCCAACACATCCCAGTCTTCAAGAAAAGCATCTTCAACACCCCTCTTTGTGCCAATGGCAGGACTTATGGTAAAGAAGAAAGAAAAAATAATGATGTTTTTTCTGCTGATCTTGAAGTTTGAATTCTTAGAAAGCGGAATCCTTGTTCTTGGCCCACTAATGTATTACAAGGACGCCACCTTTGAATTCGAAAACAAAAATAATCCAATTCAAAGGTGGCGTCCTTGTTTCTTTATACAACTTTATCCACTAATGTATTACATTTTTTATTCAAATGCATCAGTATTCAATACTATTCAATGTAAATGTATTTCAATATTAACATCACACTTCCAGTGAAACAATTTAAACAGTTACTTGAAAAGTCCACAAGGAAGGGATGTATCATCTACCTTTTGTTATCCAATCCTGATATTTTGATATGATTGTTGGAAGTTGGCCTAATTTATAAAATCATAGAAAGGCATCTTTCCTAGTTCATTTGAACATCCTATCTTATCTCTTTCTTTTCACACATCCTAGAGCAAAAATACTATAAGTGAATTTCTTAAGACTTGAGCATTATGTAGCAACAAGCCACAACCATCCTACACACAAGTATGTTTTCAGGCTTTTAGACATTTTCCATACCTACTCTCACAGCTTAGAGCAAAGGGAACTATTGATTGTAAGGAGGGATGGATGACCTAGAAGGATTTGGCGCTTTGATCATCTTTTGGTATAACTGTGGTACTCCAAAACAAGTTCTTTCTTCACCACTAGATTTTCATCATTCCCAAAATAAGTTGGTAAACTAGGTAATTCAGACTCATCTTTTTTGATAGTGCATAGCTTTGTTGATGTCAGCCTGTTTCAACACATTTTTTCTATTATTTATAGAAAATGCTAAAAGGGAGAATGTAAAGCAGCAAAATGCAAGCAGTTGCTTATCTTGTAATTGCTGAGCCACTGCTTTTTCATTTTCCAGTTGTATATGCATTTAATATGTCAATATATCTATTAATTGGATAGTTGACGAGATAGTGAGTTTGTTTGATACATCTAAGCAATTGGACCATTTTATAGAACTTGTTGATGTTTGAATCTAAATTGAATCTCTGTTCCAGTTCTAACATGCTCCATTGTTCTTCCACTCTCTTTGTCAAGGTAATTTGATTATCACTCCTGTTTTTACTCTTTTTTCTGATAAACCTCTTGCATTCAATACACAAGGATTTTATCTACAAAATTAGAATCTCTTTCAGTGTGTTGGTCCCTGGGTCACTCCTAGGTGCCAAATTAGTTACTCTGGCTATAAATCTGAATGCTGATTGTTGGGGGGGGTGGGGGGGGGGGGTGAACCAACATACGCTAAAACATAACAAATTATTATCCATATATTCCATTCAATTCATATGCAGAATGTAATGTCCCTTTCCTAATTTGCCCTAAAATTGTAATGCACAAGATTAGGGTTAGGGTTTACCACATATAGGGTTTCTTCAATTATGTGATCCATAACTTGCAATCTGCATCCACTACATAATCACAATACCAACATACAAAAGGACATGTACATATATTTAATAATCAAACATTATTCATAAATTGATCAAGGATTAAGAGAATATATCTTCATAATCTTGCAGTACTTAAATTATATGTGAATTCCAATTATAGAAGATGTATAGCAAGGAAGCACAACAGGGTGCCCTAAGATCCTAGTTCTCCCTCCATACGTTGTCCATCCTTCTATGGTTGGAGTTAACTATGATTCACCACTAGTCCTGAATGTGAGGGTTGGGAAGGTACTTGCAATAGGGTGACCTTAGCAACTCTCCCTCAATCACAGTGTAGTAGGGTGCCCTCCTAGCTGTTTTCCCTTAACTACCACTACAATAGGATGCCCTTAGTGCTTCTCCCTCAATTACAATGTAGTAGGGTGCACTCATAGCTGTTATCCCTTAACTGCCACTACAATAAGGTGCCCTTAGCAATTCTCCCTCAATCATAGTGTAATAGGGTGCCCTCCTAGCTGTTCTCCCTTAACTATCACTACATTAGGGGGTCCTTAGTGGTTCTTCCTCAATTACAGTATCGTAGGGTTCCTTCATAGTTGTTCTCCCTTAACTGCCACTGCAATAAGGTGCCCTTAGCAGTTCTCCCTTAATTGTAGACCACCTATTTTTTGTGACAAACTATTATCAGATTCAGTTCATACCTTTAATGTTTATCAACAATAAGCCAAGATTGCCTTATAAACTTGTATAAATAAATTAATCATTATTTCTACATTACCACAATAGAATAATATTAACTCTCTCGTCAGTATTGAAAGTTCGATCTACTAAAAGATGTTACATTCTTCTTATAATGGGATGTTCTTCTCCTATTCGATGCTGTCTTTGAATGAATCGAATTCCATCATGTACGATGTGATGTGTTGCATTCTAAAGACATCTCTTATACCCATCATATCTTCTCATAATATGTAGGTGCACCTTTTGCTAATTAATACATATTTATGTGAAGCGCTACTATTGAGACTCCACTAATTGCCTCCTTTATTAATTCTTAAACCAGTACCTGCTTTATTAATTAGAACCATAACTAATTGATTGATTAATTAATAGTCACTGATCTCATGGGTCAATTAACAAATTGATGAAACTCCCTATGACCACTTTTCCATCCACTGGTTTATTCCCGACTTTAGCAATTGCTACCTCTAATTATTGTCATGTCGAGTCTGCATATGTGATCGATCTAATAGATCCTTCCTTGATTTGATATTATTAGTTGGAGTCGCTGTATTACTAACTGATCGACATTTCTAATCTTACTTTATATCTTCTTATGCCCAACTTTTTACATCAATGATTATTGTTGTGCATCGTGATAATGTCTTAAATGGTCGATCTTTTTCCAAAGGCAGATGATCAATATGTTTTGCTAACGTAGTAATTTATCGAATCACTCTGCAAGTTGATTATTCTGATCATGATCGATGGCTTACATTGTTTTCCTTTATTTGATTGGAATATTCATCGCTGCTCAGATGGTCACCAACTAGATATGAGTCTTGTCACCTTCAATCACTTGATCTCTTTAATTAACATCCCTTGCTTATAAGTTTAGTCAAAACGTTGTGAAGTCTTATGGAATAAGACAATTTTCATAGTTAATATGATCGTGTCATAATCAGGACGTGACACAAGAGTAAATAATTGAAACAGAATGAGCAAAAACATAACACTAGTATTTTTACGTGGAAAACCTAAAATGGGAAAAACCACGGTGAGAATCATACTCACTATATGATGAATAGTTTTTCAATGATTGGTTTAGGCACACTACCAAGGAAGCGTACTGCTCCCTGAAAGAGAGCTTGTGCACAAAAGAGCGAGATACAAAAAGGACTTGCCGACACTGAAGATTATACTTTCTTCTCGGCAAGATACATCACAAATTTACAATTGATAACTAGGAATAGTATGATTGAACTGATTAGAAGCGCGCTCCCAAAATACTTATTGCAGTTTGCTATTCATGTATCTGCAACTGATTCCATATCTGTAACTCTGTCATACTGAATAATATCTTATGCACAACTACCCATCTCTTATTTACATTATATATACTCTGTGTATCTTCTCCAAAGTATACTCGCCAATATATATTCATCACAGCGCCAAGAACATCCATTTAGCTGGCTAAGCAAAATGTAATGTGTAACATGAATATTGTTGGCCCAAAATTCATTTGCCAATGCATGCGAAGGGTAAGGGAAATATATAAACCATCATACCATGAATATACAATCTTCATAAGCTCAGAGATCCTCACCATAGACATCGCATGTTATTGCAAAGACCAAAGAAAACTCCTTGAGTCTGCCCCAAAAGAAGGAATCTGTTAAGTATATTGGCCAAACAAGTTCAAAAGATAATATGGTCTGCCAAAATCATTCCAGATGCAAATCATACTATCACTTGATCATAGCATATTCATATTATCAAGTTGCAACATCAAAACATCTGACAAAAAGGAATGCAAATCATTCCTGTACACTGTTTACTTTGTTTTTTGATAGGCAGATACATATAAAATCATAACCTCAATTGCTGAGTAATTCAGACAACAACATCTGAGATATAGTAGCCTCTGTCACCCATCTACACCATTCCCCAACCACAAGCATAAATGAATCAATGCGCTAAAATGTGGAGCAAATTGCAAAACCCAGTATGTTAGATTGTTCACCAGAATAGTCATACTTAGTTGTTTTGACCCTCAATTTGTAAGAAAAGATCTTCCTTTGAGGTTATCATTATTTGCTTTCTATGCCTTCTCAGCTTGCTTTGCACCTTTCAAGACATCAGATAGTGTCACCATCTTCGAACCGATTGGCTCACTCAAAAAGACAAACTGTCTTTTAGTTTTAATTTGATTTCTCTGCTCTTGGAGAATATCTGTCTGTGAGTGAAGTTGATTGATTTGTAACTAGATAGAGCCATCATTGTTTTTCCCCAAGTCATATGTGCTATTAATTTGGGAGATTTGAGTCTCAATTAAGTCTATTTGAGCTTTGATACACTTGGTGGCATGTGACCATTTTAGACTTTACTTAAACATGCTGGTGACATTCTTCACACATACACTAATCTTCTTCGAATTTCCTGCAGCCTTGTGTGAGCATTTTTGCACAAATTGCTTATCTCAATCTTCCTCTTGACAATCTTCCTTTTCTCAATTTCTTCCACTTTCTTCTCCAAGTGCGCTGAGTGATCTTTGAAGGAATTCATTAAAAGTTTCAGTTGCTGTACGGGATCAAGAGATGCATCGATATGAACATCCACTAAGATATCTAGGAACATTTTAATTGCATCATTAAGAAAACTTGTTTTCATCAGCATTTCTTTTTCAAGCAAAGATGAGGACACAATAGGTTTAAACTGTAACTTAGAGATCAACAAATCTGAGTCATTGGGGGAAGCTTCCTGCTTCAGTTTAGGTATGCTAGGTATTTCCTTTTCTTTCAAGGTACCACTTTTGCCAATATCAGTCAAATGTATCATACTAACCTTGTTAGTCTACTCAGGTGGAATAGATTCTGTTTGATACACATTGACAGGGTTTTCCTTTATTTCTTTAATGATCTGAGTAGCAGCTTCTTTGGTCTCTTTAAATACTTATTCTCTCCCTTCTTTGTTTTCCTGCATAATAATATTGACTCTAAGTGTGAAGTCATATTTTGACAGGTATAATAGCTTGTTCAAAAGCTTCATGATCATATGAAGGGAACATTGGATATGCCTCAACAAATTTCTGATAATTACCATGATTAACCTTAGTTACCGATTCTTGCTGGATATGTCCGGAGGCGGAAGCTGATGCAGGCGGATGCTGATTCTGGCTCAGGTGCCTTGTGGATGCCACTTGGAAGTGCATCCTGGAATTGCGCATCTACAGGCATCCGAGGGCCCAGGATGCGCTTCCAGGTGGCATCCACAGGGCACATGAGGCACCCGGGCACTTCCTTAGGCATCTGTGGGCCCAGTCAATTAAAAAGGTCACTTTCAGCCAAAAACCAACTTAAAAACCATTAAAACTTGTGCAAAATAACTTTTGAACCATCATGTTGGTAAGTGGTTTGGTCCTGCATTCAAATGGCTTTCTGCCAGCCTTAAAATCGAACTTTTAAACCCTCAAAATGATAAGACAGATGACTGCCAATCATATAGTTGTTCAGCTTTTAACATACTTTAGAGAATACAGTCCGAGTTACAATTGAAATGGCTGAAAACATCTACTCTGTTAGCAATGGGTGATCTGTAGAGAGGTCAGTTAACGTGTTCTTAATCAAATCATTTATGTCAAAACCCTTTGTGAAAAATATGCCCACAGTTATACAATTTATGAATCTCCTCAACTTCGTTGTGCTCATGCAAACAAATGGTACACATTGTAGAGACAAACTGCGCTTCCAATATTAAGAATAGTTGATAAGATTTAATAGCCAGTTCATCTTGCGTTTAATATCAATCCGGGGTTGTAGACTGATGAAAGATATAGTGGCTATCTGCTCAAGGGATGAAGATAGAAAGCCAAGTGGGGATGAATGCAGCTAGAACACACGGAAATAAACCTACAACAAACCAAAATAAAACTGACGACAAGAACTGTCACTTCCTGGCAACAAGAACTGAAATTAAATTCACAACTTTTAAAGCAAACTATTCTAAAAATCAGAAAGCACTGAAATTAAGTTCACAACTTTTAAATCAAACTATTCTAAAAATCAGAAAGCATTATAAAGCATGAGGATCTAATCTAGAATATAATCTTGCAAGAAATAAATAACAAACCACATGAATATGAATTCATAATTAAATCTGAAGCAAATAAGAATCAATTATAATTATGTACAATTACATAAATTACAATATTTAAACTAATATAAATAATACTAAGCCTGTAATTAATTAAAATCATAACACAAATTAAACACAACCAATCTAAACTATGTCACCAATCATCCCAAGAAGTGGATCCTGCCTCCTCAGTATGCGTGGTGATGAAACATGAACAACTTTCTACTCTTCCTTGATCAGAATAATGATGTTTTATTCATCCATAAATAATATAAAATTCACATAGAATTCTGCTACAGGAAAATCTACGTACAGAAGCCTGTGTTTCAATCTGATATCTCTCTCTCCCTTGGGCTGATATTACATAATATTTATAGTTCAATATTATAACAACTCTATGTAGAAATAAGTGCATCTGTTTATTCGTGCAACCTACAAACTAAATAATAGAATGGTCCATATAAGACCTTCATTGTTGTCCACAAAGCAGAAACAGATCTGTTATACTAATGAGCAAAAATAGGGATGAAAAGATCCACGTTTTCTCCAGCTACCAAACATGTTCATTCAGCCAAGATAATATTTGCAGTTTCCTTAAGAAAGAAGATACACCACATATTACTCCTCCACGTGAGTAGATCCATTTGTGCGAAAACATGGAATATTTCCTGGCCACAAAGTATTTAGTTATAACATTGAGTATAAATAAAGAATAGCTTTTCATTAACGGGCTCTTCTCCATTCCTTATTTTCTAGCAATATATTGCCACCTCAATTTCACTGAGTTGGAATAAATGATGTGAATGAGAGTGGATAGAGACTAGAGGCATATGCAAATAATAGCCATAGAATGAAACCGACGGTCCAGTCATCATGAATAGTTATTTCCATTGCCACCTTGGAAGCTGCATAATCTTTTAAAATGATGACAGAGATAAATTGTTGTTAAAATATAATAGTTAGAAGTTTTTGACCAAAAAGTGGCAGGAAGATTTTCTGCATGGAATATGACAGGAAGATCAACACCCTAAATCTGCATGTTAGAAAATATGTTTGTGAAGACATAAAATAATAATGCTTGTTAGTAATAACAATCAATAATTAATTTTCGTATTTTAATCTCAAAACTATATTCAATACTACTTATATATATTTAACCATATGCAACATAAAAGTTTAAAATGGGATGAAATGGATAGAAATGGGATATGGAAGTGAATATGAAAGTACATGAAATTGATTAAATATGGCATAAAATGGGTCATAAATGACTCTCATTACACATAACATCTTCTCTGTCAGAACATTCAACGGTTTGACTTAAACAATATAAACTAAATTTTGACTTGTTAAAATTATATTAACAGAAAACGCTTGAACTTTTGTGGCTGTCATTATCTCCCCTCTCCACAGACCTTACAAGGTTGCATGCAACATTTCGTATAAAGCCCAGCATGTAAACTACAAGGAGAATCGCCCTTGAAAAGAAAAGCTCTGAAGAATCTTCTGGAAATTGCATATCTCAGAAATAGGAATTGACAGAGCCCTTGTAATCATTTTTTCATTTGAAGAAACCATTCTAAATGGTATTGATGCTAAATCTGCTATGCTTGGAATTTACATATCTCAGAAATAGGAATCGATAGAGCCCTTGTATTCATTTTTTGTTTGAAGAAACTATCAAATATGAAATATCTTGATCAATGGTGAAGTATCATACTATCAAATGATTTAATTTTGTATATTTCCTGCATTTCTGCATATATATATATAAACGCATCCAAACCCGCCCCCCCCCCAAAAAAAAACAAAAAACAAATTCACGCATCCGTACATCTGATTATCGCACCCGCATCCACATCCGCACCTGAATCGGTAACTTAGTGATTAACTATTGTATTGAATATGTTCATAACTTCATAAGGGTTTTCCTCTTGAAATTCCAAAGGAATATTCCGTGTTTGTTCAGTATCCTCCTTTGCTTTTCTTTTCTTTCTCAGTTGATCTCTCAAAGTACACTTCCTCATGCTCTTCGCTATCATTATCAATATTTACATACTGTTCTGCTCCACCTCTTTTCATGTCAGTCCTGGAGACCAAAGGAAGTTCACGTACAACTCTCATGGACCTTCTTTGCCTAGAGGAAGAAGACGTTTGTTTTGTTTGATAATGCTTTTTCTTTTGAAACCTTTTAGTAGAAATTTCCTCATAGGTTCCAAACCTGTTTTCATTGGGATCAAGTGGTTTTTGTAATAACAGGTTTGCATATTCAATCCATATAGCTCTGAAAAGCTAATAAGGTAGCTTGGGAACCCAGTAGGTTCTAGGCACAACGACTTCCATATAACAGTTGTATCTATCAACCATAGATGTAATATCTTTCTTGTAAGTTTCTACAATCTTTTTAGAAATTCTATACATGTTAATCTTTTTCTTGTGAAAATTTGTGAAGAAACCTTAGAAAGCAGCGTCACACTGTTCCACATTTGTATAATTCAACATATGCCTCTTAATTGGTGATCCAACAGAAATATCTTTATCCCATATTGTATTTTGTTTACCAGGTAACTCCCTTAAATATAGATAATGAGAGAAACAATGAGTGAACCATATTGCAAGGGATAATTTGACTCCTTCCTCCTCTTCAGGTTTACAAACAGTTGCTGCCTCAAAACCTCACATGGGTCAAAATCTCTCATCTCTTTTGCGATCTGATAAGTAGTCTGAATAACAGTAGCTGTAGCCATTCCTTCTTGTTGGTGAAATACATCCTGTATGCAATTCTCACTATGGCATAAATTACATCAGGATCTTTGATTCCATTGATTGTAAGTGACCTATTGTCGAATTTTGCTCATGTCAGCTTCATAACCACGCCATTTATTGCAGATTTCATAACAGGAACTCTAGAATTGCACAGATCTGTGACATCTTGTTGGCCCCTATTTAAAATCTGGCCAAATTTAAAAATTTGCATTAAAGGCATCATATTGGGGAATTCCTAGTTGAAAGAGGTCCTTAATAACCATCTCATGTTTAGTCTTTCGTCACTTCATAAGCAGAAATCTCTGTGATCTCAGTAAGGACTCAAGGAACAGTCACATGTAATCCAAGAAACTAAGAAGTGGCAAATCATGAATATAGCGGAGATATGATAGAATCGAGGAATGTGAAAGGGTGGATACCAGTAACAGTTATAAACACATAATTATGATAGTGGTTAATAACTGCCAAGGGCATCAAAATGCATATCAAAATAACAGGACTGTCATAAAGGACAAAATGAAATCAAGATGGAAACAAAGCGAACTCTCAATTCTGAATGCAAAAAGAAACGAGAAGACATTCATCAATGTAGAAGTGCAGATTGAAATGCAATCTTGAAGCAAGAACACTGTTACAGTCACTTTAAAGACTATGTTGCTCATCCATGCCACAACCAGACGTTTGCGCCCCTAAAGGTTGACACAACATCTTCCACCAATAGTGCAATTTTCTCTCTTTCAAATTTATACTCATCTGGCAACATAAATTGTGAGTTTCAACCAGGGGATTCCTCCAGCATGGAATTGGCCGGAAGGTTTTGAAATCCAAATTATGTTGGGTGATTAGCATGGTTTGTGCACCAATTAAAACTACTGACATGACACATCAATTTTAAAGTATCCAAAGAATTTTGTTGGAAATGCTTTGGAAACTTTTTGTTTGGTTTCAACATGATTTCGCCAACCATCCAAATGCCCGACTATTAGTATTAAAAAGGTTTTGGAGAATTCGAAATCTGTATGGAGTCGGTGAATCGGCCATTTTCTTGTACTTTGGAACCAAATACAAGAAAGCTCAAAAGTTTGATTTTTGGTGCGACTCCCCGACAACACTACATCGAAGAAGCTTTGACTTGACCATCCAGATACCATTAAAGTTATGGCGACCTTGCTGTATTCTATTATCGGCTTCAACTGAATTGGCATTGAAAGACGTCAATCGTGCATTGCATCTTTATACTTATTGATTTTCATTTCTTTGAATGTGATGATAGAAAGGAAGGCAGGAAACATGAGATGAGTGAAATTTTAATAAGATGACAAATGATCCAAAAGCACTTGTGATTCTTGGGGGTGTTATGGAAACTATAGGGAAATTCAAGGCTGGAAGAATGCATTACTCAGCAATTGGATCGTATGTATGTGAAGAGACAGAAGGAATCTATTATGCCACAATTTGATGAATCACATCTTGAGGACCTTTAGCTTGAGTACGCTCCATCGCTAGCTATAGCAATTTTTGTAGTTATCAAAGGTGCACTCATTGGGAAATCAAGCTGTAGCAAATATTGTAAGCTTTTTCAACATAGAGTGGAATTCAGATTTGAGCAAGATGTCTTTTGCTGAGGAGAAACAAAGTAATTCATTACTTGAACACTATCACATCTCTTTTATTCATGTTATTCAGGTGTGAGGTAGATCACAGCAGGAGCGTGCAGTGTGAAACCCATTAAACTCAGTAGTTGACAATTGGGTTGTCAATCGCTTTGATATAAGATTATAATTTCTCTCTTACCTTTCATCCGTTGCATTTAATTTTTTAACTTTAGTTTCACCAATAGGCATTCTACAGTGATTGCAAGGCATGGAGCGTCATGTTGTAATGCTAAAAACCGAACACATACAACATATCTTTTGAAATAAAATTGTTGTAAGGTAAAATAAAATTATGTGCCTATTATGTATGTAGCAAATAAAATACTTTTGAAGTAAAATAAAATCTCTCTTAAAGTAAATAAAGTAACTTTGATATCTCTGAGCATTTTTAGATAGATGTATATAAGATATTTATACTAGTTTTTATATAAGATGCAAGGCAGATGGATGTCTTGAAGGGTTTCCTAAAACTTTGACTTATAGAATGCTGCTAAAACGTATCACGCTTCTTTAAATTGGCTTGTGAAGGACTCGGGATATCTATATTACTTGTCATTGTTTTGAAATCTTTCACAGTGGCTAACATCACATTTTAGAATGCATGATATTGTAAGCTATGTAGACATGCATCTGGAAGACGAGGTGCAAGTAGTAAACCTATCATCATAAATTTGTCCATGAAGAGTAATGCTGGAAGGATTGCAACAACAGTTTGTCGCCTTGCCTTCTTTACAAGAAGATAGGTTTCAGAATTATTGTTTAGAATGCTATCTGTCTACAATACCTAAAAGGAGATTGGAATTGGAATGGCAAGGAATCAAGTTGTTTCTCCAGCACTTGTAATTTGACATTTCACAATTTTCCCCTACATATTCTATGGAGGGGATTTTGTGTTACTGTATGTAAACAATATCGAACGTATTATAGATTTAAATATTTTGGAATCCATTTCTTTCATTGTTTCAGGTCTTATTTTTTTACGTATTAGAGCAATATCTCTTGGATCCTGCATTTGATTGTTTGACTTATCTAATTTCTATAATATTATTTTTAATTATTTTATAACTTGCCTCAAATGAATTGTAGGGGGAATCATGAATAATACACTGCGTCCAACAATTCCAGATTGGTGCCGTGAACCTGCTTGGAAGTCTTTGATGGAAAGATGTTGGTCGTTTGATCCAGCACAGAGACCTTCCTTTTCAGAGATTGCTACAGAGCTACGGGCAATGGGCGAATCAATGAATATCAAATAATGGGAGAATATGGTATCGGAAAAATGAATATGTGATAATGACGACAAGGTGATTTTGAAAATAAACACAAAGCTTCAAAGTCATAGCCTAATCTGACATGTCTGACTACCTGGTAGCTCAGCCCATCCAGAAATGAGGCGGAAGCTTTTTCTTGTTTCAAGCAATGCGGGCAAATTAAAGCATATAGTAGAAGGAAACTCTTTGTGGATGGATTGAAAAGAAAGTTTCCCTTCCGAGTCTTTTTGCATATACGAATGCTGATTAAGATCAGATAAAACAGTTTGGAAGTTATACTGCATTGTCATGTCTAGTTGATATCAGAGTTACAAAAATCAATTAAAAATAAATATATCACCTGGTTTTGTTTAGTTTCAGTTAGGTGAGATATGTCCGTGCTTCAGTACAAAATAGTATCTTTTCTTTGTGTACTGTTACAAATGATATGTACTTTGACACTTATCAGGGAGAAGTATAATTGAAAACCCATGTCAAGAGCATTTGTGGTCGCTGGTATTGTTTGAGGTGAGACAAGGTATTATGCAATCTTGATTTTGTAAGTGGTTGCAGAGTGCGGTGAAACTTAAATAGCATTTACCTCTATATGAATAACAATGAAGTGAAATCTTCACATATAGCCTCTGATTCCCACGTAAATATTTTTGTGATGGATCAGAAGTTTTTGACTAATGATTTTTATAGCATAGTAATGGTGTGAGTGTTTTGAACACAACCATTGTATCTGTATATTATCATTTTTGAAGGCACATGCCTGTTCTATAATTAAAATGAAATGGTTTAGAAAGTGAAATAAAAAATTACTGGCTTTGCCAGTAGTTTGTTGTGAAACAAAGTTCTATGGTTTCTCTCAGAAGCAGAATTGAACATATTTCTTATTTTTGTAGGTTTTTGTTCCCAAATTTACGAGTTCAAATGTTTTTGTTATTAAATCATCCTCGTCAGAAATAACCTTTTTCCTTGCAGATTGATGACTCATCAAACAAACTCTTAATATTGCTGTTATCGCTTCATAATTTATGCTGTATAGGTTGGAAAAAACAAAAACATGTTTTATTTTCGTAGAGATCTAAAACGTTGATGCAAATAAAACCCTACATAGTTTTTTACCAAAAGCTATACAATTTTAATAACAGGCATTTCAATATCCACGTTTTCAGCAAGCCCATTCAAAATTCACTGATTTCTACACAATCAAATTCCTCAATGCCAATCATTAAGAGTTTGAAGAATGGCAGTAGGAGTAAAAAACATGGACCGGAGGAGATACTCACAAAGGAGCACTAATGAACACAGGCTCTTAGCATTCAATTTATAGAAGAAATTACATAATAAATATTACTTATACTATAGCAATGAGGTAGCTGCAATATTAATAGAGGTAGTTGCTGAAGATGGCAAGAGTCAATGTTGGGCAGCTGTGGTCGGCAGTCTGGTCTGTGCCAACAGACCTATCTACATCATAATGAATTTACTCATTCTAATAGTAAGGAATAATCTTTTGTTGTAGGTTGATCATATATTCTGGATATCGACTAAATAGATAGGTAGAAGTGTTTAGTTCATCAACCGATATCTGTTAGATGGGAATTTAATGCGTCTGCTGCATGGTCTTATCACAGCTGAGGAAGCATGGTAAGGCCTGCTGGAGCATAACATTTTACATTATGGTTAATATCCATTGTGGAATACTAGGATTTTAGAATATGTGCAAAACCAAATTGTTGAAAAGGTTGAGAAACTTTCAAGCAAACGTAGCTGGCAAATGTAAAGCTAGACTCCACCACTGGCGCCAGTATCCCCTACTTGTGCCGAAATAATAGCTTTGAAATAGATTAAGGACATCCATCAAAGCATAAAAGATGAGAGTAATTCGGAAGAGTGCTTTGAAAGGGAAGTGTGGAGAAGACGTGGAGGTGGGAACTAGGGGTGGTGGTGTAAAAAAGCCTTACTAGTGCTAGCATACAGAGGCGTTGATATTTGGGTAGTTTCATCCATCAGTGTGCTTTTTATGGTGACGTTGCTTCTTTTTCTGGTCTGGGGCTCTGAAAAAGACGCTTGTCTTATTTATTGAGTGCATATGGATTTAAAAATATCATCTATGGCAAGTAGCTTTTCCTCATTTTTTATCTTTTAAAATTTGGTGATGGCAAATCTAGATATATCTTGGCATGGGACCAACCAAGTGGTGGTGCCCTGGATAAAGGAGTTGACCTTTAAAGCATGCGTGATGTCTTGCTTCTTTATGGAGGATTCAAACCTTTTTTTTTATTGAAGAAAAAGTTCACTACAATCCCAGCGGAAAGCATCAGACTAAAATATTACTGCTGTAGAAACCGCTACAGAAGGATAGATATGGTTTGAATAAGACAAAACAACCTTGGAAACTACCTCCACACGAAGGCTAAAATGTAAGAATCATAACAGGAATGTATGGCTTCATGGAAGTTATAATAAAACGCAAAACAGCCTTCTTGAGACCAAAAACTTTGTTCACAACTGGAAAAGACAAAGCAGCAGCATCAGTCTGAATTTTCATGCTATCTCAAGAACACCCTAAATGCCCCAAACCAAAAAATCTAGTAATTAAGGGGTACAGAACAGCCGAAGCAAAATCATCGAAAGAAATTAAGTTATCAGCAAAGAATTGTCATGCCCAAAAATAACTAAACCAAAACGCAATTTTTTTTTTATATAAAATTTTAAAACCTAAGGTTTTACGAAAAAAGTTTGCCCATTGGGTTGAGATAACGGTGATGTCCACGGGGCATCATGGTCAATGAGGGTCATGTGGTGATTCCACTCACATGACCTAGTTGGTCAACATCCCTCTAAGGAATGGATAGGGTTTGTTAACCCCATCCGACCCAAGACAACTATAAAATCTGCAATGTATAAATACATAAATATATATGCTATATGTAAAATATCGTATAATTATTTGATACATTACAAGAAAATATTATTTAACAAATAATAATAATAGGTAAAATAGTCATCATATATTATATGTGTGCAATTACTAACCATTAAATAATTTACAACTGAAAAATTATTAATTAATGAAACATATAATTTATAATAAAATCTCAATTCATAATATATAATTTAATTATTAATAAATCACTAGATAAAATTTTAGACAATTAATTATAAAATTAATTAAATAAACTTCTAAATTACAAGATGCTATCATTAATAATTTATATTATCTATCTTAATAGTAATCAACTTATTCAAATTTTTAAAAACGTATTTAATAATTAAAAAAATATATTGATTTCTTTTTTTTAAAATAAGTTTTAACCTTTCCCCATAGTGAAGGTATGGCGGGGCCCACATGATACCCTGCCAGCGCAGAGCCCGTGGTACCTGCCATGGCAAGGCCCTATGGTACCTTTTGTTGGTAGGGCCTGTGGTACCGCTTGCCAAGGTAGGGTGGTACCCTGTTGTGGTAGGGCCACACTTGTTGTGGCAGCTGGTAACTTGTCGTGGTGAGCCCTGCCGTCGACACGGTACGAGAGGGGTCAAATCCCTCCCCAAATTTTTTTTTTTGTTTTATATTTTTTTTTTTTAAAAAGAACTTTGCAATATAATTTTTTTCTAACACTTGTTATATATATATATATATATATATATATATATATATATATATATATATATATATATATATATATATATATATATTTTACATCTTTCTTTTTAGGTTTATTAAATATTTTTAATATTTTTTAAAAGCACTAAGTGGCTTTCTTGGGTGGTGACCTAGCTGGGTCCCACCCAATTTTTTTTGTTTCTCCTCTACGCTCATCCTATTATTTATTATTATATTACTAGACAGGTGGGGAAATAATATTTGTTTATTGACTGTGGTTTTTTTTTTAAGTGTATGGAAAATATATTTTTTTTCCCCATACATTTTCCAGAGACCTGTAGGTCTCCATTTTGGATTTTTTTTTCTTTTCACTTGTGTTTTGTTTCACTAACTCACATAGTTAAATTAATAATATTGACTACCATAATCTCAATGGAATATAAAAACTATTATTTGCTTAACAATGAATGAATCAAACTAGATTATCTCAACATCTTTATCTTCCTATTATCTACAACATGAAATATGTTTACACATGATTTCCAATCAATTTTTTTTTTCTCTTGATAACCAATGCTATCAGTAACCATTCCTTGGAGTTTTAATACAATGAAGTAACAAGAAAATGATACAACCTCTATTTTTCATTGATTTCAAAAATAGACTTCTCATATTTCTTTCAGCAATATACATCTTTTAATAATAAATCCATCCAACCTTGAACAAAATCACTTCTATCGCTATCATATTATTCATCAAATTGCAACATTACAATACATGATTTGGAGTGTTCCTCCACTACACAGTGACAATAACAACACCAACATGAGGACTTCTTCAAGCTTTTACCAATATGTATTTGATCTCCAAACTTGCAACAAAGAGAACAAACCATGGAGTGCTCACCTCTCAACCTAGGTCTCTAAGAGACCACCCCCGAGCTTGGAGAACCAAGGCTAAATGGATTTACATACACACAAACTCACAAATGGATTTACACAACAAAACAAACACTAAATTCCCACAAAACTTGGCTTCACAAAGAGTCACCTAAGGACCCATAGAAGAGGGTGAAGGTGGGCTTTTCAAAGAGGAGATTGCCATATAAAAACAATAACAAACATAAGATTTCCAAGCCTTCCATGGCTACATTAACACATTTTCTTTCCAACAAATTTCACTCCTTATTGCCCCAAGTGCAAAGATACATGTATGGCTTCATGGAGCCCATACTCCATGAAAATTTATTTATTCTCCAAGAGAAGAGGTTCTCAACTTCAATGCCAAGCCCAACTAACCCCTTCACCCAAGATTACTACTTCCCTCCAAGGGTGAGTGATGCCTTGTACACCCATGAACAACATACCAATCAAAATCAACAAGAAACAAAAATGCAAAATCTCCATACTCCACTCATACACCACATCTACAACAATTTACATAACAATAAATACAAACATTTCTACATATGCATTTTACACAACAACTAATCTAAAATTACAAAGAAATATCTCCTTCATGGAAAGAGCACTAACCTTGCTCTTATGCAAATGGAAAATGAGATTTGAGAAGAACCGTTTTCCTTTTTCTTTGTCTTCTTTCTTTAATTCGAAAACTCTATGTGTCTCTAAAATTAGAGAGCGAGTGAACACCCACTAAGTCTCACAAAACCCTCTAAAAAGGTCTCCAAAATCCTACTCACCCTCAAACAATTAATGTGAGTTGACTACTAGTCCTTGGCCTTACTTTTTGTCCCCTTTCATAATGGTGAATATAACTATGAGTGTGGAACAAGTCAAGTGCATGTGGCTCTCTGCATTTTCGCCACTTTTGAAGAGTAGCCTTTTTGGAGTGCCATAATTGTGATCTAGACCTTTTTATAGGCAAAATCTAGCCCCTAACTCAAGGTACCCACACATGGTTTGCTTATTTTGACTAAAAAGGCACCCTAGGGTCACTTTTAAGCCCTCTAAAGTTCAACTAGGGTTTGAATTCAAAATTCAACTTGATGGGGACCCTACATAACATCTATAAACAAGTGGTTAAGCTTAAGTAACATGCTAGGTTCGGTAACTCTTGCCAAGCCCTAATTGACATGTCACTATCCACATAGACATCACAAGTGTCAAGTGACACCATAAAATACACTTCACATTATAAGTGACATGTCTAAATAACAAAAATAAATTTAATCTAATAACATACATACGAATTACGTTTACAAATAAAAACACATTACAACGAGGTTTCAATCTCTTCAATAGATTAAACCTTGGCTTTCACAATTGTACATATGTTTAGCCCTGATTCTCCAAATAGTTCCATAGTTTTCTTTCCTGCACACTAAACTCAAGCATTAGTAGTCCAAGGAAAAATCACATATAAGAATATAACAATTCAATATTACATAATTACATATATTATTCAACATGCATAATTTAAATTCTAGTTACACTTCCTATTCTTAAGACGACGTTCATATATAGTACTTGCAAAATTCTAACATCATGATATATTCATAAATACCATTTCTTAAACTTAAAGCATAATTCATGTAACACTTAAATCTAACCATGATTAAATCTTCTCATCAAAATACGTATCTGAGCATGTATAACATAAATCAACAAGTACAATCTGGATCCTAATTAGCATCACAAGTAAAATCCACATAATATGAATCATCAAAGGACATAAATAACATGAGTCAATGTCAAACTGGTCCTAAGTGAATCAAAATCTCAAACCATAAAGTATCAAAATACGAATGTCTCAACAATGTTGTAATAAAACACAAAACAACCTTCTTGACTTTGTTCACGACTGAAAAAGACAAAGTGGCAACGACAGTCTGAAAATTCATGCTATCTCAAGAACACCTTAAATTCTCCAAACCAAAACATCTAGTAATGACGGGGTATAGAACAACCGAAGAAAATCATCCGAAGAAATTAAGTTATCAACAAAGAATACTCCTTAGTTGTCTTTACTATTACTCTCCCAGTAGAGGCAAGAATCCTGAACCAATATCTTCAATAGTTTTACTATAACAAACAATCCTAACATAATTACAATGAAAATAAAACTTTTAAAAATGAACAAGGAAACTGAAAAACAACCAATTTTCATTTCCTAGAAGCATGAAATGAATTATACATTTAAAAAGAAATATAGTTACTAACTACTATGCACATGAAGTTGAAAGTTAACTTTCTCAATTACTTCCCAGAACTAAATCATTTAAGAAAATAATATTGCCTTAACACAAAATAACTAATAAAATTAGAACTTGTACATGATGTTCTTTCCATTGTTCCTTTCTGGAAATTTGTCTACCATGGGTGAAAGAGTATCATCAAGGTTTTTTACCACCCAATCATGGATCTTTCGATTGTGATTAACTATCACCCGCACAACTTCCATTGGAAGTAGCCCAACCCTTCCTAGAAGTACACGAGTACCATTTCAATTTTTTTTCTATCTTAGACTTGGTGTAGAACTCACAATTGTCATAGCTAGTAATCTTAAAGACATCATTGCCTACTAGGTGACCTTCATAGCCATACATTATACTATTGGTCTTAGTGACTGATGTATACTACCCGTAGCATAGTACCACATTGGCCCAGGTTTTTGTAAGTACAAGCACATACTATGTGAAGCCAATATCACCACCGAAATCCTTTCATGGACCTCTTGATCTGATACATTGGATATCTCAATCCTGATGGCATTAACTTTCTCTGGCGTGGCTAGGTACTACCCATCCCATGGATGCATCATGACTGGTTTATTCCCTAACAAGTTTAAAGAGGTACAAAAAGGTTCTATCATTAAGTCCCATAGACCCTGGTTCTTACTCAGAATTTGGTTATATACCTTAAGAGTAATTAAATAGATCAAAGTGTCCTCACATGGGTAGATCATAAACAAACTCAGATTATTAAGATTATGAATTCACTGGTTCTTTCATAACAAAGACATGGATACACCTTCATCATACATTTCATTTCATTAAAGTTCTCATATACTTAAGAAAATATTACTATTCCTTTGGTATGCAGGTGTTATATGAGTTGACACATGATGCTATGCATGAGGAAATACACAAGAACTCATCCAAATTAAACTATTAGCATGCAGATACAATCCACTCAAGGAAGGAGATCCAACTCCCTGCAGATGATCAATGCCATGGTACAAAGGAATTTTCCCTAGTATAGAGAACTAATGACGTGCAAGTTATAAAAAGAGATACACGATGATACTAACAAATGTAATCAGATCTATCATTCCATTTACTTTCCATGAATGTATTCCATAAAATAAAAATTAATAAAAAAATGCACATATGTGCTCTTGTTGCAAAGTGTATATAAAGTAATGAATGCAAAACAACCCAAAGAAAAAACACAGTGCATGGATGTGAACTTACAATGACATTTCACAATCCTCCTTCAATGCAATGCGGTAAAGCTTTAAGATTCATAGCCACCATTAACGAATTCGATCATTCAAAACGTAAGAGTAATAAGGTTTTAAACCACATGCTTGCATGGGTACACATGATAAGAGATGATTCAAGTTGCAAACTGATAACTAGCATAGAGTTGTAGTGATAGATGTAAAAAAGACAAACCAAAATAATGCTTAGAAACAACACCAAAATGTCACACCGATGTTTCCACCATACACAATAATGAGTTCGCCCTTGTCGATCCCAAGCTTCTTAGCTTGGAGCAGTAAGGGTAACTCCTTGCTAAGGTGGCAAGAGAGAGTTACTCTTGTCACCTCCAGTAAGAATAGCCCTCGACATAAATAACATATACAAACACCATGCATCAAATTACCATATGATTGGGATTAATTCCCATATGAATGCAATATGCAAACATATAATTTAATCATAACTTGACACACACACACAAAGATAGTAATTGCTGAAGATGCATAATACATGATAAAAAAAAAATTTAAACACACACACACACACACACATACATACATAGATGCATGCATGCATATGTATATGTATATATATGGATATGTATATATACATATGTGTGTATGTATTGAAGCTATAATCAAATTATTATGAAATACTATGGATGAGAACAAGATACAAAACATAAAAGGATAGATTAAATAATGATTACCAAAGTTATTTATTAAAATCAACAAGGGACTTCTATGCATAAAGCACTAGCTAGATCAACTAGGAAACAAAATACCACATCCCCAACCTAAGTAACTGACAATGGCCAAGGCTCTGGCTCAAATGACATTCTTGACATTGTAATAATCTCATGTTATCAAAATCAATATAATATGCATCAATATTCCAAAGAATTTCTATTGTAATTCCTTTCCAATTTCCCCCCATAAGAAAGTTATATATAATTCCTCATATTATTTCCATTAACAAAATGAGATATACATATCTATTCTCATTAGCAAATCCTCTTAACCAAAATTAATTGAAAACCAATAGCCGACATTATCACACTTCATAAGAAATAGTTATAAAATAAACAGTCAAAAGGAAGGAATGTAACATATCCCCCACTCATGTTTTGTCATCCTTGATGATTACATACATAGATACATAGATACATACATACATATCAAAGCACTAATATGATCCAACATGGTTCAATACAAATATCAACATTCAAAACAAGTGAGGAAATCTTTAAAAGATCTCATCTCAGTCCTCTCGAGTAGCATTGTCTTCTCCATATTGGTCCCATTGGACCTTTCATTGCTTTACCTTGCGGTTACCTAAGCATAGATTACATACCTCAAGCATCTTGAGTGGCTGTATAATTACTGCTCTTGGATCGTGCACTTGCACAAAATTCTAGTCAATAACATGCTCAAAATATAATTTATATTTCTTTAAATATGAGACATGAAAAATATTGTGCAATCGAGTGAGAGCTGGTGGTAGAGCACTTTTGTAAGAAACCGGGTTAATGACTTCTAAGACCTCAAATGGTCCAACATAGCGGGGTGCAAGCTTGGATGACTTTCCAAACTTAATGTGGGGCTTAAACCTAAGAAGAACCTTCTCCCCAATCTCAAATTGTCTAGGAGTGCATTTTGCATCCACATAAATCTTTTGTCTGTCATTGACATTAGCTAGTCATTCTTTAATTAGTCACACATGTTCTTCCATTATGAAAGTATCTTAGGTCCGAGAACAATTCTCTCTTTGAGTTTATCCCAACTGATAGGAGTTTTGCACTTTCTTCCATAGAGTGTTTCGAAGGGCTCCATCTTAATGGCTGATTGATAGGAATTATTATAGGATAGTTCTACCAACAATAGGTAATCCTCCCATTTGTACTATTGGTCCATGTAATACACCCTCAATAAATATTCTAAAAATTGATTTACTTGATCTGTATGTCTATTTGTCTTTGGATGACATGCTAAATTATTGTTTAGCCAAGTCTAAAATGCTGAAAAGAGGGTTTTCCAAAATCTAGATGTTATCATCACATCTTTGTTAGAGATGATTTTCTTAGGTATGCTGTGTAGTCAAAAAATATCTTGCACAAATTTCCTAGCTAAAATAGGAGTTCCATCGGTCAGATTATCGGGAATAAAATGAGCCACTTTAGTTAGTCTATCCACCACCACCAAGATTGCATTGTGTTGATTTCTAGACATAGGAAAAACCTAACCAAAATCCATATTGATTATTTTCCACTTCCAATCCAGAATGACATGGGGTTGAAGTAGACCTACTGGGTGTTGGTGCTCAATTTTAACTCTTTAGCATTCAAGGAAACAATCCACAAATATAGTGATATCACTTTTCACCCCTTTCAAAAAATACAAGGGTTTGAGGTCAGCTAACATTTTAGTAACACTGGGATGCCCTAAATATGGTAAAAAATGAGCTTCCTTAAGAAAAAATCTTCTTAGCTCAGGAAGACTAGGCATATACATCTTTCCTCGATACCTCAACAATCCATCATGCTCAATCCGAAATCATTCGTATATGTAATCATGGGAATCATTTTGTAATGCTACTTTGACTTGTTTGTAGTACTTGTCCCCTCCCAATTCTTGAAGGATTTTGGTTTTGAAATCAGTGCTAACTGTTGTCATTGTTGAAATATGCTTCTTGTGGCTTAAAGTAATGACTTCTCTATTTTCCTTACCCTTACTATAGTTAACCTCAAAGTCATAATTAAAGATCAATTCCAACCATCTCCTTTGCCTACATTCAAGTTTAGTTGAGTGAAATAATATTTCAGGCCTTGATGGTTTGGCCTAAGTTCGAAGGGTTTTCCCAAGAGGTAATGCGTCCATACTTAGAGGGTGTGAATAATATTTGCTAGCTCTAGATCATGAGGTGCATAGTTTTTTTGTAGTTCTTTAGTTTCCTTGACTCAAAAACAATTAAATTTCCACCTTGCATCAGAACCCCTCCCTTACCTTCTCTTGAGGCACCAATAGCTATGATGAACTATCTTGTTGGGTCTAAGACCTTGAGTATGGGTGGAGTGGTTCTCTTTTCCTTTAAATACTCAAAGGATTTCTGGCATTTATCTGTCCATTCAGATCTTTTACCTTTTCTCCGAAGGAAGGTAAATGCACATGCAATTTGGGAGAAGTTCATCACAATATTTTTGTAATACCATGCCAACCCCATAAAAATTATTACTTCTTAAACATTTTGGGGAACATACCATTATGTTATAGATTTAATCTTACTTAGATCTACGATAATACCCTCTACAAAGATGTTATGTCCTAGATATTGCACCTCCTTTTGAAAGAATGTACACTTGGACAACTTCCCATATAATTTGTGTTCCCTTAGACATTTAAGAAAAAAATGAAAATGTTGATGATGTTCCTCTTCATTCCTAGAATAAATTAAGATGTCATCAAGAAATACTAAAACAAAATTGTCTAGGCAGTCCTTGAATATACTGTTCATCAAGTTCATAAAAGTAGTTAGAGCATTTGTGAGTTCACAAGGTAGTACCGTAAATTCAAAACATCCATAACGAGTCTTGAAGGTTGTCTTATAGATATCTTCCCGTTTTAATTTTATTTGATAATAACAAGATCATAGATCTATCTTGGAAAATACTTCCTCCCCTCTCATTTGATCGAACAAATCATTGAACTTGGGTAATGAATACTTATTTTTAATGGTGACCTTATTCAACATATCATAATCAATATCGAGGTGAAGGATCCCATCCTTCTTTCTTACAAATATCATTGGTGCACCTCAAAGAGACACTCTTGGCTTGATTAATTCCTATAGTTGTGCTCGAGTTCCATTTGTTCAACAATGGACATACTATAAGGGGCCTTGGAAATGGGTTCAATTATGGGTTCTTGATCAATGGAGAAGACCAACACCCATTTAGGGGGTGACCTCAGTAGTTCGTTTGGAAACAAATCCTTGAAACTTTAAAGGTAAGGATATTTGTTCACAAAATATTATTTCCTAACATGATATTCTGACATTTGAGTTGACATCCCATAAAGCATCTTGTCATCATGGTAGACTATCTCTCCTAGCCCTCTAGCCTCTTCCATCTTGACTACAAAGATCTGACATCCTTTCCACTTGCTTTTTTAAAGATGCATTGCTGAAATCTTTCACACTTGCATTCCTCAAGAAAATCCTTGAATGAAGACTTGCTTCCCTTTATCATCTAAGCATTCCACTTGCTTGGCAAACCAATCTACTTTTACTTGATGTCTCGATATCTAGTTCATTCTAAGAATTACATCATAGGATCCTAAGGGATCTATATATAAGTTCACTTCAATAGGAAATCAGGAAGTTCAACCTTGGCTTCAAACAAACTCGAACCTACCATTTCCCTCGACTAGTTGGCATACTCAACTAACTAGGGATTTTCTAAAATTCCAACTTTCTTAGGAAATTTATTCAATAATTTAGGTGATATAAAGTATTTTGTCGCTCTGGTGTCAATAATAATAGAAAAGGAATTATCGAAAAGGGTACCTATAGTTTCTATAGGAGTGATGTGAAAATCAGCTTGTCTGTTATCCACTAAGATGTGAATTCTTTACTGCGGAGATATAGGATTCCTCTAAGGTTGGTTTCCAGACACCTTCTTAGGACATTGGTTTGTATAGTGATCTCCTCAACATGTGAAACATCCACCTACTAGTTCTTTCTTCTTAGGATTTCTAGGGTTCCCATTACCTTCCTTGTAGTAGTCATTTCCTCCTTTCTTGTCCTTTTTGAAATATGAGTTATTCTCTTTGAATCCCTTCCTTTTGAAGGTTTGGGAATTATGCTTCCAGCCAAATTTCTTCTTCCCTCTATCTTTGGCTACATCACCATCTTTAACTTTATGTTCTTGTTGAATTGTTCAACCGCTTGATAATGAGGAACATACTTCAACAATCTAGTGGATTTCTCCCAGTATTCATGAAATGACATGCTTCCTTACCTTAGGTCTTGAAAAACTGTCAACTTCTGGTCATAGAAGAGTTCGGGTTGTAATCACCTAAAATTGGGCTAATAGAACCTAAGGCCCTATTTGTCCTTAATTCGACATATAACCTTGATTATGTTAATTCGATTCCCGATCATTAGTATAAATCCCAAAAATTCAATAAAATCCATCAAATCCTAAATCAAGCATTTATTACTAGGTTTCAAGCTAAATCAAGACAATTAACTCTAGGCCTATTTAATTAATTCAATCCCATCAAATGCATGGCTAGAGTTATTAATTAAAAGAAATTCATAAAAACCTCTTGAAACAAACAAACACAACAAACACACCCTAATGATTAAGAGGCTCTCACATGGATCAAGGATCAAGCCAAGATGAATCTCAACCACTCCTCACAGATGCATCTCAACCGTTCAATTCCTTCAATCTTCTATAAAAGATAATTTTCAAAAGCCTATTTTCTTCTTCTCAATGCTTGGAATTCTAGCTTATGAATATTGTGAATTTTAGGCTTCATAATCCTTGATTATTGAACTCTCATGCTTGGGAATTTGCCTACTAATGCCTTAATTTGATAGATTGTTTCCATATTTTCATATTTAATTTCATGTCTTAGCTAATTAAAGAGAACTTCAATTTGGCTTAAAATGGAAAGAATTTACTCTTGAATCTCTCATTTTAGTGTAGATTGTCACTATTTAAGGGTCAAATATGAGAGCAATTAACCCCTTATTTCATACTCACACGAACTAGAGAGCAATAGGATGCTTTTACTTGTTAATTTCTTTAATTACATACTTATTTTCTCTAACAAGTGATGTTATTATCCTATTGAAGTGTTGTGTTGCAGGCCACAAAATCACACACACATTTCTGGCGCCCACTGTGGGGCCTAGCCCCAGATTTTTAATTTTTTAAGCTTTTAAAACTAACTTTCGCCGTGCCTTTTTTTGTCAGAGGATCGCATCCAAGAAGAACATTTGCATACATCATTTCCTGGATCACATCCCAGATTCACAGATCATTTCTGGTAATAGGGTCGCATTTGGTTAAATCCAAGATCGTATTTGGTGATCTGGATCGCATATGGGAAATGGGGTCATTTCTGGAAAATAGGATCGCATGGGGGAAAATCTAGGATCGCATCTAGGGATTTTTATTGCATTATTGGGTTTTTTGACTCCTAACAAGTTGCTTTGTCAATTTCTTTAGTTTTTGGCAGCCTGACTATGGTTTTCAGGTCAAAATACAGAGACCCAAATGCTAACAATTATTTTAATTTTCTTTCAAAGGATAAAATGAACTTAATGTATTTTGTTTTGAGAACTTAAATACAATTCAATTTCACCTTGTAAATCAATTAGAGGATTATGCTCTTTTCTCCTTGAGGGAAAATCAGAAACTCAAAATTTGGTTTATACCTTGGAGTTAAATTGAGGAATGAATGCCAACATCTGCATATTCAATTTTCCTTAAAAGCATTATCTTTGGATTTTGGGATTTCTAACAAGCTAACATGCTAATGGGTGAATTTGATGTTTGTATGTGGTTTTGGAAAGCTTAACAGTGGTTTGCAGGACGTTTGCCCAAGAAAAAATCAAAAGACTACTAATGTTTGTCATGTAGGTTGCCTCTAAAGAAAATTCAAAACAAAACTTCATGCTTGGTTTTTCTAGGAACATTAAAACAATTTGAGATCAAGTTGCAAATCAATTAGAGGATTATGCTCTTTTTTCCTTGAGGGAAAATAAGAAACTCAAAAATTGGCTTGTTATTTGGCATCAAATTGGAGTAATTGAATCTTAAATATGCATGATGTTTGGGATTTGTGGTATAAGTTAGGAGATTATGCTCTTCTCCTTCGTGGAGAACCAGAAATCCAGAGCTACTATCATTTATCCATTTTCTTTATTGTATACCTTAAGAGGGCCTACCGGTTGAGGAAAAAATCCCTCGGGAATGACCCAAGTGGGGACAAGTCTTTCACCAAATCTTCCACCCCACTATAAAATTTGACACTTCCTTGAGGCTAAAGACTTGGAAGACATGATCTATCTTGTCTTGGGAGATTGATGATCAATCCCAATGACAGACTTGAATTTTGTATAGAGTGGAGCCACTTGAATCTTGCTTGCGAGACTACACACTTTCAAGTTCCCATAGGGTTAACAGCCTCACTTCTGCTTGCGGGACTATGGGAGATGGTTGTGAATGGATGCCTTCATTAAAAGCCTTATGTTAGATGCCACCCGGATCACCCCCGAAAGGTTGTTATCACTTGTGTGAGGCAAATAGTAATTGCCCCAAGAAATTCACCATATCAAGCCCCCATTGATGTTAACACTTGGCAAATATGGCCTCCACTATCCATTGCATGTTATTGGACTGTGATATTCTGAGGAGTCTTTGGGTGTGTTCCTAAGTTAGTGAACAAGTGGTTTCAATCTCTACCTAGTATAAGGTAGGTTAGGTGTGTCTGATTAATACGTTTGCTTGGTGTGTTCTAAATACAAACTCAGTTAATCCCCCCCAAATGAACAAGCACATATCATTTAAAAGTATTTACAAACACCTGATAGTCACTAGAATCTGACAGACATGACCCATTTTCCGAGAAACATTGAAATTGGAAAATCCCTACATCATAAGATCACATCTGGTATTCCTGAGTCGCATCCCACATCCCGGATCGCATCTGTTCAAACTTAGGTCACATTTGGTAGTCACACCATTTCCCAAGTCACATCTGGTGAACATTCCATTTCTTGGGTCGCATACGGTATTTCCTGAGTTACATCTGGGGTTCCAAATTGTTTGCTAGTCACTGTAAAATATCACATCTGGGATAGAGAGCACTTCTGTACCTTCCAGAACCAAAATTGTTACATTTTCAGATACCCATTTGGCCCATTAGTAAGTTCCTATTGTCAAAACATAGTCATTTGATAACCAGAGAGAGTCATTTCTAAAAGTCTTGTTACCTTGCATGGTCCAAATCTGCATTGTCCAATTGCGGAGTTAGTTTATCCAATCAGTTACAACCAAGTTCTCAGCTCATAAACAGGGCACTTTGACACCCTTTGATGCTGAAACTTTCACATTTATCAGACCCACTTACCTTTTAGTTCCCAACTCATAAACATGGCACTTTGACACCCTTTGACATTGGGTCCATAAAACAACATTTCAAACCCACTATTGCATCCTTGGATTCACAATCAGACATTGCAAACAATCAGACCCACTTTAGACACAAAACTTTCATTGGTTTCTCAACTCAGTTTTCATGGTTGTTACAAGGCACAAAGCTTACCATTTTGAAACAAACCTGTTCTTAGAAGGAATACCTTTGTTCACATTGGAAACTAGAGAGACTTCAAGACTCAATCCCTTATACGGTACTACACCCAACACTACTCATACAATCAGGACAACTACCGATGGGATGAAAGATACCATGATCAAGATTACCAAGAAGAACGTGATAAACAAAAAGAAGAGATATGATACCAGGAAGAACGTAACAAAAAAAAAAGAAGAGATAAAATACCAAGATGACGACGACAACGACGATGATGTAGATCCCACTGAAAAATAATACCAAAGAGCTGTAAGTAGCAAACAATTCAACAAAATCCTTGAAAGAGCTTTGGAAGAAAACAAAGATAAATATTTCCTAGAACTTGCTTTTCGAGGTGTAAAATTACCAAAGGACTATGATGTGAGTCAACTTAAACAAAGAGAAGACCTTAGTCCCATGTCAATTCTAACAAGACAATTTCTTGCTATGCGAAGTGAAATTGAAGAACTCAAGAAGGAGAAAGAAAAACCAAAACAATAATATTCCTTGGAGCACATATGTCCTTTCCCTTTTGACAAGGGACTAAAGATGATACCATTTCCCAAGAATATCACAATTCCAAAATATGACAAATACATGGGAGATTCTGAACCTCAAAATCATGTGAGGGAGTTTTGCACAACTAGTATGGAATTCATGCATGAACAAACATATCTCATGAGGCTATTTCCACAAAGCCTAGGTGGACAAGCTATGGATGGGTTTTCCAAATTACCCATAGGAATCAAAAAATTTGATGAACTAGTGCAAAAATTCATACAACAATACTCCTAAAATATCCAACACACAGTCACAATGCTGGATCTATGCAACACCAAACAAAAAATAGGAGAATCATTCTTGAGTTTCCTACAAAGATGGAGAAAAATATTTTCATGATATGCTAGGAAGATACTTGAAAATGAAAAGATGGATATCTTCATTAACAACTTGGTTCCTGAAATGAACTTTCCTATACAATTGCAAGGACCACCAAGTTTTGATAAAATAATAGATAGTGCAATCAAGATTGAGGAAGTCCTAATCAAGAAAGGTGAAATCTCCATCCATAAAGAGAATAAAGACAAATATTATCCCTCCAAGGATAAATACAAGTATGGAAACAAAAACAAAAAGAACGTGGTTAATGATGGAGTTGTTAACACTCCTCATGTCAAACCTAAACCATATGTTTTCAATCTTACAAGTCTTCAAACGAACAAGAATCAGAATCATACTCTGACCCCAACAACAAACAATACTTTCAATAAACATCCTACTCGAAGGGAACCTTGGGCACTAAGGCCTAAGAGGACATTTACACCATTGGGAAACACCTTAGAAGTGGTTATAAAGTCACTTGCGGATAACAAAATCATTACAATTCCTGATTCCAAACCTTGGGATCCAGAAGACAAACCCAAGTGGTGGAATGATAACGATTATTGCGAGTTCCATCGTAATAAAGGACATAAAACCAATAACTACCTAAAACTGAGACATGTTATTCATGATCTTATTGAAGAAGGAAAAGTCAAGGTAGATGGACATCACACAAACAATGATCATAAGGCATTTCAAACTCCACTACCAAGCTATGAAGAGGGAGAGTCTTCTAAGAGAAACAAAATTAACTACACATATTCTAATAATGACAATGTAACCAATATGATGGAACCATGCAAACACTCTATTAATATGATCACTCTAAGAGGAGTTAAAAAAAAAACTGAATCTTCCAATGCTATAACACGAGGTCAAGCTAAGCTCACTCTCAAAGGGGCTTCAACATCTAAAGAACTAGCTACAACAACAACAATGTCTAAACAAGTGGTGCTACCTCCAAAGTTCAATCTTGTGGAACAGTTACAAAAGACAGCCACTCAAATATCTATCTTAGAGTTGTTGAAAATCTCCCCTAGTCATAGGGAAGTTCTTGATCAAGCCCTACTTAGCACTAATGTACCGAAAGATCTAGATGTGGATAGATTCCAAGCTATGGTTGGTCACTTGAATTCCCCACATTACTTATCTTTTTCTGAAGAGGATGATAAATCTTTGAACCAACCACATAACCAACCTCTACATTTAGAAGTCCTCATTCATAAACACCGTGTCAAACATGTCTTGATAGATGGAGGCACTGGTTTGAACATCTGCACTTATAACTTGATAAAACAGTTGGGCTTTTCAGAACATGCAATTGATCCTAGAAGGAAGATAACTATCAGGGCTTATGATGAAGAAGAAAGATCATCCAAAGGATTGGTTGTTCTACCTATAAGAGTGGGACCAGTGGATCAAGGTATCTTATGTAAAGTTCTTGATCTCCCGCTCACCTACAATATTCTTCTTGGAAGACCATGGATACACTCATTGCAAGTTGTGCCTTCAACTTACCATCAATGCCTAAAATTTCTTCACAAAGGAGTGGAGGTTACTATTCCAGTAGATACCACATACACTTGCAATAATCTCAAACATATAGAAAGCATGATTCCTCACAACAAATAAAGCTCTCATAAGGTGGAAACATCCAAGGAGATGGTTTTGAAAAGCTTTTCTAAAAAGATCAACATCCAAGAAACGAGCATGGGAGAGTACAAGATAGATCTTGTAGCATCTTTGAAAGATATTCCTATTTCTCCTAGAACACAAGGAAAACCTTCTTCAACATTTATACCATCCAATGGAAGTGCTCTAACTATACATGAAGGAACCAAAATGGTGAAAGCAAAAATATCCCTTGAAGAAGAAAATGAAGAAAAGGCGGTTTTGCAATGGCTTTACAAAGAACCTGAAGGAGATGGGAACGTTAAACATGTTGAGATATCTCCAAGAAAATATGGGAAATGATATGAACTTATGAAACAAATGGGATACAAAGGAAAAGGACCCTTGGTACAAAACAAACAAGGACTTGTAGAACCCCTACATATGGATTTACAAAATCCTAAAGACAAGATTGGGCTAGGCTTCAGAGAAGCAAGATTCCATCCTACAAAAGAATGGGGTCCAATATTTGACACATCAGGGGACTCAGATGATGAAGAAGAAATAGAAGGACAACCTATTGCTTATGAAAGGTTTTTGCTCTTACAAGGGGATCCACTATCAGAAATTGGCCCTACTTTTAGGCAAAGACAAAATGAAGAACAAGCAGAAGAACTAGAAGAAGAACAAGAACAAGGGATTCCTATTTTTGACGCACCTCACTTTGATGAAGAAATAGAAGCAATGAATCAACAAGAACCATTGCAAGAAGAAGAGAACCATGCTAATGAAGAAGATGAGGTACCCATGACTATTTCCCACTTCTTGGGAGTTTCAGATTATAGTCAGGTAGACTAACATGAATATGAGTGGGATGTCCTTTCTGATGCTACCATAGACATAGAGATAGATGTGATACACAAATTTGTTGCTAGGGTCTTGATTGAAGAAGGAGAAAGTTCTTATGTTAGATCACTAGAGTTAGATTCACATAACACTAACATGAACTCTAATAATAATGAGCATGACTCTAATAATCCTAACACTTATTTAGAAGCAAACCTAATGGATGATGTCTTACATGGTAATGACATTGATAATAATGCGGTGCTATCTCTTGAACCTGCTAAATCTTTGTCTTTAAAATACCCTGAACTAATAGATTAGGACGAGCCTACAAACACAAGTCTGTTATCTTTTGACAATGGCTATGCTATAGCATGTTATCTAAATTCTTGTGAACCCTTCCTTTCTTCCACCAGTGTAAAGAGAGAAACTATGACTAAGGAGGATATCAAGTTTCTCAGTCTCAAAATGAAAAAAAAAGAACAAGAGATCTGATGGTGAAAAACACCTAGGGGTAGTATCAGATCCTAAAAGAGAAAAAGAAAAAGACATATTCGATGGTGAAAACCTCTTTGAGGCACCAAAGGATGAGATTCTTGATATCCTTCTAGATAACTTTCAAGAAAGATCATTAGTTTTGATCAAACCTACACAACCCATTAATTTGGGAACAACAGAAGCTCCTCAGCTAGTTCACATTGCTCAGTCATTGATAGAAGATGAAAAGATCCAATTCACCAATTTCTTCAAAGAAAAGAAGATCAACTTTGCTTGGTCTTATTTGGATATGCCTAGATGGGACACATACTTGATCATGCACCACTTATCTATTTCACTAATGTAAAACCAATAAATAAAAAACTTAGAAAAATGAATCTACATGTGGCATTGCTAGTGAAAGCAGAATTGGAAAAATTGTTGAAAGCTGGATTCATTAGAGCTATTGATTATGTAGAGTGGATATCAAACATATTTCCTATTTCTAAGGTGGATAAGTCCATCAGATTTTGTATAGACTTTAGAGATCTAAACAAGGCTTGTCCTAAGGACGATTTTCTACTTCCAAACATTGATATGATTGTGGACCTAATAGCTGCCTATGAGATGTACTCCCTAATGGATGAATTTTTAGGATATAATCAAATCAAAATTTCTCTTGAAGACCAAGGTAAAACAACATTCATGCGCACTTGGGGAACATACTGCTGGAATGTGATGCCATTCGGTCTTAAGAATGCGAGTGCAACTTATCAAAGAGAAATGACTACTATCTTCTATGACATGATACACAAGAACATGGAGGACTATGTAGATGGCACCTTGGCTAAGTCAAAGGTAAGGACTACACACATAGAAGACTTAAGGAAGATCTTTGATAGAATGGAATAGTTCCAATTAAGGCTTAATCCTAAGAAGTGCGCATTTGGCGTGTCATCTAGAAAAATGTTAGGGTTCATAGTTTTGGCAAAAGGAATTGTGGTGGATCCGACAAAGGTGAAGGCTATTCTAGAGATGCAACCACCAAGGAACATTAGTTAAATGAGAACACTACAAGGCAAGCTCCAGTCCATAAGAAGATTCATCTCTCAACTGGTGGATAAAGCACAACCCTTCACAAAGTTGATGCGGAAAGGGACTACATTCACTTGGGATGAGCAATGTGAAGAGAATTTTACCCAAGTCAAGAAATATTTGATGAATCCTCCCATTCGAATGACACCAATTTATGGAAAACCCCTATTTCTCTACATCTCAGTTACATACACCTCATTAGGAGTATTTATTGCACAAGAGGATGAGACTAAGAAAGAAAGAGCTATATATTACATTAGCATAGCTTTGGTGACATTTGAGTTGAATTATTCAATGATTGAGTGGTGTTTGCATCTCAAAAAATAAGACACTATATGTTGGCACACAAGGTGAAACTAATGGCTAAAACTAATCTGCTTAAATACTTGTTGAACAAATCAATGATGATAGGAAGACTAGCTAAGTGGGTCCTGATCCTAAGTGAATTTGATATTGAATATGTGGACATAAAAGCCATAAAAGGACAAGTGATTGCTGATAAACTTGCAGAGACACCATTAACTGATGAAAAGCCATTACTTGTGGAGTTTCCAGATGAATCTATCATGTACTTAATAGAATATCCTTGGAAAATGTATTTTGATGGCTCCTTCACACAACAGGGATCAGGAGTTGGGTGCTTATTTATCACACCACAAGGATACAAGATCCCCAAGGCTTATAAATTGATTTTTCCATGCACCAACAATATAGTAGAGTATGAGGCTCTTGTGAATGGGCTCAAGCTAGCAATAGAGTGGAAAATCATTGAATTACACATCTATGGAGACTCGCAACTCATTATCAATCAAGTGAATGGTGACTATCAGACTAAGGATGAAAAGCTAATTCCCTACAAAATAATGGTGGATGACTTGAAAAAGTACTTTATCTTCATTACATTTCAGCAAATTCCAAGATCAGAGAATAGAGCAGCTGATGTGAAGGATACCTTAGCATCTATGTTACAATTGGAGGAACACCAATTTTGCTATAACTTCCTGGTGGAAGAAATCCCTTTCCTAGCTTATGACTCACCTAAATCCCAAATTGTTTGTGCCCTGGAAATCCAACTGTTATCCAGATATGCCCATATCTACTCTTATCTTAAAGACCAAACAATTCCTGAAGGCTATTCTAGAAATGAAAAGAGATCTCTCATAAGAGTGACACCGCATTACGTAATCATCTCTAATGACTTGTTTAGACGTAGTCTAGATGGCACGCTTCTTAGGTGTTTAGAACATGAAGAGTCTAATCGTGTATTAAAAGAAGTTCATGAAGGTGTGTGTGGATCACACTTGAACGGTTTTTCATTAGCCAAGAAAATTTTAAGAGTTGGGTATTATTGGCCCACTATGGAGAAAGATGCTATCCACTTTGCAAAAAATTGTAAGAAATGCCAGATCCATGGAAACTGGATACATGCACCAGCTAGAGAGCTGATTCCCTTCATAACACATTGGCCATTTCAGTAGTGGGCCTTTGATTTAGTTGGTCAGATCTACCCTAATTCATCTAATGGACATAAATACATCATCACTACAACTAAGTATTTCACGAAATGGGTGGAGGTTGTCCCACTGTCCAGTGCAACAGGAAAACAAATCTCAATGTTCATATTGAATTACATCATTTTTTGTTATGGCATACCCTCTTCGATTGTGACTGACAATGGGGGTCAATTCAAGAACAAAGACATAGATGAGTTGTGTCTTCAATTTAAAATCACTCATCACTGTTCCTCAATCTATTACCCTCAAGGTAACGGACAGGCTGAAGCATCAAACAAGAACATTCTAAAAATCTTGCTTAGGACAATAAACAAATTAGGAAGGGATTGGCATCTGCAAATCAATCTAGCATTGTGGGCTTATAGAACAAGCATTAGAACACCAATTGGTGTAACTCATTTTGCACTAGTCTATGGATCAGAAGTAGTCTTACCAGTTGAGATAGAGATTCCATCACTGAGGGTATCAACTGAAACATCTAGTCACTAATGAGGACTATAGAATCTCTAGACTGCAAGAACTTGAATTGCTAGATGAGTGCAGACAATAGGTGTTTGATCATCTCAAAACTTACCAGAAGAGAGTGTCAAGAGGATACAACAAGAAAGTAAAACCAAGAAGTTTTCAGGTAGGAGATCTAGTCCTAATAGAAAATCCTAATAATCAATAGAATAGAGAACAAAAGGGAAAATTTGAACCCAACTGACTGGGTCCCTTTGTCATTACAACAACATTTGGATCAGGAGCCTATCAATTGGCTACACCTAGAGGAGATATTTTACTAGATCCAATCAATACTTTACATCTGAAAAGGTTTTATGCCTGACATTCTGGAGGTAGCTCCTGTACAGTGAAAAGAGTTCTTGAAAAAAGTTCAAAAATAACAAATATGGATCCTGAAAAAAAAATAAAAAACAATTAAAAAGTCTTGAAAAATGACTATCTCGGTGAAAATCTAGCAATAGGCGCCTTGATGTGTCAACAAAAAAATTAGAAAAAGAGAAAAATACAAAAAAAAAAGAAAATAAAAAAGAACAAAAAAATTGGAAAAGAGAAAAAGTGTCTTGGTAAAAAACCTGGTAAACAGGCGCTACTTGTAATCAACGCTCTATCTATCAAGAAAACGCTTGCGCATTTGGCCTATGTAAATATCAGTTTGTATATATCCTTCAGTCACTTTCATGATGTGCCAAATCCTAAGAGAACTGTTAGACAATTTGTGCCTTCCTAAGACTGGAATCTGTCCACATTAGGGTCCTAGGTAAACTATTTTTCCCTAGGGGGCATTTGATCAAGATCACACTTGTTGATAGGATGTTGAGTCCGCAATTGACAATAAACTATGAACAATGGTGTTTTTAAACACCAACCAACTGGACTAAAATGTGTTTCTCAACACAACGCCATGATGAAAGAGTGTTTCTAAACACTAACAGGTAAAACAAAATTTTGGATAAAGGGTAATCTTTGATTGATAATAATTCTTACGCATGTGTTTGCAAGATTAATCCAAAGTGTTTTTAAACACTATAATCACAATTGTTTGTTTCTTTTATGCAAATACAATGATCATGCTAAAGGATAATTAACTTTCTTATTATCAATTTTTGATTGATTGTGTTCCCTTGAGTGACTCGATGATGTCTCTAGGCTAGAGAAACAAGGACTGGGGGCATGATGTTTTCTTTGTCTTCTATTTGTGGTAATAAATCCGATGATCTAAGGTAATCATGGGGAATGGGTGTCTACTATAAGTGCCTCCATCATGATTGGAATGCTATGTATACCTCGACCTATTTCCTATCAAAGCCCTAGTGAGGTCATATTTGTTTCCTTTCCTATTTAAAAACTAACAAAGATAAACTACTTCCTAATAAAGTGCATGGTAAATCAGACTATACCCTAGGATATTGAATACAAAATGAAAGGTCATTGCGGGTATACATTTACACATTATGCACTAGAAACAAAATGGTTTATATCAAACAAGAAGTAACTTACAAGACATTCTAGCTATGTGCTTTTGTGTTTAGGTTGTCTTCCAACATGGTGAATAAAAAGGATGTATTCATATTTTCAGAATTGCTAAATCTATTGGTGAAAATTGTACTATCCTAATGCGGTCCCACGAACAAAAGCTCTATGATGAAAAACAACCTGTTTTGAATAATCAGTGACTGTCCTAGGTGTCTTGGTCTAGATGCATTTCATTTTAATTGCATTAAGGTTCATTTTAGTTGCATATCATATTAATTTGCATTAGGTTCATTTAGATACATTTCATTGTCTTTAGTTGCATTGAAATTCATTTTAAATTGCGTTTATTTTAATTTAGTGACATTCATTTTATTCTTGCATAAGCATGAAAGTGTGGATTCAACTATTTGAGGCATTGATATAAACTAAAAATCTATCTAAAGCATTTTTGATGTAAGCTGAAAATCCTAAAGCATTAAACATTTAACCATTTGGCATGTGTGACCAAGTACATCATGAAATCATAAAATAACTGAAACTAAAATGATTGAGTATAAATCACTGATATCCATTTGCATTCATAAATCCATTTCACATCATAAAACTATTTGCACTATGCATCCATATTCATTCATACATAAATAAAAGTGAGATGTCCATACATCGCATCGCAATACATCTCATGCATCCATACATTCATAAAAACTTTGAAAATAATAAAAACATGAACATATATTAGTGAAATATATTATGACATCATTTTATCATCAACTAATCTAATCTTGACCAAGTATGACCATCACATCAATATCCAAAGCATAAAACAAACATCAGATTTCACATGTGAAAAAATTAAAACCATGAGAGATCAGATATCAGAGAAAGAAAACAAAATGAATCAGATAAAGGCATCCATGGTAGAATCAACATGAGCATCAATATATCATCATAAATGTCCATAAGTAGGAGTCTCAAGAATGTCCATCAGAAAGCATCAGTAAATCAGAGTATCAGTATATCAAAGCATGGATGCAACAATGAGATAATGTATTAGTACAGAGTCTAGAGGACATGAAAGTACATCGATAAAAATGGTACAAGTACAAGATATCCAATAAGATACAACATGTCCAGAATACAAAATATGAATGAATATGAAGGAGGTCTACACCTCACTATCCCCCTCATCCTCTGCTGGAGGATCGGGAGGGGGTGCATCTACTCTACCAGGTGGTGGTGGAGGGGGCATGGCACCCTCATATTGCTGAGCAATAACTGAATATAAAGGAGTCCTCTGGGAGGCAGAAATTGCAACACAATACAAAGTGAAATAATACATGGCCCTCTATCCCTGGTGGGTAGTAGTGTGCACATATTTGTCTCTCTTGGATCTCATCTACGCAAGCTGTGTATCCCTACGTGCCCTTAGCTGTGCTATTTGTGTATCATTGGTTGTCCTCAGCTATGCTAACTGGGCATCTCTATCCACTCTCAGCTAGGTGATCTATTTATCCCTCTCTAATTTGACCTGAGCCAGTTGTGCATCTCTCTCTGATAACTGGGCTCGGAGGGTCGCCAACTCTAATCTTAATGCAGCCCTCTCCTACTTGCACCATGATAGCCTGTCACCATCATCACCTACGGGAGGATCTTGATGTGCCTGCTGCTGCTGCGGATCCTGATCTCCTCCGGCAAGTCTCTGTGCATGCTCATCTCTATGTAGTAATGGTCCTATTGTTGGCAAGTTGGCTATACTGGTGTATATGACTTAGCATAGTGTTTTCATTATGGAAACAAAGTTAGATAGTAGTTTGGAGTCAGCGCACTTGATAAGAAGATCAGAAATTGGCTAAGTGTTGAAGACTAGATAGTGTACAGAGTTCCTAAAGCTCAGAGCATCAACGCACGTGCGTACAACTGAGTTATGGTATGTGTCCTAGAAGATAAGTTTGTTAGACTATATTCATGCTTATTCTATGAGTGCATGATTAGATATGCAAGTATGAGAAAGATAGAGACAGTTGAAGTTACACAGCTAGTGTGTGCCAGAGAAGAACAGAGTAAGAAGCCGACTATTAGCATTTTGATTTGCGATTATATTCTAATGATGTAAAGGATATTCACCTATTGTAATTAGGTTTCTGACATATAAATAAGTTTTTTTGTAAACACGCTTGAGCCAATTCAATTGGAAGCGTTGTATGTAATCGGTTAAAGGGCCGACCTAGTTGTTTGTTTTGTATGCGCATATAAATATGAGATGCACCCATTGTAATTAGTATGGAAGCTGATAGAAAGTTGTGACAAGCAGAGTAGAAGTGTGTGAAGGGTCTATAAGATGTATTAGAGATTTGCAAGAGGACAAAGCATTAACGCATCAAAGGAATTGATCAGACAAGCAGTGTCACGGTGATAGTTCATCCAACAAATATAGTGTGTATCTGAGATCAGAGGGTTGTAGCCATCACCACTTGAGCAGTGATCTCTAGTACAGTGCGTCCACTCCCCTAACAGGGACTATTGTAAAAGACTCCTAATAGGGTTTGACCCTTGACAAGGTCTACTGTACATAATACATTGTAAAGAAACTCCTAACAGGGTTAAGGATCTTCTAACAAGGATCACAAAATATTAGTACAAAATATTAGTGGGTGTCAATTCCCACCGGAGTTTTTACCTATTTGGATTTCCCCGTAACCACATTGGTGTTATGTGTTGATTTCATGTTTTATGTTTATGTGGATGTTCATTTTAGTACTTAAGTATTTAAGTTAAGTTTGAGAATAAGTAAAAAGATAAAATATAGTGAACACTGATTCACCCCCCCTCTCAGTGTTCCCATTCCTAACACGTGTATCCCTTCGAGGAGTAACACGCACTCTCCGCTACCTCTGACTAGACTCTCCCCCAAAGGCCTTCCATCTGCTGCTCCCTACCACTGCACCACCACCACCCCTATCATCTTCACCATCTCCACCATCTCCATCCCCTCTGCCTTTGTGGGCTCCATCTCATCCTCTCCCCCTATTAGCACCTTGTGCAGCTCGGCCCCGACCACCAACATCGTCATCAGGTTCATAATCCAGTGCATCCTCGATACGTGAAATGACATCCTTTGGAGTAGTAAACCTGGGGTATGGATGTCTAAGGTAATGAACATGATACTCATCGGTAACACCAGCATCATAGACATCTTCCTGATAGTCCCAGTCAACGTGATCCATCTGCGAGATCTCATGCACGACAGTCTCAAATATCAATTGGACCCCCCACTATGCCTCCTCGCTCTTGATACGGGCATAAATACAAGTCTCCTGAGACATACCCTGAACTCTACCATACTGTCAAAAAACCTGAGTGATCAGAAATCACTCAACAACATAACGGGTCCTCCCGACAAGATACCTAGTCTGGAAGAAAAATGGCATCTGCCTCACATCTAATGGCCAGGCCTCACAATCAATATAGGGATGCTATACAACATATGTCACATCATCAAGGAGATGATGCCAATACTCCATCTTGCCCAGATGGGGCTACTGTATCAAACCAGAGTACATGTAGACATAAGGCAAACCAACATCGTGAAGCCTATCCACTATGGGCCGTGTAACATGGATGTGCTCCCATGCCCAGATCTGTTGAACCAAAATACCAATGGTCATAGACCTAGCATGCTGATACACTATCTCATGAAGCTCATAGTACATGTGAGCAAGAATGCAACTACCCCATGCATATCTACAAGGGGACTGAATCATCTGACCAATAACTCTGGACCAACCACACATAAAGCCGTGCTGACCACGATCAGGCATCAACATGCCACCTACCAAACCAACTAAATACACAGGAAGAGGGGCATAGTTAGCGACCATGTGGTACCAACTCAAGTAACGAACTGTGATAGTATCATCCTGGAATACCCTCCTCGCATCAGCAATCACCACAGGCCTAGATGTCTTGTACTTTATGTGTGTACCCATGACATAGACATGCAAAATTTGCCACATGTCCTCTAGTGTGACGGTCATCTCACCGGTGGGTAAATATAAGGTGTTATGCTCAGAGTGCCACCGCTTTGCCAGTGCTGTCAAAAGATGGCAATTTACTCGAATGTCAGGTAAATACACCAAACTCCATAGGCCGCAGTGCAGGACTATACGCTGATCCTCCTGACTTAGATGATCATGTAGGGCAAGAACCTGGGCAGGTTGACAAGATCTAAAGGATACTATGTCAAAATCATTCTACACACCAAAGAAGGGCACTATGTCAGCATTAGACAAGAGAAATTGGCCAGAAAATTGCTCACAGTTCAAAAAAAAAGTAAACGTGGCTCAAAATTTGACAAAAACCAAAGGCGATTCAGGAATCCTAGATACGATTCAAGAAATTTGGGATGCGATCCTAAAACTAAATGCAACTCAAGAAATCCCGCATGCCGATGGGGAAATCTGGGAAGTGATCCGATATGCCGGATGTGACCTTGTTATTTAAAAAGTACGAAAAATGTTCAAAAAGTTCAAAATTAACTAGATACAACCCGGAGGGGTGCGATCCACGAAATCTTGGAGGTGATCCAGGATGCAAGATGCGGCATGGGTTCGACTGAATGCGATCCCGCATCCGGGATGTGATTCAAAATTAAATTGGCTAAAAATTGCACAGAAATGTGTGAAATTTAAATTTTTCAAATTGACAAGGTTCATTATCGGATACTCACAGGTGCAGCGTAATGTTGTGGTCTACCGTGTCGCCTGGCCATCTTGAATCGATGCTTCTCCGCTGGGAACACCATGGTTGCTCAGAGCTTAGTAAAATTTGAAGGGGTAAAAGTGAAAATGAATAGTAAAAATTAACTTTTTGACCTATTTAAGCCTCTCGGGGGCCTTGAAACCCTAAGAGGACTTCATTCATAAGACGTCATAGAGGCTTAATATCGGGACCGAAATGAAACAGGTGATTTATATCACTCAAATACAGTCAAAACATAGTTACAAAGTAAAGTCAACCTTCAACATGCAAAAGTCAAACATGGTCAAATTGCAGTCAAACATGGGCAAATTGAGCAGAAAGGATACCGTGAACAAGGAAAATCAGTACATAAATGGTTTTCAATCAAATCAATGGTCAACAACAGTCAAAGTTCAGTCAAATGCGCTTAAAGAGAGCTGAACATAGTGCAATTAATGCACATAAAACTTGTCAAAAGCTACAGAAAGTGATTTTCTCATTAACAAATCAAGTTTTTATGATGAGATATTACTTAAACATAAGGCAAAATTGGTCAAATCTCTCAAATTCTTTGTCAAACATGGTCAAACAATGCTTTTGGGGTACTAAAATTGATCTAAATGGCTTGATAATTCTTTCCAATCGATCTATGCTTGATCTTGATCCATTTTAATCAAGATGAATCTTTCTAAATGCTTGAAACTAATATTTTATTGAAATTTGTTTCAATTTCAGTCCCGAGGGGGCATAATCATACCAAAATGCAATGCTTTGAATCAAATTCTTCAACACCAGGGGCACGCCAGTTTTCTTCAATCAGGTTGAGACTGTTAATCTTTACGACATTGATCAATTTCATCGCTTCATATTATATTGGTTACTTGTCAGCATGATCAAATTTAAAACTGAAATTTCTTTTCAAAATCCCCTATTGGTCTTTGTTCAATCAAGCTCAGAATCAATAGTATCAATTCTTGTCCAATCAAGTTTAGAATTGATAGCTTTCAAATCAAGTAGGATTTCATTCGATCAAGCTTAGAATTCTCTTATCGGTCTTCGTTCAATCAAGTTCGGAATCAGTATTGTCAATTCTTGTCCAATCAAGTTTAGAATTGATAGCTTTCAAATCAAGTAGGATTTCGTTCAATCAAGCTCGAAATTCTCAAATTCAGAGTAGTTCTCGTTACTGCTCTATAAATCTTTCAGAGTGGTCCTCACTGTTCTATAAATCACTTGAGTTCAGAGTAGTTCTCATTGCTCTATAAATCTCCTAAATCATGCTTTGAACCAAGTTTTCTTTGAATTCCTGTGCTGTTCGCAAAGCAATTCAAAGAGGGGCAAATGTAATCACCTAAAATTGGGCTAATAGAACCTAAGGCCCTATTTTTCCTTAATTCAACATATAACCTTGATTATATTAATTCGATTTTCGATCATTAGCATAAATCCCAAAAATTCAATAAAATCCATCAAATCCTAAATCAAGCATTTATTACTAAGGTTTCAAGCTAAATCAAGATAATTAACTCTAGGACTATTTAATTAATTCAATCCCACCAAATGCATGGCTAGAGTTACTAATTAAAAGAAATTCATAAAAACCTCTTGAAACAAACAAACACAACAAATACACCCTAATGATTAAGAGGCTCTCACATGGATCAAGGATCAAGCCAAGATGCATCTCAACCACTCCTCACAGATGCATCTCAACCGTTCAATTCCTTCAATCTTCTATAAAAGATAATTTTCAAAAGCCTATTTTCTTCTTCTCAATGCTTGGAATTCTAGCTTATGAATATTGTGAATTTGAGGCTTCATAATCCTTGATTATTGAACTCTCATGCTTGGGAATTTGCCTACTAATGCCTTAATTTGATAGATTGTTTCCATATTTTCATGTTTAATTTCATGTCTTAGCTAATTAGAGAGCACTTCAATTTGGCTTAAAATGGAAAGAATTTACTCTTGAATCTCTCATTTTAGTGTAGATTGTCACTATTTAAGGGTCAAATCTAAGAGCAATTAACCCCTTATTTCATACTCACACTAACTAGAGAGCAATATGATGCTTTTACTTGTTAGTTCCTTCAATTACATGCTTATTTTCTCTAACAAGTGATATTATTATCCTATTGAAGTGTTCTGTTGCAGGCCACAAACTGACACACATAGGGGTAACCATCTTTATCTAAGAATCTTAACAAACTGCTCCCACATAACCTTGGTTATTTTCAGCTTGAGTTCCATTCTCTTGTTTTCCCACCAAATGGCTACTTCTCGAGCCAGATGGAAGGCTCCCCATGCAGCCTTGGATTTTCAAAGTAGTGTGAAATTTTGTAGAACTTCTCCATCTCAGTAAGCCATTCTTCAACAACATATCTAGAAATGGATCCCGTAAACTTAGGGGGCTTTACTTTCCTCATATCCAAAGATAACTCCTTAGCCAGTTGGTGATGTTTCTGAATTTCATCTAAATCTTTAGAGGAATCCCTATGATGCTCACTCTGATGGTTATGTTACGAATTATGGGTCCCGAGTCTCAACTGAGACTCATTCTCATCTTCTATGCACTTAGGTGGCCAGTCTACCTTCCTTTCTAGGTTTGGGATTCAATTCTAGGTGTCGACTATCATCTTAAGAAGTTCATCTAAATTTTCTACAAGATTATTGACATCTTTGTTTTCCTCATGAGTGATCATTGAGTTTTCTATTGTTTTCAATTTAATCACTTGATTATAAAAATAATTTTTTTAATTACTACATATTATTAAATCATTATTTCATCTATTTATAAGTAAAGAAAGGAAAAGAAAAGAAAGCGTATAGATAGTAACAACAACATTTCTTTATTGATCTCAACATATGTTGATTACATCAATTTTGATTTCAATGTTTGCAAAATTGTTCATAAGTTCTCATATCATGAGTCACCATAGTCTGTAATATGTTCCTCATCATTAAAGTCAGAAGGTATAAGGTGATATTATAGGGTAGGCACTATACAATTTAGGGCTTTTAAGAGCCCACACTCTCAAATAGAGGTTTCTTAGTATACTAAATATGAAGTGTATGAGCCTCCAGAGCTAGTGTGAAATCCGGTTGCTCTGATACCATGTGTAATAACCAACCCTTCTAACATAGTTTTAAAATAAATAGAACTTTTTATAATGGATATGGAAACTAAAAAACAACTAAATATTATTTCCTAGGAGCATGAAATGAACTATACATTAAAAAAATAATATAGTTATTGCTTTTCACATGAAGCTGAAAATTAACTTTCTTAGTTACTTCCCAACAGTAAATCATTTAAGAAAATAATATTGCTTTAATAGAAATTAACTAATAAAATCATAACCTGTACATATTGTTCTTTTCCCTTGTTCCTTTCTAAAAATTTGTCCATCATGGACGAAAGAGCCTCATTAGGTATTTTTATCACCCAACTATGGATCTTTTGATCGTGACTAATTGTCACCTGCACAACTTTTAGTGGGAGCAACCCAACCCTTCCGAGGAGTACAAGAGTAAAATTCCATTTTTTTGCCATCCAATACTTGGTGTAGAATTTACAACTATCATATCTAGTCATCCTAAAGACATCCTTGCCTATTAGGTGACCTTCCTAGATAGACATTGCACTACTGGTACTAGTGATTGACGTACATAGTACTCGTACTAGCATAGTACCACATTGGCCAAGGTTTTTGTAAGTACAAGCACGTACAATCAATGTCACCAACAAACTCGTTCCATGGACCTCTTGGTTCGATACATTGGATATCTCAATGTTGATGACATTAACTTTCTCTAGCATGGCTAGAGACATGTCTAGGTACTACCCATCCTAGGGTTGAATCATGACTAGTTTATTCCCTAACAGGTCTAAAGAGGTACAAAAAGGTTCTATCATTAAGTCCCATAGACCTTGGTTCTTACTTAGAACTTGGTTGAATACCTTAAGAGTAATTAAATAGATCAAAGTGTTTTGACATGGCAATCATAAACAAACTCAAATTATTAAGATCCTAACTTCACTGATTCTTTCATAACAAAGACATGGAGACACTCTCATCATATGTTTCATTTCATTAAAGTTATCATATACTTGCTTAAGAAAATATTTCTATTCCTTTGTCATGAAGGTGTTATATATGATTGACACATTATGCTATGCATGAGGAAATAGATTAAACCATTAACATGCAGATACAATCTAAACAAGGAAGGAGATCCAACTCCCTGAAGATGATTAATGTTGTGGTACAAAGGAAGTTTCCCTATTATAGAGAATTAATGACATGAAAGTTATAGAAAGAGTTTCACGATGATACTAAAAAATGCAATAAGATCTATCATTCCATTTATTTTCCATGAATGTAGTCCATAACATAATTATGAATTTAACAATGCACATACATGCTCTTGTTACAAAGTAAATATAAAGCAATGAATGTGAAACAACGCAAGGGAAAACACAATGCATGGATGTGACCTTACAATGACATTTCACCATCATCCTTCAATGTAATGCAATAAAACTTAAAGATTCATAGCTACCATTAATGAATTCCATCATTCAAAACATAAGAGTAATAAAGAATTAAACCACATGCCTTCCTAGGTATGCACGACAAGAGATGATTCAAGTTGTAGATTGATAACTACCACATAGACATAGTGAAAGATGTAGAAAAGACAAACCAAAATAATGCTCAGAAACAACACTGAAATCCCACACTGATTCTTCTACAATACACAATAATGAGTTCCCCCTTTTCGACCCCAAGATTCTTATCTTGGAGTGACAATGGTAGCTCATTGCCGAGGTGGCAAGAGGGAGTTACTCTTTGCACCCCTGGAAAGAGAAGTCCATGACATAAAGAACATGCACACATACCATGCATCAGATTTCCATATGATTAAGATTAATTCCCATATGAATACAATATACGAACAAATAATTTAATCATAAGTTTATATATATGTATGTATATAGATATGCACACACACACACAGATAGTAATTGTCGAACATGAATAATATATGATAAATCAAGAAAATGCTTAGATTACACACACACACACACACACACACATACATATGTATATGTACATATGTATATATATGTATATGTACACACACATATATACCCACATATGCATATCTATATGTATATTTGTGTGTGTGTGTGTGCGCGTGCATGTGTATTTGCTGAAGGAATAATCAAATCATTATGAAATACTACAAATGAGATTGAGATGCCAAACATCTAAGGATAAATTAAATAATGATTACCAAGGTTGTTTTTTAAAATTGATGAGGGACCTCTATACCTAGAGCACTAGCTAGACCAACTAGGCAACAAAATACCACATCCCCAACCTAAGTATCTGACAATGGCCAGGGTTCTAGCTCAGATGACATTTCTAACTTCCACCATTTCTTGTGTGCTCCTACACTGATGATACTCTTTCCTGGCTTGGGGGATGGTTTCTCTACCTACATCCACTAACATGGAAGGATTAGATATCCAGTCATTGTAATAATTTCATGTTATCAAAATCAATATAATATGCATCAATATTCATTGTTATTCCTTTCTAATTTTTCCACATAAGAAAATTACATATAATTCCTCCTAATATTATTTGCATTAGAGTACGAGATGTGCATATCTATTTTCATTAGAAAATATACTTAACCAAAATTAATTGAAAAATAATAACCAACATTGTCACAGTTCATAGAAAATAATTATTACAGTTATAAAATAAATAGTCACAAGAAAGGGATGTGAAAATTAAATTCCCGAAGTTTGTCCAACGATCCTACAATAATTTTATTTCCTCAAAAGCATTGAATTGAATTTGCAACTTGCTTAGGAAGGTTTGGAGGTCACAATTATTTTGGGTTATAAGATTGACAGAGAGTGAGATGAGGGGAGAGATTAGCATGATTCATCAAGCTCTCCATTTGGATAGTATAGAATGCGTGAGAGAATGCACTCAAGTAATGAAATTTCAAAATATACTTTAAGATAATATGCTTGAAGGTTTGCGAAACAAAACTGTGGTGTAGATAGAGGCCAAGAAGAGTGGATTTCCAAGTCCAAACATGCTTGCAAAGAGCTAGAAGATTAGACAAGAGATGATTCCATAGTCATTGAGCATGAGGGAAAAAATGGAATGCATGTTTAATTGCCTCTTTTTAGCATAGAAAGGGAAATATAATGAGGGAGAGGCAAAGGAGAGGTGTTCACCAATAGGCATGCATGCATAATTTCTAGGCTATCAATTGAGCTTGAGCATCAACTTTAGATTTTCAAATAATAGTACTTAGTTTATTCCATTTAGAATAGTTAAATTTGTAATGTCATTTGAGATTAAGGTTGGTAGACATGAAAAATGTGGGAAGGAGTTGTTTGTAGATGTTTTTATAGGGAAAAGTATAGAAATTTTATTTAGAAGGCCATTTTTATTGAAGGGAGAGTTATTGTGGTAGGGGGTGACAACAACTAGATAAGTTCAGGTGGAGCAAGCTATTGTATATGTAGGATCAAATGTTTGTTTGTTGGGGGAGGCCAAAATCTAACTTAAGGAAATTCCATGATTTTTAATTAAAGTTGACCAGGTCCTATAAGTCATAGATTGTTTGTATGACCTTTTTTTATTAATTATTTTCATTTTTAAGGATTTTGTTGGTAGAAATAAGGGCATTTCAATCTGAACCAAGAAATTATACAATATGGAGGAAGAGGAAAAACTTAAACCATGCCTCAAGGATTGGTCATATCAAACTAATTTTTTTGAAGTAATCTGCTGATGCAGGAGCATCTTGGGTGTAAGAGCAATCTTGCATCACCAAAAATATTTTTGTTTTTGTATTCAATAAGGGCTATCTTGTGCAGAGCTGCTATTTATGGAAACTTGCTATTTTTAGTAAGTTGGTCTTACGATCTCAGAATGTTCTAATTTTACATGTGGAGGTTCATCTCAGTCATATCAGCCCGCCAGCAAAGTTTCATGGCTAGATCAGGTCTAGTTTTGAAGATATTGAAGATTTTCGGTATTGGCAGCAGGGTACAAAAACTTTGAACTCAGTTTTGAAGGCTTTAGAGGCCTCAGATGAGGTCAAAAATTTGGGTGATAGGCACTTGCGCTAATTAAGCCTGTAGAGCGCTTTGTGGCATTTCTGAAATGGGGTTATAATAGTCAATCAGGTGAATTGGTGATGACTTATGGTCTCCGGAAGTCGGGCCACCTGAAATGGTGGAAAATAATTTTCCTTCAAAATTTCTGTTTGAGTTTCAAAAGTTATTTTGAGCTGACTTTGATGTAATAAATTGAAAAATAAAATAATTCTAAGTTTGGTCGGCCTAAGGGCTAAATTTTTGGAACCTTCTCGGGCAGTGGAAAATGCCTATATAAAGAAGGCCCGTAGTGTTGTCTAGGGCAGTTTTGGGTAGTAGATCTGGGTATTGATTCGAGGCTTAGTCCTACATAATATTTTAAGGGAAAGCCCATGTGGCTTTGCATATTGTAATTCTGAAAGTTTGTAATTCCACACTTGTGGAGATAATAAGAAGCCCATTTTCTGTTCTTGCAAATTGTTGTTGCTTCTCTGTTTCTGTTATGTGTTTGTGATATTAAGGGGAGCACCCTTCATCAAGTGGTATTAGAGCCAAGTTTTCTTGAGTGTGTAAACAGATCACCGACTGTGAGGTAGTTTGCACCAGGACCATGGTTAGGGTTTCAGCGTGCATCGTGAAAATGCCTCCACGAAGGGAACGTGGTGGAAGAGCTAGTGTTGTAACACCTGAGGTTAGAGCGCTCTAGAGACAAGTGTGAGCATTGCAAGAAGAGATTCACAGAGGAATGAATCTTAATGTCAGAGATGAAAGTGAGGATGAAGCCAAAGAAGGAAATGATGATCAAGAAGAAGAAGAAGGTGAAATTTTGAATCGAGAAGAAGAAAGGCTTTTTCGGGCCATTTCCAAGATCGAAAAAAGACCTAAGATCGAGGTGTTGGTGCTAAAAAATGCTGGTCATTTTGAGGCCAACTGACAAGCACAATAAATGCCTCTGCAATTCTGGTTCAATCAAACCAAGGCTAGTAGGCCTAAGCTAAATATACTGTCTAACTGCACAAACAATGTGCGTAAACAACAAAGTTCTTCCAAAGGGGTTATTGATCCTTGGAAGATAAAGTAATCTAAAACCCTAATAGGCAGATAGTTAAACTAATGCTATAAACTAACACTAAACCTAATCTAATGCTTTGTAAATAAAGTAGCAAATTTGCTTAGATGCAAAAAGATAATGAATCTTAACTAAATTTATAATAAAGACCAATGCCTATTCCTTATCCTCAATATGATTACTATGTGTGATTTTTTCAATTGATGATCAATGCTAAAATTCCTTTAGTTCAATCTATTAACGACAATGTGACACTTTGAATCAAAATGTATAACTTTGGAGACAAATTTAAAATAAATCGATCACTTCAAGAAAATGATTAATTAACAACAACAAACTAAAAAGGAAGACAACTATTTAAAAGGAATTTAATCCTCAGAGGACAGACCAATTGAATCCTGCGGTATTCAAAAGGCGTGCTTAGCCATACACAATGAGAAACCAATTTAACATAGTTCTACAATTCCTATTTAATTTTTGTAGTATAATAAATCAAAAATTTGAAAGAAAGTAAAGATACTTTATCCAAAGAACTAAATCAAAATAGCACAGAGGAACAGATGTCACCGATGAATTTTGAACAATGATTTTGTATTAAGCTTGAAAAATCACTTGATCCACATGTATTGATCCATAGTATCCCATAAGGTTTTGGAATAATAGCATGCACTAGTTTCAAATATTTCAGTGTTGATAAAAAAATGACGATTCCTTACTTTACCATTAATCGAATATAAATATATATTTCAAAGGTTTCCTGTGAAAGGACATGCCCTTTCACAAGACCTAATCCTGGCAACCAACCCTAGAATATGCCTAATAAATCATTACAATGTATGTTCGGGATAAATTTCCCTTAGACTTCATGAATATCGTGCATAATAATTTGTTCTTTAATTTCCTGCACACACAAAATTGACCAATGTTAGTTTATAATATAAACATTATATGATGTGTTAATTTTATAAAATATTTATTACTTAATAATACTTGTTTGAAAAACAAGTAAAATAAAATGAAATCCTTCACACACAAAATTTATTAAATTGTGAAACATTCACACAATGAGATACATAAGAACAATATTCTCATAGTTATATTTTATTTTAAAAATAAAGCATATTGCATTCATTCTAAAATAGAATCCCTTAAATGATATTAACCCTAAAATAAAATTCATTTACTCAAAGGTTAATTTATTAAGCTCACAAAATAATTCCCTCAAGATAATTAAAAATATATAAAATTTAGTAATTGTTAAAATGTACATAATTAGGGCACATAAATTTTTACCTTTCTAAACAACCCTAATGTACATCAAAGAATGAATTTACTCATAAAGTAAGAAGAAACAAACACTAAAACTAAAAAATAAAAATGCACAAAGAAATTACCTTTTAGGGATCAATAGGTAAAATTAAGAATCAACCTTTAAGATATACCACTTCTCACGTTAAGTGAATAAAATTTATTTATTATGTTAGTAGAAATATCAATGCTAAAAAGGAAAAATTAAATATAAACTAAAGAAAACTATTGAAAACCTAAAATAAAATTAACATAATTATGAGAAACTATACGTAGGGAAATGAGTTATCCTCATTCAACTCTAACATATAAAATATGAACCTATAAATTAAAGGTCAATAATAATAAATTTACTTCACCCTAAAAGCATTAATACTTCATACTAATTATAGGTGAAAATGTGAAAATGGAGAAGAGTTAAGTTATTTGGTAAATAAATTAATTAAATAACAAACTAACCAAATCATATAACTTAAAATAATTAATTAAAATTCCCCCTAACTAATAATATTAATTTTAATAATTTATTTTAAAAAAGAAATACAATTATCTTATATTTATATATTTATTTCTACACATACTCTCGAAGAATAATGTAGAGTAGTTGGTTAGGGGTAGAGTTGGGTAGATAGGTAGGAAGAGGAATGGGTCGAGAGGTCGAGTGTTCAACTCTCTCTCCCCGTTCTTTTCCTAAAATTTAGAAAATATATAAATGCTCAAAATATATGATAATCACATTAATAAATTGTAAAAAAAAATTAGGGAAGAGGTAACTCCCTATGTAGGAGGGTGTTTTTACTTCTCACCTACACATAAAACAAAAATAAATATCTTCTCCTAACTCTCTCGAAGAAAACAAATAGATTAACTGGTTAGGGGTAGGAGGGTAGATAGGTAGGAAAAAGGCCGGCTTGAGAGGTCGAGTGTTCAACTCCCTCTCGCCGCCTTTTTATTTTTTTATTTTTTATAATTATTTTATTAATTTACATGCATTTTTTTATAAAATAATTAAAACCTATTTCATGAACATAGAATAATGATAATCATTTATGCCTTTTTAATTATTTTAAATTTTTACATAGGAAAATTATATGAAAACTAAAATTTAAGATCATACTTCCTTGATATCTGGCATATTTAAAACCTGAAATTTTTAGGTGCCAACACGAGGTTCCTGCATTTTCAGGAAATCTTAACCCAAAAGAATTGATCGACTGGATCAATGAATGTGAAGAATATTTTGAGTATGAAGATATTGAGGATCCTGATAGGGTCAAATTTGCGAAGGCCAAATTGAAAGGTCATGTGAAGATCTGGTGGCAAGAGATTCAATTGGAGTGAAATAGAAGAGGGAAAGATAAAATCACAAGATGGGATCGGATGGTGGATAAATTGAAGCGACAATTCATTCCTATTGATTATGAGCTTGACCTACTGAAGAAGATGCAAATTTTGAAGCAAGCAGGAAGATCTGTTTAGGAGTATACAGAGGAGTTATATCAAATCCTCATCAGAACAGGCCATGCGGAAGCTGATAAGGAGAAAGTTGCTCATTACCTTAATGGGTTGAGGCCAAGCATTCAGGAGGAGCTGAATCTAGTTTGAATGAACAATATTGAAGGGGCATACTAGTTTGCCCTAAAAGTGGAGGAAAAGTTGAACAAGAAGTTTGAGAGAAGACAAAATGGAAGAGGTCACGGTGGACGATCTGGTGGATGGTCTTATTGAGGCCGAAATGAAGATCTGAAAAAGAAGGATGAGGCCAGTAGTAGTCAAAATCAGAGAGAAAACAATTCCAATCATTTCCAAGATCAGAATAATAGAGATCAAAGAGGAAGAGGAAGAGGACAAGGTTCAGGAAGATGAGGCTTCTGTGGAACATGTTTTCACTGTGGAGAAGAAGGTCATAGGGCATTTGAATGTCCGCAATGCCAAGGAAGGATAGATAGGAGGAATGAAGGCCAGGCTAGAGTTGCACATGTAGATGAAGATGCCAGATCATCAAATTTAGAAGATGCTGATTAATAGAAGAGTCCTGCTGAGTGGTGAGAATGAACCTGAGTAAAGGAGGAGCCTATTTCGCACTTGATGCAAGTGTGAGGGTAAATGCTATGATGTGATTATTGATAGTGGAAGCACTGACAATTTGGTGTCAGAAGAGATGGTGACAAAGTTGAAGCTTAAGAGACAGAAACACCCACATCCATGTCGGATTGCCTGGGTGCAGGATGACCACAAGGTCATGGTCAGTGAACAGTGCCTAGTAAGGTTTAAGATTGGCGGGTACCATGATGAGGTACTATGTGATATCATACCTATGGATGCATGTCACGTGTTGTTGGGTAGGCCATGGCAGTTTGATAGATGTGCTGTACACGATGGTCATGCGAATACCTATTCCCTGACAAAGGATGGAGTGTGATATAAGCTAAAGCCATTGAAGGAGACCGAAGAAAAGGTATGTGGTAATGCGAGAATAAATTTTGTTGATGGAAGAAAATTCCTAGATGGTATGAGGCATGAGCATATGCGTTTTTCTTTAATTCCAAAATATGGTAAAGAGGAAGTAGAGGATGTACCTGTAGAGGTTGCAGATTTGTTGAATGAGTTTCAGGATATTGTATCTGATAATGTACCTAATGGATTACCACCGGTAAGGAAGATCAATCATCAGATGGATTTGATTCTAGGAGCCAGTTTTCCAAACAAGGTAGCACACCGAATGACACCAACAGAAAGTGAAGAGTTGAACAGACAAGTACATGAGTTGTTACAAAAGGGATTGATTCGGGAGAGCCTGAGTCCATGTGCTATACTAGCAGTATTAACACCAAAGAAGAATGGAGAATGGAGGATGTGTACAGATTCTAGAGCAATAAACAAAATCACAATCAAGTACCGGTTTCCATTGCCATGAATGGATGATATTATGGATTGTTTGAGTGGTGCTGTGTATTTCTCAAAGATAGATCTGAAGAGTGGATATCACTAGATTCAGATAAGAGAAGGAGATGAATGGAAGACCACCTTCAAGACAAAGGAAGGACTATATGAGTGGTTAGTCATGCCTTTTGGGCTAACCAATGCATCGAGCACTTTCATGCAGCTCATGAACGAGGTTGTAAAAGAATTTCTGGGTAAGTTTGTCATTGTGTACCTAGATGATATTTTGATCTTTAGTAAGACATTGGAAGAGCATATGATGCATATTCGTATGGTGTTTGAGAAGTTAAGAGATGAGAAATTATTGATTAATTTGAAGAAGTGCAGTTTTGTGAAGAAAGAGTTAGTGTATTTGGGATTTGTAGTTTCAATAGAAGGTCTAAAAATGGACCCAGAGAAGGTACAAACTATCCTTGAATGGCCTACTCCAAGGAGTGCTACTGAGGTAAGGTCTTTTCATGGTTTGGCTAGCTTTTACAGAAAGTTTATCAAAAATTTTAGCAGTATTTGTGGACCCTTGACTGAAACAATGAGAGGGGATAGAAAAGAGTTCAAGTGGACTAATGGGGCAGATAAGAGTTTTAAACTGTTGAAACAAAAAGTTACAGAACAACCTGTTTTAGCACTTCCAAATTTTAATAAGGTGTTTCAAGTAGACTGTGATGCTAGTGGTATTGCAATAGGAGTTGTTATGAGCCAAGAAGGTAAACCTATTGCTTATTTCAGTGAGAAGTTAAATGATGCCAAGAGAAAATATTCTATTAATGATCATGAATTTTATGCTATAGTTCAGGCATTGAAGAAGTGGAGACACTATCTACTTCCTAAGGAGTTTTTTTTGTACACTAATCATCAAGCTTTGCAATATTTGAATAGTCAAGGAAAGTTGAATCAAAGGCATTTGAAATGGGTTGAGTTTTTGCAGAGTTATATATTTGTTTTGAAACACAGAAGTGGAAAGTCTAACAGGGTTGCAGATGCACTTAGAAGAAGACAACTATTGCTGACAGAGATGCAGATTGAGGTGGTTGGGTTTAAAGAACTCAAAAATTTGTATCTAGAGGATCCTGATTTTGGTGAAGCTTGGAAAGCTTGTATAGAACCTGTTACTCTAGATAGGACAAAGTGGCTGGATTTCATCATTCAGGATGATATGCTATTCAGAGGGAGTCAGTTGTGCATTCCAAGAAGTTCTATGAGGGAGAATCTCATCAAGGAGAAGCATAGCAGAGGATTGGCTGGACATTTTGGTTGTGATAAAACCCTTGCTTTGGTTAGTGAGAATTATTATTGGCCACAGTTGCAGCAAGATGTCAAGAAGTTTGTACAGAGTTGCAGAGTATGTCAAATGGCGAAAGGAGTGAAGTAGAATACAAAGTTATATCAACCATTACCTCTACCAGAGAAGCCTTGGGAGGATATCAGTATGGACTTTGTTCTTGGTTTACCAAGGACACAATGGGGACATGATTCAATTTTTGTGGTAGTTGAAAGATTTTCAAAGATGACACATTTTATTCCCTGCAAGAAGACTAATGATGTTGTTCATGTAGCAGAATTATTTTTCAGAGAAGTGGTGAGACTACATGGTTTGCCAAAGAGTATAGTTTCAAATAGGGACACTAAGTTCGTTGGATATTTCTGGCATACATTGTGGAAGAAGTTGAAGATAGATTTGAAGTTTAGTTCATCACATCATCCATAGACTGATGGACAAATGGAGATGGTGAATAGGAGTTTGGGAAATTTGCTGAGATGTTTGGTTGGAGATAAGGCAACAGGATGGGATTTGATTTTACCACAGGCAGAATTTGCATACAAGAATTTTGTCAACAGGAGCACTGGTAAATCACCATTCCAAATTGTATATGGGAGCAGTCCAAGAAATGCATCTGAGTTGAGAAATATAGATAAAGGAGAAATAAGTAGTGCTGAAGCTGAGGATTTTGCAGAGCATTTGAAGTACATCCATGAGGAGGTGAGGAAGCACATTACCAAGATGAATGCATAGTATAAGGCTAAGGCAGATGAGAAAAGGAGGCATAAGGAATTCCAGATTGGAGATGAAGTCATGGTTCATTTGCGGAAGGAGTGATTTCCAGTTGGTACATATAACAAGTTGAAAATGAAGATGTTTGGGCCATGTAAAATACTAAAGAAGCATGATTCAGGAAATGCATATGAAGTAGAATTGCCTACTGAGCTGAATATTTCACCAGTGTTTAACATTTCAAATCTGACATAGTATCATGAAGGAGGTGTTGAAGATGAGGTTATAGCAGCACAGTGGAGTATTCCAGCAACCAGTTCAGATATCAAGGAGATTGAAGACATACTAGATAGTCATGTTGGTAGAAGCACAACGAACAGGACATATAAAGAGTATTTGGTCAAATGGAAAGGACACCCTATTGAAGATTCATCATGGCTAACAAAGGAGGAGGTTAACCGTCTTGGTTTTCCTCTGCACACTTGAGTCGTGATAGGGTCACTTCTCAAATTACCCCGGGTGTCTGATGTAGGAGCATCCTGGGCGTAAGAGCAATCTTGCATCACCCAAAAATATTTTTTTTTTGTATTCAATAAGGGCTATCTTGTGCAGAGCTGCTATTTATGGAAACTTGCTATTTTTAGTAAGTTGGTCTTACGATCTCAGAATGTTTTGATTTTACATGTGGAGGTTCATCTCAGTCATATCAGCTTGCCAACAAAGTTTCATGGCTAGATCAGGTCTAGTTTTGAAGATATTGAAGATTTTCAATATTGGTAGTAGGGTACAAAAACTTTGAACTCAGTTTTGAAGGATTTAGAGGCCCCAGATGAGGTCAAAAATTTGGGTGATGGGTGCTTGCATGATCAAGCTTGTAGAGTGCTTCGTGGCATTTCAGAAATAGGGTTATAATAGTTAATCAGGTCAACTGGTGATGACTTATGGTCTCCGAAAGTCGGGCCACCTGAAATGGCAGAAAATAATTTTCCTTCAAAATTTCTGTTCGGGTTTCAAAAGTTATTTTGAGCCTACTTTGATGTAATAAATTGAAAAATAAAATAATTCTAAGTTTGGTCGGCCTAAGGGCTAAATTTATGGAACCTTCTCGGGCGGTGGAAAATGCCTATATAAAGAAGGCCCATAGTCTTGTCTAGGGCAATTCTGGGTAGTAGATCTGGGTATTGATTCAAGGCTTAGTCCTATAGAATATTGTAAGGGAAAGCCCATGTGGCTTTGCATATTGTAATTTTGAAAGTTTGTAATTCCACACTTGTGGAGATAATAAGAAGCCCATTTTCTGTTCTTGCAAATTGTTGTTGTTTCTCTGTTTCTGTTATGTGTTTGTGATATTAAGGGGAGCACCCTTCATCATCTGCCAAGCCTTCCAGATGGAGTTGAGGCATAAGTCTTGAAGAAGGGGAGGGGTGAAAGTAAAATTTTGTCCATCCATTTGATTATAGCCCATGAATGTCCAACTATAGTTTGGATGTGAAAACAAACTAGATGTTTCCTAGGAGCATCACCAACAAGGGCTCTAAGAATCTATTTAGTTGTAAGGAAAATTCCTTGAGTGTTAGGGTTAATGATTCCCAATCATCCTCTATCTTTTGGTTGGATACAACGTGTCCAAGAAGTAACAGGTGTGCCCTTTTTACTTCTCCACTTGACCCAAAGGAAACTTCTAATTAACTGAGTAAATTGATTGTTACAGGATTTAGAGGGTAAGTAGCAAGAAGAAATATATACATGCCTAGCAAGGAGAATTTTGTTGGCTACATAAGTTCTTTGAGCCATTGAAAGGAATATGCCATTACTACATATGGGCTATGATAGAGGCATGTGTGATGTAATTCTTGATATAAAGGTTACTTTACAAGCTCAAAGGAAGAGTGGCCATATATATATTTGACAAATCTTTGGATCTAAATGTCTATTTATGAGAACCGAAGGTAAAAATAGCTGTGATGCTAAACTAAGGGAGAGGAGCCAATAGTGGAGCGGGGTCCTAAAGTGGAAATATGAGTGAAGGGTGTTGGGTATTAAAATACAAGTAGAATGTGCTGGGTCCCATAATAGAGCATGTCAAATATCAACTAATGTTTATCTTTTAACCATCAATGTAGATGAAATGAACCACACAATGTACACATCACATTTATCCCCCCCCCAAAATATTTTATACATAGTTGGACAAGTCAACTTATATTAATAATGCTTTACAAAATACTTGAATTTGAGGGTGCCAAGGTATGCAACACAATATTAAAATTTACACCCACACATAGTACAAAGAGGACTTAATACTCCTGGTTACTTATGCCGTCCAAAATGGGATGTCATGTCTTGTATCACAAGACACTCCATCTCATTGAATTCCTAATAAAAAATACTCTTTATACAAAAGCCAATACAATGTGTCCATCTATCAAACTCAAACGCCTACCTTTTTGTCACTTTCACCTGTCATTAACACAAATTAGCCATTAATGAAGCCATAAAAATAATAAGACACAAGTTAAACAATCCACAATACACATGCGTTCCATGAAACCAATCAACTTTGTAATTTATGACAAATTTGAAATTTGTAAAATTAAATCTCCAACGCAATTTAAAAAGCATGATATTAATTTATTTCCCCAATTCAAATAAGCATTCCAAATATCATTACAGGGTGTTATTTTTTGTTGGGTTTTTATCTCAAGTGTTCTAGAAGAAGATATTGATGTATCATATGATGCACTATATAGAATTTTTTTTATCAGAATGAACATCAAATTTTGAAGCATCTATTTTAGTTGTTTCCAGTGATATCATATTGAAATCTTTTGAAATTAATAAACAAGATTAGTTGATTTCATCTTTGTGTCATTTTCATGGTGTATGTTTTGATTTCTATAAATTTTCAAGAAATTACATAAGGTAAAACATAAGAGTTTGGTATGTTGTCATCGATCTAAAAGAGGAACTTTATACAAATACATATTTTGAGGGTATTGTTGTAAGGAAATGGTAGCAAGGTAAAAGTACAAAGGTGTGCCACACTTTAGGTCAATTTATTAGCACAATTGAATTTAAGTATTTTTAATTTGGTCAGAGATATGATCTAGATAGATTTATTCTAGCTAAGTTAAAAATGTGTCTTAACTTTTTTGATTGTAAGTGTCTATTGAATACATATTTTAGAAAATTTTGTATGCAATTACCAAAAAAATAAAATTATTTCAGAAAATCGATGTTTCAACAACTCCTACTCCTTTTATTGATATTTTTTAAATATATAAATACCCCTTTGTAGATCTATAAGTGAACTTTTCTAAAAGTATATCTTTTTAATATTTTAATTACATTTTATATTTTATATTTGTGTTTTATTGAAAGCAATCATTAGTACAAAAATATACTGCTGATTATCTTGTCATCGAAAATAGCAAAATTTATTAAATTTTTTTAGAAAAATATAATGTAATAGAGGAAAGAATCTAAATCAAGAGGATATAATTTATTTCTATTTTGGATGAATAGTTAAGACAAAAGGCGACATTGAATGGAAAGAGATATATTTTAGTACACATAAATTTTTTAATTTTATTAAATATACATTTATTAAAACAATGAAAAGATATATCCATGTATTAAAGTTACAATTTATTTATATACGCACAACAAAAATTGAATAAAAAAGAAAAAAATTACTATATAAAGGTTGACAAATGACGTAACTTTGATTTCAACATTTTATCAAAAACTAAATTTTAGTTTTTATTTTATTAAAAACTATATTTCAATAATTTTCTATTTTTTTAATAAAAATTACCAACATAAAATAAAATACATTAAAAATTAAATATTTTATTAGTTTACATCATTTAAAAATCCTCAACATACATCCCACTTTTTAGTGATTCAATTTAAAAATTTGAATCAATGTTGGCCATATAAAGTGTGACACAAGTTTGTACTTTTCCTCAAGTATTTTATGGTAAAAACCCATTCACTATATGTATATCGTATGCTTTAAAATATTGACTTTGTAACCTTGAGTAGGCACTGACAAGAAGTCTTGGTTTTCAAAATAGAATATAATCATGTTTAAAATTGAAAATACAATTTGCTTTTAGTGTTCTTCTTTTCTTTTAGATAGCTATATAGGTTTGTATGCTCTCATGACCAATAATGAGCAAATCTAGTTTTTGAGCCACAATTGTTGAATGAACTATAAATTCTGGGTCTAAATGAGAGATTTCTATTATAGCAATAACTTATTTATAGAGTGAAGTATAGTTTTAGGAATTGTATTGGATGACACTCTTTGGTCTTGTAGAACCTAAAAGTGAAGAAAATTTTAATATTTATATTGTTCCTTGTTCATTGACCACTGCTTTGAAACTTGGAATTTCTTTGGAAGGATTCAAACACAATATTCACCAAAAGTTATAGAAACTTAGGCCTAAGTTCTCTCATAATCTAGAAAATGAATAGCCCTATGAAATAATCTCTTTGATAACATGTTATATACAATAAATATTATGTGATATTAAAACTTTCTAAGGCCAAAGTAGAAGGATTGCACCAATTTAAAAGTAAATAGAAATAATACAAATTTTTTTAATATATGTACTTAAAGGTATGTAAAATAAAGAAATAGATTGGTATATATACACCTTGGACATGCATATTTTAGGGTGATAAGTTTTAGAGAGGAGAGTAGAAAATTAAATGATTGAATTAATTGTGTAAGTGAAGTTATCTTGATATGAGAGATGCGCCATCTAATTATCGTTTATCAAGAAAATGGATGAGGTAGAGGTGGGTCTAAGAACGTGAAAATGAGGGATTGAAGAGGTGTGACCATCTCTTTGTTGAAATCTAGAAAAAATAAATTTTGGTGAGTAATTTAAGATGTATATACTCAAAATTTGAAGATGTAAAAAAACTAGCACATATATATATATATATGCTAGTAGCAGTCACAACGCGACATGGAAGATATTTAATCATTTAGAAATATTTGAATATATGGTGGTAAGAGTTACTGCTACGATTAGTGTTACTTTTAGAGTTAATGTTAGTGGTAGGGTTACGATTAAGGTTAATGTTAAGGTTAGAGGGAAGGTTAGGATATTATATGAATTTTATTCTATAATTATATAAGGGTTAGAGTTATGGTTAGTTTTAGTATCACAATTAGTGCTACTATTATGGTTAAGGTTAGTGTTAGGGTAACATTTAAGGTCAATAGAATAATTAGGGTTAGTCTTAAGGTTATTATTAGGGTTAGGGTTATAATTAGGGTTAATATCACATGTAACCTTAGCATATCACCTAGGGTCAATGATAGGGTTATGGTTATGGTTAGGGTGAACAGTTTAAAGTTCAGAGTAATATTATATTAATGGTTACAATTATATTTATGGTTAGGGGTAGAGAGAGGGTGAGGGTTAGGGGTAGGGTGAGATTAATATTAAAGTGACAATTAGTATTATTATGTTAACAATTACAATTAAAGTTATGATTAAGGTTAGGGTTATAATTATGGTTAGGGGTTAGGATGAGGGTTAATGATTAGATTATAGTTTATTTGGGTTCATTTGTTTTATATCTTACCACTTTTATTTCCTTTCCATCAACATTTGAGGTTTCGTAAACCTTACCAACATGTTTCTCTATGGTGTCTAGTTTAAGTTGCAACCGCTTTTCCTTTTTATGCTTCCAACTAAAAATCGTACATCTGCATTCTACTGGCAGCTCACCTACAATTGGATTGTCCACGGGTTCAATGAATGGATACTTTGCCGCCCAATCAAATTTAAATCTCCTCGACATCTCCCATTGACGATCAGTTTTTTCTTTTGATTTTCCTCTCCCTTTAGTGTTACTGTTAATTGAACCATCATCATCACCGAAGTCGATCGCTTCATCCTGGTACTGGTTGTTGACTTGAAATTCTTCTTCAAGGTCATCTTCATCAGAGATATCAGGTTCCACAACTTCATCACCAGATTTATTAGGCTCCCCAATCTGTTCATTATACTTCTGTGTAGGTTGAGAACCTTGAAATTGTACAGGTTCCTCTGATGATGTACCTTCGTCACTTTGACCAGCACTATTGCGTCTGCCCATGCCAAAGGATGAAGATATATTTTTGCATTTCGTTGGCCTCTTTTGGACATCTCCACCTTCAATAGTCCTCTTCCTATTTAACTTTGTCTGTGACATCTCCAACAAATTAAGGCTGCACTAAAATTTTACTTGAATAAGATACTACAGACTGGTAGTCGTTCACTACCGATTGCAAATGCAATTGTGAGCTCAGAATCAACTAAATCTCTTGAAGTCACCTTCTCTCCAAGTCCGGCATGTTTGAATAATGAAACTCATATCTCTTAAATAGACAACTACAAGTAAACCGTTTTCATATCAGCCATCAGATTTTTTCTCATAATCTCCATTATCCATTTTGGTGAAGGGGCCGATAGTTGCTTATGATAACAACTAATATTTGGCGAACCCCGTGTAATTTCAAATAATTGACTGGGCGAATAGGGCAGGAATTTGGGACATGATTATGTATGATGCATGGCAAATTGGGTCCTAGTGTAAATAAAATTTTTACTTGGGACAATGGGCCTTTGGCAAATGTTGATCCTCGATGAAGACACCCAATTTAATCCATGGTGAATAAGAGTGAAATAGTAAATAGAAATATGGGCGAAGAACTCGACTACCGTACTGAAATTACATAAAAATAGTGGTGAACAATCCAACCACTATATGAGCATTTTATAAAATCTGGGCGAACCGGTCACCCACTATATGAGCATTTTATTCGCCAAATTCTATCCACCGATCGGGACATATTTTCCAATTGGTGAATAATCGCCACTAAAAAAATCCCTGTTACTATCGTTGATGTAAGTACACGTCGTGTGAAATTACTATCTTTCATGCTTGATATAGAACCCACACTCTCATATGCAGTCATTAGATTCTTTACAATAGATTTTTCACTTGACTCATCCATCGTTCTTAGCCCAAGAATCTTCATGATGGGCCTAAATTTCAGATTTCTCATCATTTCAACAAATAGTTGACATCTTCCTGTCATGTTTAAATTCTCAAAAAATGATCTCCAAATATGATTAGCATTTCTTTGAAAAGTACGCTTGGGAATCTTGTCAGGCATTGCTTGCAAAATGTTAGTATCAATATCAATCAAATATTTTGTCTTTCTATAAATAATTCTAGGAGCATCAAAAATATTATGTGTGAATTGCGTACCATCTTGAGTGCCTTCAACATGAGATGATGTTGTGCCTACACCTTGGGAGGTAGATAATGGTGTGCCTTCAACATGAGACGATGTTGTGCCTACACCTTGGGATGTAGATAATGGTGTGCCTTCAACATGATATAATTGTGTACCTCCACTTTGGGATGTAGACAATGGTGTGCCTTCAACATGATACAAGGGTGTGCCCACACCTTTGAAAGTAGACAATGGTCTGCCTCCACCTTAAGAAGTAGACAATGGTGTGCCTCCAACATTGGATGATGATGTCTCTTGAACTTGGGAACTCATAGATGATGTCCCCGCATCTTCATAATTCAATTTTCTTGTTGCACACAAGTTTCTCATTCGTTGTCTTTTTGTTTCCAATTCCAATTCTCTCTTACTTTGTATTGATGTTTCATATTCCTCATCCAAAGAAAAATATTCTTGTATGGTATCTAATTTATTTTGTTCACGAAGTTGTCTCATTCTTTCCCTTTTCTTCTCTTTGTCTCTTTCATGCTCTTCCGGTGTTAAATTCTTTGCTCGTTTCCTTGGCATGATGATGATTTCTACATATGAATTGATTACAATTTTAAAAATATAATATAAATGTAAAACAATAAGTCAAATTATAATATAAACCTCTTACAATATGACAAATTATAATATAAATTTATTACAATTATATAAAATTATGTATTGAACAAGTCTATATCATACTAATTATAAACCAAAACACTCTTTATTCACATTTGACATTTAAAAAATAAAAAACTTACCTCAATCGATAAATTTCGGTGATAATAATTGACTTTCACAATTCGATGTTGATTTTTAAACAAAAAGATGGTGCAAATTGATAGAATATGCTTCTTTGTCACTATCAACACCATGAAAAGTGAATACTTGTCGAATAATATGCATAACTCAGACAACATATAGAAAAAGTGGGCCTCTTTCACGAGATCCTTGGAAAAGAAGACCATTTGTTATAGTTTTTCATAGCGCGAGTGCGCTATAGGATGTGCGCCCTATACAAAATAAGAAAAAGAGAGAGAGAGAGAGAGAGAGAGAGAGAGAGAGAGAGAGAGAGAGTATGTGTGTGAGAGAGAGAGGGGGTGAAAGAGGGTAATAAGGGAAAATATAGAGGGTAGAAGGTGGAGAGAGAGAGAGAGAGAGGAAGGTGAGAGAGAGCATATGTGTGTGAGAGAGAGAGGGGGTGAAAGAGGGTAATAAGGGAAAATATAGAGGGTAGAAGGTGGAGAGAGAGAGAGAGAGAGGGGTGAAAGATGGTAAGAAGGGAAAATATAGATGATAGGAAGGTGTAGAGAGAGAGAGAGTATGGGGGAGAGAGAGAGAGAGAGAGAGAGAGAGAGAGAGAGAGAGAGAGAGAGAGAGAGAGAGAGGTGAAAGATGGTAAGAAGGGAAAATATAGATGATAGGAAGGTGTAGAGAGAGAGAGTATGGGGGAGAGAGAGAGAGAGAGAGAGAGAGAGAGAGAGAGAGAGAGAGAGAGAGAGAGAGAGAGAGAGAGAGAGGTGAAAGATGGTAAGAAGGGAAAATATAGATGATAGGAAGGTGTAGAGAGAGAGAGTATGGGAGAGAGAGAGAGAGAGAGAGAGAGAGAGAGAGAGAGAGAGAGAGATGGTAAGAAGGGAAAATATAGATGATAGGAAGGTGTAGAGAGAGAGAGAGAGAGAGAGAGAGAGAGAGAGAGAGAGAGAGAGTGCTCTCTTTGTCTCTGTCTCTGTCTCTGTCTCTCTCTTCCTCTCACTCTGACTATTTCTCATCACTATTTAAATCTATGTCTTAAATAGGGCGCATGCTCGCACGCCCTATAGGGCAAGCACACTATTGAAATCTATGACTTTCATATATTAGCAATCTGGTCGTTTGTCTTGCAATATTGAAGATGAATCACCTGTTGCTAGATAAGATGCCTGATATAATGACGATAGACCTCAATATGTTTTATTTTAGGGTTAGGGTTACATCCTTTCTTATTTCAAGGTGATAGTTTAGTATCAAACCTTAGCCAAGGTTTCTTTAGAGTTTTTAGTTATGGTTTGGATTAAAACATAAAGGTTTGTTTCATTTCATCCAATAAATTTGAAATCTAGCATACATAACTATAAATCCTTCAAAATTATTTCTATTTGCCTCTAAATTCATCTGTGCACCGATATGTAAAGAAAAAGTTTGAAAATTGTAAAAAAAGGAGGCTTTGGATCCTTGCCACATAATTGTTTTTGTAGAATATTGAAATCATTCACAACCTTTGGAGTATGACAATGCATGTTAACATATAATGATAACTTTACTCATGATTAATCTGCCAGAAATTGTTAGCCATTTCCCCAAGTACATGTTTCAAATTTAATATTACATTTAGCCAATGTTTTGGTTCACAAGTTTGTTCTTATCGCTCCATTAAAGGTTGTAATGTTAAGGTATGTGGCCAAGAGACAATAGTGTAGCCCAAAATCAATGCAACCTATTGTTGTGTAGATCTCTAGGTATTGAAGAGAACTATGTGCGTCTTGTTTTGGTTTGTTATCTATCTCAAGCAATCAACATAATATGATACTATTATATTAATGACCTTTATTTCCTAAGTCACAGGTTCACCATTCAAAAAGGTGTCATCAACAAACAAATGGTGGGATATTGAGAATGCATTTGGTCTAGTTGATATGTCTTTTTGAAGTCCTTAAGTCACTTTCTAAGAAACTCCCAACCTAAGTGTCTTTTCCATTATGGACAAGAGGAAGGGTGAGAGTGGATCCTCTTGCTTGATATGTCTCGTAGCTTCGAAGAGATCACATGGAGAGTGTAGAGTAGAAAAAGTGAACCACTATTGAGGATGATCAAAATCCTTGGAAGACTCAAATTTCTACCCTCCACTCAAATAAACCTTTACATCACTCAAATCTATTAGATTTCCACAATCCATGAATTTACTGTATCAGTTTTTGGATTTGATTGTGTAGAGTTCACATCACTACTATAGATATTGGTGTTTCTATTGAATTCAAGAGCTCGATATGCAAGCACACGTTCATAAGGAAAAAGAGAAACGATACAAATGAATACTATTTCACCAAAGAAGAAAACATATTAAAGTCAGTGCAAATTTACAAAAGTTCCACTTACGAAGGCAAAGAGTAGCTGAGGGGCATCAATGAAGTGCGAGAGTAGGCATAACCACCTGAAAACTACTGCACACAAAATACTAAAAGTAGATAAACAATAATTAAAAAAAAAGAAAAAGTAATAACGAGACATGACAAATCTCTGTCGTGCTTTTATTTGATCTTGACATGTAATGTCATTTTAGCTTTGATGCCTTCCATTTATTGTACATACTTGTATTAAAGATAGATAAGACATTTGAGTGGAGGAGAAAAATTGGGAAAGATAAAATATGAGCTTGGCAGAGGAAAGAAGAATCTAATAAATTTTTCTACAAACACAAGCATTCTTCCACAATCTTCCCGGCCTGCAAAAGTAGCCTTGATCAGGAGCACAATGGACATCTTCCCTGCACTTGCACAACTTCTCCACCACACATCTCTCCCCAAATACCTCCACTCTTTTCCCCCCAATTCCCAGCAGTCTCTCAATCCAATCATTAGAAAACACCCCATTTGGATCAAACCTCTTCTTCACCTCCAAAAAGCTCTGCAAACTCACAGTCTTGGCAGCCAATCCTTCAAACAGATGGCCTCCTGACTTCCCCCAATGGAGACTTCCGCCATATTTCTCAATAAGCATCTGCTCAATCTCCTGGTAAAAGTCCATATTCCATGTGGGACTAAAAGCCTGGCGAGAATGAGGATAGCTGATCTCGAACGTAAGCATGTCGTGAGCAGGGCCAAGGTAAGACTCGAACTTTTTCATGGTGCGAATCAGGATTCCATTCAGTGCACACATTGCCTGCGGATTGAAGTCCCTCAGAGATTTTGATGGTTGTGGATGGTGAAGCTGGATCTTTGTCACCATGAAGACCTCATACATTAGTAAAGTTGGGGTTAGCGTTCGGCAGGGACCACCTATCTTCAGTAGTAGCATCCTCCTTTTCATTGTCTTAATTTTTGTGAGAGGGAGAGATTGATAGTGCCAAATGTGGGAGAGTTGGACCAACTGATATCACCATCAGTAGTCGGTCAGTTGCAACCACCGCTAGTGGAAGATCCTACACCTCCCAAATCCCATCCAAAGGAAAATTTCCCACACGATGAAGAGGTGGTGTACTGCTTGTTGAAGTCATGACTTTCACTAGATTGGCGACGAGGAGCCTGATACAGTGGGCATTGTGAGTAGTGAGAAAAAGTGTTAACATATTATCCTCAGGTTTATGTTTTTTTAGATTAGGTTTGTTTTAGTTTATTTTTAGTTTATTACTTGTTTCTGATGTGGCAGTTTTGCATAACAATTTATAACTGTTGTTGCCACTTTTTTATATTTGCCTTGTTACATTTGATGCAGTAATTTATGAGAATAATAAATTATAATATACTTTTTTAGTTTTCTAATTTTTTAAATATTTTCAATCTCGGACTAACAGTGGTATCAGAACTTTGAAATACATTCATATGTAAAGTTTTTTATTGAAGATTGGAGCATTTTTCCAAAAAGAAAAAATTAATTCAGGTGAAATCAATTTATTTAGTTTTTCAAAGTTTTTTACAACTTGTTTTTTTTGCTAAATTACGGTAAGAAAATTTGGGCAGTCATTTAAATTTGCATACTGTGCAAATTATATTTTTATTTTTATTTACACAATGCAATCTATTGTTTCATTGATTGGGGAAACATTATCTGGAAAAGATAATTGGACAAAATGACATAGAAAAGTAGAAAATACACTTATTTTTAATGATTTATGGAATAATATATGTAATGGGAAAACTCAACCGATGCTAAGGAAAAAAAGATTTGGCAATATAAAAATTCAAAAGCTTTGGCTTTAATAAGAGCTTCTGTTAATGGAGATGTGTATCGACATATACAAGGATGCACATTTGCTTGGGATGCCCTTCACAAGTTAAATTTTTTTTTTGATTCTCATTCAGAATTAGAGTTTATTCAATTACAGTTATAACTATTTAATCTTGAGTTGAAAAATGGTGATGTTATGAGTCTAGCTTCTGAAATTAGAGCTATAAAACAAGATGTTGATGCTGCTGGTGGGAAAGTTGATATATATCTTACAACTTTTATTAAAGTGCTTCTTCCTACGCATTCCACTTATCTAGAGTCTCTTCAAGCAAGCAACCAATTGAAAACCATTACTTTTGATTTATTGGTTGAAAAGTTAGCTGAACGTGAGAAAGCATTTGGAAGGAAAATAGAAAATACCAGTGAAAATATTTGTTTTGCTCATCAAGATAAACTTGTAAATAAGATATCTTCTAGAGTTGCTTTTAGTGATAGAGGAAAAGGTAGAGGTCAATGGAGGAAAAATGATAATCAAAATGATAGACAATTTTTGTATTGTAAAAGATGTGGTAGAAAAGGTAGTCATGAAGCACATGAATGCAAGCTCTCATGGGATAAGATTGAAAGTTTTAAAGAAAATTCTTTTAAACAAAAAGATAAAATGAAAATTCACAATGATGATCAATATTCAGATGATAAAATTTTAGGAGCAGCCTAATTTGCTTGTGACAATGACAGTGATCAATATGTACTTTCTGTTTTAGACTTTACTTCTAATTCCTCATGGTATGATTCTTGGATCTTAGATACAGGAGCCACACAACATATGACATTTCGGCGTGATTACTTTGAAGAATTTCATGAAAGTGCCCATGGTCCAATTTATTTAGCAGATAAGTCAAGTCTCAAGCCTATTGGAAAATGAACTATTCAATTTAAATTGCCTAATCTTCCAGATTTTGTGCTTCATGATGTATTGTTTATTCCTCAATTACAACATAATTTGTTATCACTAGTATTGATTCGACAACAAGGCTATTCTATTTTGTTACAAAATGGACAAGTTGTTGTCAGAAAGATATCTAATAATTAAGTTGTATTCACTGGTTGTGAGGATGGAAGATTACTAAAACTAAATTGCACTTCAGCTCTTTTTAAATTTTTTGCATATCTTACTGAAGAAGGTAGTCTATCTCCTAGTCTCTTATGGCATGCAAGATTTGGGCATATTAGTTATGATAGCATTCATCTCATGCAAAAGAATGGTGTTGATGGCTTGCTTGTTTTACCTAAAGCAATTGAAAAATGTGAAGCATGTATTCTTGCCAAACAACATAGAAATCCTTTTCCTCACTCCACTTGGAGAGCACATAGAAAATTGCAGCTGATTCATTTAGATTTATGTGGACCTTTACCAGTAACTTCTGCTAGAGGATCTAAGTATTTCATTTTGTTCATTGATGATTACAGCCGTATGACTTGGATTTATTTCTTGCAACAAAAATTAGAAGTTTTTGAAATTTTAAAAAAGTTTCATGTTATGATTGAAAAACAAGCTCAATCTCATATTACTACACTTCGAATAGACAATGGTGGAGAATTTACTTCTCTAATTTTTGAGAATTATTTACATCAAAATGAGATTCAACATCATCTCACTACTCTAGGTATTTCTTAACAAAATAGTGTTGTTAAACGAATGAATAGAACCATCATGAATTTGGTTCATGCAATGTTATATTTTAAAGGAATCTAGTTACATTTTTGGGCTAAAGCAGCAAGAACTACAGTCTATCTCCGTAATAGGTCTCCATCATCTGCTCTCCACCAAGCAATTCCATATGAAGTTTGGTTTGGGTATCCTCCTTCGATTTCCCATCTTCATATTTTTGGTGTCCACTTGTTATGCTTTAATTCCTAAGGACAAAAGAAGTAAGTTGCATCATCACAGTTTTAAATGTATTTTTCTTGGTTATTCTGAGTCTTCCAAAGCCTATAGGTTGTATGATGAAGTTAACAAGAAATTCATCCTTACACGTGATGTTGTATTTTGTGAAACTTCCAAAAGTGCTGAAAATGTTGAATGTCAATTGAAACAACTTGATAACTCTAAAAAATCTTCTCCTTGGATAGAACATTCTTGTGAGATTTTACATTTTGGGGGGATACCAAGTCAATCAAACTCACCTTTAATAGATTCACATGTAGAATCTCTATCCCCAACAGTTCTTACTCAAGATGATCCAATAAATGAACAAGAAGAGACCTCTTCTAATAATGAGCCCTTGGTTGCTAATGAATCCTCTAGTCATGAAATGATCTCCTCTTCTATGCAACCAAAGTCTTCTCATAAGTGGGCAAAACAAGTTGAACAGATTTTGAAAGATTTAAGACCTGATGAAATAGGTAAAAAAGGTACGAGAAGCTCTTACAAGGCAAGGCTACAAGCTCAATCCGATGTTGTAGAAAACTTGGATTCCATTGATGAACTTAATCTCATAGTTGATTATGAACCAACATCATATAATGAAGCTAAAAATATTGCAGTTTGGAGGCAAGCTATGCAAAATGAATATGAAGTTCTTTTAAAAAATGGCACATGGGAGTTAATTGATCCTCCACTTGGTTGTAAACCTATTGGATGCAAGTAGATTTTTAGAAATAAATATAAAGTAGATGGTATATTTGACAAACACCAAGCTCGACTTGTCGCAAAAGGCTATGCTAAAAAAAGAGGGCATCGATTATGATGAAACTTTTGCACCTACAACAAAATGGACTACCATTCGTGCTTTGTTAGCTCTTGCAGCTCAAAATGGGTGAAACATTCACCAAATAGATGTCAAAATGGCATTCTTAAATGGTGATCTTAAAGAAATAGTATATATAACTCAGTTGGAATGGTATGCAATCCATGAAAAAGAACACTAGGTATGCAAGCTTATCAAATCATTGTATGGTTTGAAATAGGCTCCCCAAGCCTGGTATGAAAAACTTACAGAGCATCTCTTGAAGTTGAATTTTACACATTTTGAGTTTGATGATGCAACATTTTTTGTTAGAAAGATTGATAATATTATTGTCTATCTTGTTGTTTATGTGGATGATTTATTTATCACTGGTATTGATGAGAATACTATTCAAAATGTGAAAGACCAATTGAAACAAGGTTTTGATATGACTGATTAAGGCCATCTTCATTACTATTTGGGTATTGAGGTGATTCAAAAACTAAATTTTATTTTCATCAACCAACAAAAATATATTGGTGAGATTTTGCATAAGTTTGGCATGGTGGATTGCAAACCCCTTAGTACTCCTATGGAGCAAAATCTTAAACTCACATTAGATGACTCATCGGCATTGGTTGATGCAACTATCTATAGAAAACTTGTTGGCAGTTTGATTTATGCTACAACTACCCGTCCAGATATTTCTTTTGCTGTTGGAGTTCTTTCATGATTTATGCAACAACCTAGAGAAACTCAGTGGATATCTGCCAAAAGAGTTCTTAGATATTTGAACGGTACTCAACACTATGGGCTTAAATACTCCAAGACAGATCAATTTTCTTTGCTTGGCTATTCCGATTCAAATTAGGCTGGTGATTCAATTGATGGAAAATCTACATCTGGTTTTGTAATGCATCTTGGGTCTGCTGCAATCTCTTGGAGATCTAAAAAGCAATCGGTTCCAACTACCTCTTCTTCTGAAGCTGAATATATGATAGCTTTTGAAGCAACTTGAGAAATCTTATGGCTTCGAAGGATTCTTGAAGACTTGCAGACACCACATGTTGCATCAACTCCACTCTTCATTGACAGTCAATCTGCTATCAAAATGGCTAAAAATTTAGTATTTCATGATCGCACAAAACACATTAACACAAAGATTCATTTGATTCGGCATTATGTGAAGGATGACACTATACACTTTACATATTGTCCCACTGCAAATCAACTGGCAGATATTCTTACCAAGGCACGGGGTAGAGAAAAGTTTGAGAAGTTTTGAGCAATGCTTGGCATAACCCCTTTAGATTAAGGGGAGGATGTTAACATATTATCCTCGGGTTTATGTTTTCTTAGATTAGGTTTATTTTAGTTTATTTTTAGTTTATTACCTGTTTTTGTTGCGGCAATTTTGCGTAACAGTTTATAATTGTTGTTGCCACTTCTTTATATTTGTCTTGTTACATTTGATGTAGTAATGTATGAGAATAATAAATTATAATATACTTTTCTAGTTTCCCAATCTTTCAGATATTTTCAATCTCGAGCTAACAAAAAAGAACTACGACCACATCAGTGGTTGCTTCAAATCCATCCTTATCATGATAGACCAAATTCTTTTTTTTAATCTAGTTTGGTCTTCTTCATGGACATGATTGAATTCTCTTTTTGTAGGGGAATTTGTATACCAAAATTAGGAAGAAGATTTGGGTAAAGCAAAACACAAAATGGACATTGACTTGCAAGATTTTCTCAAGGATATTGAATAGATAAAAAAAATTGTTTTAAATTTTTTTTAGCATTCTCATGTGGAGAAAGTAGGTTGGTTCAAAAAAATCTCATTATTTCAAAGAGTTTAACACCTTGGGTGAGCATAATGGAAAAGACTACCTAGGAGTGACAATTAAGAAAAAGGCTAGATTTCTTGTTGCATAAATTAGATCTAGGTCCTACCATGTTGTGTGTGAGACGAACATATGGCTCGTCCTTAAGGAGAAGTGGGGGGAGAGAACTTGTTTTTTTTGCAATGAAGGCGTGGTGGAAACTAAATGATGCTTCATCTTGAGTGTGCAAAATATGAGGCTATTCGTATACAATATAATGACAATTTGAATGTGAGTAGTTTAAATGAGCTATTTGAGGAGGCGAGACTTTACAAAACTGGAAGTTTCTTGATCAAGATCTACTACAACAAAGTTGACAATAAGAAGAATTTGAAAAATATTAACATGTTTCTCTTTGACTGATAAACTCATAGTTATGTATGCATTTCTAGATTTGATTGTGTGTAGTTTTTAGATCACACTCCGTGATCCATCATCAGAAAATCATTAAAACTCATAGTTTGTAGAAATCATTAAAACTCATTTATTCGTTCATTTCTCTTTATTAACATTTTGTTATTTTGATTCAATCAATGTAGAAGAAATAAAGTGTGTTATTCATACATGGTGTTGTTTATCAACTTCTGTTTTTAGTTCTAATATCAAGTTATTATATAAACTATCAGCTGAGTGTGAATGGAATTCAGTTCTATCTTCATCTGCCTGCAACCGAATGGATTTCTCAGCAACAAATTTGGAGTCAAACTAGTTTATTAATCAATAGTGCAATTATATTTCTTCCCCTGAAAAAAACGTCATCTCACTCTCCCATATTTCTACATTTAGTCGTCTAGAATTAGTGTTCAAAGTGATTTTGGAATGTCATCCATTCAATTGTCTAGAGATTAGCGTTCAGAGTTTTTTGGAAACGACTTCTTCCCATATCTTGTTCGATAGAAATCGTTCTCATCAACTTATCCCCATGAAAATCAACTAAAATGGACAACTACAATTAATAACAAAAATTATATGAAGATCATCTAATTGAAAAACATTATCATTGTACAAAAAAGTCGTTCAAAAACTTTCAGAAAATGGGCAAAACTTAAAAAACAGTTGCGTGTCACAATGAAGGGAAAACTTTTGGTGCCGCCCACGTTCAATTTCGTCGAATTCGTATCCATTTCTTACATCAGTGTAGCAGACCTCAATGAATATGGTGGACGTCCCCATCTTAAAGATGCGTGCCTTACATATCTTCTCTAAGATATGTTTAAAGAATACATATTTTTGGCATTTTCCATACCACTTAGAGGTATTGTTTTAGCCATTAGGATTCTATATTTATTATATATTCAGAAGAAAAATATATATAGGGATCTACTAACGTGAAATTGGTTAATCAGGATCACATGAAGAAAAAATAAATGATCACAAGATTATAGAAAATTATTAACAGCCTACTTAGTAAATTTGGTGGTATCATTGTTGCAATTAAAAGAATCCAAAGATTTCACACGATTACCTATAGATGACTCGAAGAGATATCTATTATTCCACAATACTAGAGCCCATAAATACTTTTGATCAACCACAATTACTACAAATGCATTGTAGAATAACCATGAAATAAGTAGGACATATGAAAGCCAACAGTCTAATTTTTAGTCATCACTTTTTTGTGAATTCTCTTCAATTAATTGAACTATGACCATTTAACATCAATCAAAATGATAAATAAATAACATATATATGAAAATTATTTGTTTAATATAATTGAAGGCGAATATGATTTAGTTTAAAAGAAAGCTTTTCATGCTGCATTTTTTAGTGGAAAGGTGAAACACTTGCTATTAGTATCATTATTTGAAAATAATCAACGGTGGTATGTTTGCACAACAGACAAACATTAAGCATTTCTTGAATCCCTATAATTTAAAGAGTCAGCAATAAAAAGAACAAAATAATTATTAACAATGTTGCCTTATCCCATACACTGATAGGGGAGATGACCCAATAGCCACCCAGGCTAACTTCACACATGTAAGACACTTTATTTTTTGTACTTCAATTGAAAAGTAATAATAAATCATTTACATTGATTCAGGAGCATCCTAGGGTAGCTGGCAATCTTGTATCAACCAAAAATATGTTTGTGCTTTGTTTTGGATTTATGTGGTAGCTCGTAGAAGACTATAGTTTCTCGGTCTTTGGTGGTAGTTCTTGGTTGAAAGCTTGTTTGGTTTCACCAATGGAGCTCGGTGACTGGTGGTCACTCGGTGGTGGTTCTCGGTCGGAAGTCTTCTTAGCTTCACCGGCAAACTCAGTGGCTCAGTGTATTCTTTGCTCAGTTGAGGAGTTTGGTGCTTGGTTACCGATGAGGTCTCATTGTTTATTACTGGTGCTCGATGTTCTTACTGACTGACTTGTGTGTTTGGATGAATCGGCTTGGCCGACTGGTGCATTTAATTTGGGTCGCGCTCCTTGAGTTGTGGATTGACTGTTGGATGTGTGGGGACCTAGATCTAGCATGTTGCATTCTCCTATGTGGATCTAGAGGCTGACATGGAGGAATTAATTATTGTAAGGTTGTGTGAGAGTCGACTTGTATTGCATTTAATATTTGTTTGTAGTAGAAGCCGACTTGGCTTAGGAGTTAATTATTTCTTCAAGCTAACTTGTGGCTAGAGATTAGTATTTAAGGAGTGTTTGGGTAGTTGTTTAGGGGATCAGACAGGAGAAGCAAATCAATATATTTGATAGAATTGGATCCTGTGAGATCTTGAAGATCAGATTGTTATTTGTTAGTTTGTAATAACGGAGCTAGTGGTTGGTTTCTTGGAGACAAGGAGATTGTTTGGAGGCTTGCAAGCTCAAGTTTAGATCTGCCTTAGGGTTTCCATCAGTTTTTAATTTGTTTCAGAACTGGACTGGCTAGGAACTAGCATAATTACTTGTAATTTATTGTAATTGGCCATAACTTGGAAGGCCTTACAATTGGGCATGTTTCTTGTAAACTGGTTATCTATGAATAAAGATGATTTTTGATTCATGTATCTATGTGGTGTTGTGTTATTCTACTGTGTTGATAGTTGGTTGCAAGGTTGGACTGTCCTTAATTGGATCCTCCATCCTTGACTGCGTCAAGTGGTATCATAGCCAGGTTGGTCTTGTTGGGTGAGAGACATAAAAGTAAGTTGATCCATTCTGGGAAAAGGGGAAGAGATCTGAGTTTGCAGATCTGTGTTCCATTACTTGTGGAATCTTGTCTGACTGTTTATGCAAGGTAGAAGGTTGTGATTTGACTTGCAGATAGTGTAGAGGTTTCCATAAGGTGGTTAACTTGGGGTTTGCTGTAGAGGGTTTTCAAAATTCTTCTAAGAAGATTAGACCCTAGGGCAATTGAAGATCTCTCTAATGCTATGGAAGCGAGGATTTCTAAAAAAGTCTGATTGAATTTCAGATCTAAGATGGAGATAATGAAGAATAAAATTATGAGGGCTATTGCTCATATCCAAAGGAATCTTGGTACTGATGATGGATTTGAGGAAGCTGTTGATGACTTTAAAGCTGCTAGATCTAGTCACTAATAAATTTGGCATCGATTTGTGACGGCTATGTGTCGCAATTATGACAGCCATGTGTTGCAATTACGATAGTAATAGACGTCGCTATTTTTTAGTCACAAAATACGACGTCTTTCCATTTCTATCGCAATTACGACTTCAATCCGTCACTATACAACCCCTTCAATCTGACATCAACCTCGCTACAATTCCTTATATTAGCATCGCAATTGCGACGAACACCCGCGCAACTGCGATGACTTGTCGCATGGTCGCATGCGCTTGGGAAGCCGCATGCGATCATGCGATCACCATTGTAATTACGACGAACACCCGCGCAACTGCGACGGCTTGTCGCATGGTCGCATGCGCTTGGGAAGCTGCATGCGATCATGCGATCACCGTCGCAATTGCGACGAACACCTGTGCAACTGCGACGGCTTGTCGCATGGTCGCATGCGCTTGGGAAGCCATATGCGATCATGCGATCACCGTCGCAATTGTGACGAACACCCGCGCAACTGAGGCTTGTCACATGGTCGCATGCGCTAGGGAAGCCGCATGCGATCAAGCGATAACCGCCTATACAGCACCCCCATCACAATTTGCTGTGTGTGCGTCGCCTGCTCAAAGCAAATGTGATGGGAGTGGGCGTCGCCTATACAAGGCCCCCGTCGCAATTCGCTGTGTGTGCGTCGCCTACCTGAAGCAAATGTGACGGGAGTGGGCGTCGCCTATACAATGCCCCCGTCGCAATTTTTGGGACAAATTACCCTGTTCTGGGTACAAATTACCCCCGTCGCAATTCACCTATGATTAAAGAGTCTAGTGGAAAGACCAAGTGTTAGTTCTCTTTGACTATGAAGAAAGTCTATGAAGTTGGAGTTTAGTTGAGAACCTTGTTCTCGAAGAACACTCTGTCCGATATATGAAATATGACAGAGTGATTTTTTTGAAGAGCCTTTGGAACACTTGAATCTCTATGCCAAGTATATACCAAGATTGGTGAGTGATTGGTTTGTCATGGGAATAGATTTGAAATTGGGAAGGACTGGAACAAAGTAGAAAGTTTGACAAGTGATGAAATTGTCAAAGAACATACAGAAAATAAACTGGCACAGTTGGTGGGAAAGGAGGTACACAAGGTATACAAGAACCTGTCGTCATTGACAGAACAACAGACTATGAATTAACATTGTGAGGAGTTACAGGTAAATAATGTGTTGAATGTTTACAAAAGACTTGTTCATTCAATAGTGTAGAGCTTTGGTAAGGAGTGCCCTAGCATAAGTAGGGTAAGGAGAGTTTGAATTCACTCTCCCTCTGTAGGTTAGTCTTCACTATCTTGGATAACCTAAGCAAATTTATTCCTGCATTTTTTTTGCTAGATAACTCTTTCATGGCTGATCCATCATAAACTCCACTTGAACTTTTTATGCGATGATTTTGAGCATTCTCCATATTGGGGTTGTCTTTGGTAGGAGTTAATAGTCCTTTTGCCCGTAATGCTTCACTTTCATTTTGCTTATGAGCTCCAAATACACCTTGCTTAGAACCATTCAAAAATTGATCTCTTTCTGGTAAAGAATTTTGTGCATTTTTATCACAAGTTTGAGGTATAGATGATTTTGAACTCAACTGAAGTAAATTGCTAAAGCTAGGCTTAGAAGGTAAAGATAATACTTTGAGTGTCATTCTCTAGAAAGTGTGCTCATGAAGCTTAGACCACTGCATTCTCTCAGCTGGATCCTTAACCAATAAATGGTTAATCAGATCAAGCAACACCTTCCTGAAATAGTTCCGGGGCCATGTAGCAAGGTGTACCTCATTTTGCTTGTGGCAACTGCATAAACCACAAAAATATGTAAACTTGGAAGTTCAGGTCAAAACATAATGAACAACAATTGAAAACAAGTTAGATGTAATTTTGTACTTGTTGCCCTCTTGAGACATTACAAAACAACATAATAATAGAGAAAAATGACTTGAGGAACAATTTTTTTTGAAATATCACCGAGCCACCTTGCCAGGCCAAAATCACAAAGCTGAAGCATGTATAAAAACATACAAGTCATCATTCTGATTATAATACACAAGAAAATCATAGAATTTGTATTAAACTAAAGATATAATTAATGCATATGCAACAACTAAACACAAATACAATAGAGTAATTACCTTCAGGCGACCATTTTCATCCAGTAATATATTTGATGGCTTTAGATCACAATATATTACACCTTTTGAATGCAAAAACCTGAATATATTTGATTAACAACATTAAAAAAATTGATTTTAAATAGACCCAAATTGTTGTACATGATGCAAGGTCAGTGTTCATTACTGTAATGCTTGGACCAAGTCACGTGCAAAGTCATGTATAGATTCCTCTGGGAGCTGGCTATCTTGCATTGAACAAGTTGTAATATCCTGTTAGTGTTATTTTGAGTAGAAATAGATTGAGAAAGGTTACATTGTTGGTGTGCACCTCTATTTTTAGATATCCCTACTACACGAAATTAAAGTACATAACAGTGACTAGAAGTCAAAATGAAAAAGCCTTATGTCCCTATCATCAATATTCATAAGCTAATTGTGTTTATGTGAACCAATTGTCACTAGTATCTCAGGCTCTAGCTGTTCCCATACTGCATAAGAATATCAACATATGCAAGATTAACTTTTCAGTCCAATGTTTTTAAAGTAGTCCCACTTAAACAAAAGAAACCATGAGGCTTCCACGTTACACATCTTCTACCAACCTATGGTCCTAATGTTTATTGGTTTGACAAATCTAGCTGACTTACTAACCACAATGAAGCAAAGAAGCCAAACAACATAAAACCTCATTTAGCTCCAAAAATAGATTAAAGATCGATGGCATACCTCTAAATTTCATCATCATCATCCTCGTCATCATCATCATCATCATCATCATCATCATCCTTGTCATCATCATCATCATCATCATCATCATCATCATCATCATCATCATCATCATCATCACTCAAAGGCTCACGATCCTACATAATTCAGGCAAATTGATATAACAAAAAATTAATAACAAACATTTGCCAAGAAAATCTAAAGAGCATTACTATGTTTTTCATCTATATTACATATATTTCAAGTTTAAAGTCATATGCTAGAATCTAGTTGCATCCTCATTGATAGAGGAAATAAAAATTACCTATTGAAATCATCCTACTCTCAATATGCAACTTCTAAAAATAAAGAAAAGTGTGCTCTATTTAAAGACCTTCCAATTAATCAATGGACTTTTACAAAACATGGGGCTTGACATCATCTTTCAAAGGCGATTGATGCAAGAAACAGTACAGGAAGAATGCTCAACATGATAGGTCACATGGAAACCCTATAAGATGGCATAGAAGATGTTGTTGGACAGGATCTAGTGTCCTACTCTATACATAATTCTACATAATATTTATAGTAAGGTTATAACAATTGGAAAAGAAGGAAATTATTGAACATATGGAGACTAAATTTTATTGGGCCTTTTAACAATTAGAGCCAATTCTTATTCTGAGGTGATGAAAATTGGAATACTTCAATAGGTGGGCAAACAAAAGAGCTTTTCAAGAAAAATAATAAACATTGAATGCATTCAAATCATTTGATCACGTATTTTGTTTATGAAGTGACTTTATCCTAACCTTAGATAACTCTTTCATATGTTTCAAGTTAGAGACGGTCAGGCATGATAAGAGAGATTATTTAGTAACACAGTCCTTTATGAATTGAACTTTTGTATTCATAACTCTCTATTCAATTGCAAAATTGCTATAGTTTCTTCCCATAATACAATGTGGAAAGTATAATCTTATTTATTTGCTAACTTATACACTTTCCATTTACAATGTCGAGATTAGACATGATGGGTAGGACTAATCTACAAAAGAATTTTCAAGTTTACTAAACATACATGATAAAGACATACCATTTTCCCACACAAGTTTGCCAATGCTCCCAACAATCTAAACCGTTTGTGGATCTTCTGCCTTTTTGGCCATCTTTGCAAGCAGTTTAACACCTCCCTGCATCATAATCAACTCCAGATTTTTTTCTTCCACAATGATAAGATTATCAATATAGATGTAAATACACTACATAAGTTTTACTTTTCTATAGTTGGGGACATTTTTTGTGTTTCTGCAGCAACATTCCAATCGTCCAGTGAAACTTACAGTCATCTATGGGATAGGGGGTATCTAGATCAACATACTCAAACAAAAAGAAAGATTTGCGACAATCAAGAGGCACTAGCAATAACTCAATTCCTCATAGGCTGTCAATACATCAAATAGAACAGTATACTTCGACAGTGAGTAACAATTGGAGTTTATAAACCTTCACCTCCGGTGTATACTTTGCGACAGGGGATTCATAAAGAGAATGTCAACACTCAAACAAAAGCCGGCAACCATCCTACGTGGATATAAAAGATAAAGGGAATATATAGAAGCACTGCATATAACTGAGGATTCGAGAAACATCAAAATTTGGGGGAGAGACAAGAATAAAAAGTAGGAATCACCAAAAATATTAGATACACGACAGTCAAAATATATATATCAGTGTTAATAAGAGATGAATAGGAGGGGAATAATCGGGAAAGAGAGAAACATAATAGCATGGGAATAAAGAACGGGATTTAAAAATTGGAATGTTAAAAAGAAATGGGAGAAGAGCACATCCAGTCAGTAGTAGACAAAAAGGGGATAGAGAACGGTGGTCCCAAACGGTCATATACGAAGGATAATATTGAACTTAAGGAACAACGATGAAAGAACAGTAATATATTATAAATAGCGATTCTATAATTTGAGAGGGGAATAAAAAATAATACTTCCATATATGCGAATTCATATTTGAATCTGGGAAAAGGACAAATAGCCATTGACGGGAGATATAGAGTTGATAATGGTGGTCTTACATTTGAGAGTATTGTTACAGTAGCATTATATGGAAAAAAAATATCATTATCTATACATTATCAATTATATAAGTTTATAAGTGATATCATATATTTTAATTTATGGTATGAAATGATAATTCAAGGTAATTGTCACAAATTCCCAAGTCAATCAGGAAAGGGTACATTACAACCAAGAACCTTAGAGTAGTCACAGGGTATTAGAGTACTATCAGATACAAATCTTCAAAAGACTTCGAAAAGTATAAATTTGACAAAATAGAGAAATAGTTAGTATCTTATTGAGCTTCACTTTGTTTCGAGAATAGTTTAATATTCTCTACTAAACAGGGCCAACCACATGAAGGTGGAAGCTCATTTGGCCCCACCCCCCTCCCCCTAACATCACTCTACATTCCCTGTTAACGTCTAACATTCATTCATTCTTTCAACCATTAATAAAATGTAACATTCAATCAATATCACATGATAACATTCAATCAATATCACACGATAACATTCATTGACACATTAGATTCGTTAACACGTAACATTCATCAATATTCTGCATTAACACATAATTCATGAACATTCATTAGCACAAAATTAAATTCATTGAGACATAAAATTTAGTCATTATCAATTAAGGTATGTAGATGACAATCATTTCTTTTTTTTCTTTCTAATTTTTTTTTCTATGTAAGCTCTAAGAGGAGCATCAGTGTTATCATCAATTCCCCCTTCATCAGTTGTTTTGTTCTCTGTTCTTGATGATCTCAAATTCCTATGCTGCTGCAAAGGGGGATCCTCTGCAATAACAAATAAAAGAGTTAAATTAAAAATATTTTATTATAATTGTTACAAGTATTTAATTATTTTAAAGAACATAACTGTGGCACTCTTTACCTGATCTGGCCACATCATTTTGTCTGGACTCAACCGCTCATGAACACTGACCCCTCGATCCTCTACAGCTACTATACAAAATGTTACGTTAATCCAAACACCAATTGCAATTACATATAAAAATTTTAATAGCAAATGTATACCTCCACCACTAGGATGCACATCATGCGAACCTTCATCATGCACAGATTGTGTAGAAGGATTGTCAGGCTGCATTCCAATATCCTACACATTGTTATCATTGCTTGCTTAAAATAGATATACTCACTTTATATTGGAACTTAACATCAAATAGACTAATTGGTAAAGTATTCAATTTGAAATAAATTTCATTTAGCTTATTTACCTGTGGCTCAGATGCATCATTATTAGAACCTTGTGCACTGATTTCAGCTTGTAGCCGTTCAGCCACGGCTCTATAGCGTTGTTGGAAGCCAATTCTCTTGTCCTCTTTTGTGAGGCATCTATTGAACTTTGAGCCCTGCATTTTTGCTTGGTATGGTGAATTTTACTTGCATTGTTTCATCAAAAAAAAATTCCTTGCAATATATAAAAAATTTGATACAATTTTTCATTTACTAATACTTACAATTCGTGCTTGAAGTTTGGAAAAACCACCAGAGCCGAGCTTGTGTGTCCCGTGCTTTTCTAGTCTTGCCTTTGTTGCCTTTGATGTGTCAGGCAATCTATGAAAAGTTTGAAATATGTTAGATCATATAAATATAGAGGTTAATTAGTACATAATTACATTCTCAACAGTATCACATACCTTGCTCTACTCTCTACTGGTGTAATTTTTTTTTTCATGTCAGCTTTATACTTTCCATCCAAAATCAAAGCCTGCCACTTAGCCTCAAGAACAGAGGGCGGACGCTTGTGCCTAGGGTTAACCTGTAAATTTTTCCTGTACTGGTCCCTAATATACTTCAAACATAAACCAGCTTTTTCAAGGAGCTTGTTTCTCTCGAATGCACGAGGTCCAAAAAGTTGGGTCATACTCTCTACAAGATCATCCTTCAACTTTTTATCTTGGTTATTCCACCTTTTAAGTAAAAAAAAACATGTTAGACTCATAAATGAAGTGAAGCCACCTTTAATATAGTTCAAGAAATGGATGAAAAGGAAAACTATTCTAGCAATGATATGAAATCAAAATAGTGGTTTGGGGTTTTAGTTAGGATATGATGTTCCACCATGTACGTAGGGTGGGCCCAAATATCTGCAAACACTCCTCACCAAGTTTTCACCAAAAAACATCATTCCCTACAAAACAATCATGGGATCATTAGTCGATGAAGAGTGATCAAAAACTAAATTACTATTATATCACTATAGAATAATAATAACTTTAAAGTACCTGGAACTTTGGCTACTTTTAAGGGAATGCCTTCATCGTCGCTGATGATCAATATGCAATCCTTCACCGTTCCCGTACTAGGAACATGGGAACATCCAGGAAATGATGCTGCATCGGGACTTGTTACATCTCCTATTGCAAAAAATGAAAACGATTATCAAATGCCTCCAAGAAATAATACTTCAAGGGAAATAAATTGGTACAGAGCACCCATGGAACAAACACAATCAAGGGACCTACATCGTAAACACATAACACTTAAACACATAACAAAAGATAGAAAAAGAGGGATTTGTGTACCAGTAGATGGTGCAACAGTTGATGCCTGTAGGCTGCGTGTTGTTGACATAGCAGTCAGAAAGACATTTGTGGTTGTCCTAGATGGAGGCAGCATTGTCATAGCATCATGGAAAGGAGTTGAAGAATAAAATTGTTAGAGCATGCATAAATATAGAACGCGTGGACTAGCATGGACAAGATTGTTAGAGCATTAAAAAAAAGGATTGTTCGAGCATGTATTGTCAATGATTATGATCATTCCTATATATATTCAATGGAAAAAACAAGTGGGGAATGGAACATGCGATCTATCTAAAACACCTGCAGTACCCTCATCATGGGAGTGGGGTTCAAAATTACGCAAATAACTCTGTAAAGACAACGCATCCATATTTTAATTAATGCCATAAAAGAGAAAAACATAAAAACCATTATTGAACTCTTGTAATAATTAAAAATTTCATTAATACTTACTTTAAAGTTTTCTGAAGTGTGCAACAACTCAGCTACCCTGTCTTTTATTTCCTGAGTCTGAGGATGTATGGATACCAAATGTAAAAGTTCTTTCCCAATTTTCTTTAGCAGCTTTTTAATGGAACCGATCGGGTCATCAGTCTCTGCTAAATCAATAAAAAAAGGGTCCTCAAGGGGGGACTCCTGAGGGATTGCAGGTTGCTTTCCATTTCTCTGACCACTAGCCCTCTGTGACAACAATAGTATTAGTATTATCAAAATTACTCCAAAACAATGAAGAAAACAACATTAAAAAAATAACATTTTGCTTCTATCTAGTTTGCACAATTACAATGAGTTTTACCTACTCATGTGTAGATACACTGGGAATATCATCACCATCACCTCCGAGTGGTTGCTCCATATTGTGCCCCTGTGTCAAAGATCAAGTATAAAAATGTTAGCCAAAAATTTAATAACTAAATGGTATGTTGGAATCATTGATTAGAAGTTGGTTTAATAGTATGTGTGGGATGCAGGATGCTCCTGAAAGGGGTTCAGTTTCCTGCAAATGTAATTTAATTATCGTGAGCATAATCACATCATAATCATAATCACATCCATCATAAGCATCACATAAAAATTAAAAACATTAAAAGGTACACATTATAACACTTAAATCAAGCTCACATTGAGAAAAGGAGGTTTCCTACCAGTGGTGACATGATGTTTTATATGATGTTGAATCCATATTGTATTTGAAGGACAGACCATTTAAGGGTACCATTGATTGTCATCTCTAGGACAGTAAAAATGAATTAATTTTGTGTTTCTTATTAATCCATCAACTCACCTTGGAGTATGTGTTTGGAAATCAAGTAATTGTAGAGTATTTGGTGTCTTGAAGGTGTTCCTAGCCTAAGTACCCATCTCTTGTTCATGTCAAGGGTGCCATACCTAATGAGGCCGTTAGGTTTGTGAAGCTTGTATTGAGTTGGAGGTGCAGGATTGGGTTGGAGACAAACTCATGTTAGTAACCATTGAAGGTTGAATGTATCTTTCCTAGGGTGTTTTGTGGATGAACTAAAATAATTTTTTGTTTACTCATTTGCAAATTACAAAGCAGCAACAATTGTTTGGATTTAGGCCTAGTGAAGGGCTAAAAATGGGTTTTTGTATCAGCTGATGAGTTGAGGGCTTAGTAACCTTGGGGACATGCTATTTGAAGTTTTTTGATGTGTGTGGAGGTGGAGGAAACATTTAGTTAAGGTGAAGTCAAGTTTGGAGCACAAATTGGGTAAGCACTTATATTATGTTTTCCCTATAAATTTTATTCCAGGTACAACTCCCTTTTATAGATATTTAATGAATTTCCTTTTCTAAACTAAACACTTACAAATGCTTTTGACCTAAAAGAAAATAAGGCTCAATACATTCATGCATCAATATGTGTTTTAATTAGTTTTATTTAATTAATTTAGATTAATAGTTAATTTAGATTAGTAGTATTCTATTTGTAGTTGAAACTTGTAGCTTTTAAATAGATAATGAATAAACTATGTAACCATATAAGACAAATATATTTCTATCAAGAAATGAATATTAAATAGATTAAGGATTGATGGCATACCTCTAAATTTCATCATCATCATCCTCATCATCATCATCATCATCATCATCATCATCCTCATCATCATCATCATCCTCGTCATCATCATCATCATCATCATCATCATCATCATCATCATCATCATCATCATCATCATCATCATCATCATCGTCGTCGTCGTCGTCGTCGTCGTCATCGTCGTCATCATCATCGTCATCATCGTCGTTGTCATCATCGTCATTATCGTCATCATCATCATCATTGTCATCGTTGTTGTCATCATCAACATCATCATCATTAGTAGTAGCATCATCGTCATCATCTTCTTCTTCTTCTTCATGAAAATTTGTGTCAGGAACATCATCCAATAACTGTCGATCGTGATCATCATCTACATCATCTTCTACTTCTTCGATATCTTCTTCTTCCATCGCATTATACTTTATCGGCCTTCCTCTCGGTTCATGTCTAACAACAAATGACCAACCTGATTTATGTGGAACCTCTGAGTAAAATACCTGCTCACATTGGCTTGGAAGAACATAGGGCTCATCCCCAACTGGCTCAAATGACCTTGTATTAACCATTCTAAATCCATTATCATGTTCAATAATAGTTCTATCAGGATCATTTGGATTAAGTCGTAGCCTGTACCATTTGACAATGAAGAGTACTAATTTGAAGGAACTAAAGTCGCACTCAAGTATATCATCCAAAATGCCATAGTATTGATTTTCAGACTCTCGAAGATGTAAGTCATTTCTAGATGAAATATTAGTCACTTGAAAGACTGCAGTTATTCCAGAATCACAAGTTTTCTTCGTGTCATCCAACACTTTGACATGAAATTTCTGACCATTACAAAACATACCCTTGTGGTGTTTAACCTGCAATAATTTGTGAAACATGTCAAAATTATTGTATCGTGAGTTGATAAACATACGGGTGATTAATAAATTTGTACATACCTGAAAATCTCTTAAACCATATGCTAAATCTATTTCCCTTTGCGTAACATTGGAATCTCCATTACGATGAGCTTCTTTAACCAATGAAGATACACCTTCCCATGTTAATGTGCGACCAGAATGTTGACATCGTTCAATCCATACCATCATCCAATCAAGATTGTTTGCAATATACAAATGTAGTGCATCCCAATCTCGAGCAATTGTACCAAAAAAAAATAGATGACTTACAACCGATTTATTTTGAAGATTAAGAAATAATTTATTACCTCTCACTTTCCTCAATCTACCTTTCCCCATCAAGTACTCCCCTTCAATTTTTTTAAAAGGGTCGAGATCCCAAATGCGATCTACATGGATATTTGATGCAAACTTAGGAAGATATTCAATAATGTACACCATAGTCTGGTATACCATATATCCCTCTACCATAGAACCCTCAGGATGTGCTCTTTGTCGAACCAAAGCCTTCAAAGATTTCAAGTGCCTCTCAACCATCCACATTGACCTAGTGTGTACAGGTCCACATAATTCAATCTCCTCAACTTGGTGTATGAGGTAGTGTTCTTGTGCATTGAAAAATGTTGGAGGTAGACACTTTTGCATTTCACACAGTAAATGAGGAATTCTTCTCTTCCAATAGTTTATATCTTCTTTATGGATTTCTTTAGATGACAACCACCTACATTAAGAGATTCAAGTCACAAAAAATATATAAATACGAGACTTTACAAAATAATATACAATAGATTACATAGCAAGAAAAAAAAATCGCGAATATAATAAATATATACAACAAATTAAACAGATATTACTACTTACCTCATGTATTTTCCAAGATCATATATCACTTGTTTGATGTTATTTTTGAAGTGCTCTGGGAGAGATAGAGGTAGCACGTACTGCAGTAATTATAAACCAATCATTTCATTGTTTTCTAACATAACATAATGAACAGTACACGTAGTTTATGAATATATTGTAAATAGAGAAGAACATAACTTACCTTGATGAAAGTATGCCAATCATGCATTTTGAGCCCTAGCCCAAATTCACTTTTATTTGATATGAGATTGCTTATGTTCGCAGCAAATCCTGTGAGAAATTGAATTTTTCGTATGACTTCTTTTATGACATCACTTTGCTGCTCCGTTAATAACCAAGGAAGGGCACTTATATTAATCTGATCTCTATTGCTATTTGAGTGAATGAAATTCTTTAGTGCATGATTGGATTCATGAATGTCATTACAAATTTTGACAATTTTTTCTTTGTCACGCCTTCCATCCAATATTTTTCACAATGTTTCTGTTATATTCTTTCCAATATGCATAGTATCAAATAAATGCGCAATTTGTAGGTGCTCGCAGAAGGGCAACCTACTAAATTATCTGGGATAGCTTTTTAGTCCCTTTGGAAGGTTGTCAGTAGTGCCTTGACGACCTTCATGATCATCAATTACATAATTAGTAAACAAAAATCACAATAGAAATATATAAATTACAAACATAAACCATTAGGTCGAACGACATTACCTCGATGATTAATTCTATTATATTCCAACTTCCATAGGCGAGGTGTCATTCTTCGTGGCTTTGATGTAGTCTCCTCTTTCCCATTGAAAAAATATTTTTCCATACTTCGATACTTATGATTCCTATGGAGGAAGTGTCTACACTCATCAAACACCTGCTTTCCTAAAATTTTTGAATGACGAGATTTCATCTTTGGACCACAAACTGGACATGCAAATTTTCCCTTTGTTTGAAGACCTACAAGATAATGATATAATTGGATTATTAAATATGTTGATTTTTATAATTAGAATTATCATGCGCAACTTGAATTCACTATAACATACCACAAAAATGTGTTAGCCCTGGGGCATCATGTATTGTCCATGCAAGTATTGCATGGAATTGAAATTGTCTTTGTCCTATTGGTCTAGACACATCATACATAGTGACACCGTTCCATAACTCCACCAACTCGTCGATAAGAGGCTCAATATATACATTCATATCTTTAACTTGATATTTACCTACTTGAATGAACAGTAACATTACATAATTATTGTGACCATTTTACTGCAAGATTTGTAAGTACATGTAAATTAATAACTATCAAATGATAAAATACCTGGAACAATCATTGCCAACATAATGTGCTCCCTCTTTATTGACATCCACGGAGGAATGTTATTGTTGATAACAAAAATAGGCCACACCAAGTAAACAGATCTCATCTCTCCAAATGGATTGACACCGTCTGCTACCAATGAAAGCCTGAGATTACGAGGTTCTTCTTTGAAGTGTTGCCACTTTTCCTCTATGTGCATAAATTCCAAACCATCCACAGGGATTCGAATAATGTCATCTCGACTTCTATTGCGTGCATGGTAATCCATAAACTGTCCCAAGCTACTACACTTGAATAATTGTCGCATTCGTAGAATAATGGGGATGTAACGAAGAACCTTGTGAGGCACCTTTTTTGTTATTTGATCTGTTTGATATCTACTCGTATGACATACAGGGCATTGTGTTGCAAATTCATGTTCTTTATAATATATAATATGATCATTGGGACAAGCATGTATTGCTTGATACTCCATTCCAATATCTTTCATAATAGTAGATAATTCTCGATATGAGCGAGGTAGAATATTTGATGGTGGTAAAAAAAACTCACCTATCAATCTACAACAAAAATATAAGTTGTTAATATAAACAATATTAGTGGTACATTATTCACCCTTTGTTAACTATAAAGACATATATGACATACCTTAACATACGTGACATTGTTATGTTGGATAAACCATTCATAACCTTCAAGTTCATCAACATCAATACAGCAGAGAGAAGAGTTGTTTGGGAGTCTTTGTATAGGGGCTCGTATGCCTTCTCAAGTAGAGGTACATCAAGGCTATCATCATCATCATAATCAGATACGCTTGGACTAAATGTGTCATGGATCAATGTATTTATACCATCATCTTCAATTGTGTTTTCTGGCGCATGATCATCATCTTCCATGGGATCATTATCTTCACCTTGGATATTCGCACCTCCGTGTTCCTCCACTTCGAAAACCATATTCTTCGGATTGTTGTGGTTCATATCATGTGCTTCCCTGGGGAGATCAACCTATATAAAATTGATTAACATAAATAAACCATGATCATCAAATCATCATCAAGTGATTTCATATGTATATAAATTGTTAAAATGATATAATGAACAACTTACCAGTGGATGATAGTCATGCCCCCCTTCAATGTGACCATTCTCCCTACAATGTCTCTTAATTGTTTTGATTAGCAGTCTTCTACGGTTTAAGCCCTTACAAATTTTGCAGGGACAATAACATTTTCCATCACCTTTTCTTTTCAAGTTAGACCACAATCTAGCGATTGTCTCCCTATTTTGTTCTTCACTTATATTATCTGACATTATCGTTCTTTGCAGGAAGCAAAAATCAGGCTATGAAAACTTTGGTCTACAACTTTCACAAACTAAGCAAAACTATCGAAAGTACACAAATCTTCTTAGACCTAGTTAAATACTTTAATATTTTAAAAATACTTTCTTTGACTTTATTCCTAAGACATTTAACCCAATCACCTTTTATAACATTCAGTCAATTGCTCTAGGCAAATTTGTGGATAAGATTATTTGTAAAACTTTGACCAACCGCCTGAAGGTCTTATTTCAAGAGACCTTACAACATTAAGCCACTAAAAGCAATTTCAAAACATACAAGCTAAAAGTCTAGTTAAAATATACATTAGATTAAAAAATATACAATTTTCATACCTAAGCGCGGCTATAACTCATGCAATGGTCTTCTTATTAACAACATAAGATTTCCACAATCCATTAGTAATGCAAAGTAAATTTTTTGGATTCAATTGTGTAAGTATTTTTAGCATCAACATTTTAGATCACACTCTGTGATCCATCATCAGGAAAGAGAAAGTGCAAGGATTAATGGTCTTCTTGCTTAGCTCTAGAAGCTCTCCAGCAATCAAAACATATAAGCTACAAGGCCTAACAACAATTTCAAAACATATAAGCTACAAGGCAAGACATATTACATGACATGGCAAAAGGAACAAAATTTACAAGCTTTAGCAAGACATATTAAATGACATCATAGTGCTAGAGAGATCACAATTATATGAGTCAAACATAGTCATATAGATTTCATATAGGATTTTGAAGATGATAGTGTTCTAGTTAAAATATACATTAGATTAAAAAATATACAATTTTCATAACAAATTTCAAGTCTCAAGGACTATAATTCAAGCTCCCATATTGAAAGTATTTTTACTTGCATTTGATATCTTCAAACTTGCAATTGTCCAACTTGTATTTAAGTTCCTAAGAACTGAATTGTGCACTCTTTAGTAATTTGAGGTTTGAAGGATCTCATTGCAAGTTTCTATTACAACATAAAAATTGCAAGCATGTTCCCAAACTTGCAATATGCCTTCCAAAACCCAAAATGCATCCTTGTGGTGCATATTTTACACTTACAATGCCAAATATTCTTCCCTCCACTTGCAATTGACCTTTGCAAATGCAAATATAGCCCAAAATGCACTTAAAAACACTTGAAATTATGTCTCTGAGACCCGATTACAAGTGTACATTCACATATTTACCATGTATGTGTGAAGTGTGATAATTTTTTTTCCATTTCCAAGTTAAATGTTTGTGTTTAAAACTTGTAATATTCTTTCCAAGGTTCAAATTTCACCTATGACCTCATTTTAAAGTCATTTTTATCCCACATTTCCTTTTCTCATGATAAACCCAAGTATTGCTTTTATTTTGCAACCCTCTCATCTTGAAGAGAGTTCCATGGCTTCCCCTATAGCACAAGATGATGCTCTAATGCTATGGAGTTTTTTTTACAGCCTTTTATGTTCCTTTTTATGTCAGAAGAACCATCATTTGCTTCAGAAAAATTATAAAGTATTAGTATGATAGATAACAAAATGTAATTCCACCTACTCAACTGACCTCTCCTCTTTATGAGATCAAAGATATTGAGTTCGGACATGCTGATATGTCAGATTTCCTTGAGATGACTGTGAAGAATGTAGCGGAATTATTTCATTTGCTATGATTCAGTTACACTTCTTTTTCTATGACTTGCACTAAAATTTATTAATGCTCATCCTATCTATTCCAGGGTGCATGTTATTTTTTCCAAGTAGTTGTGAAAGATTTTGCAAGTTGTAAAATTTTTATTTATTTTTGATGTTTCAGATCATATTTAATGATCTATCATCAAGAAAATAGGAGTGATCCAAAAACATATACAGTTGATTTTCAGTAGCAATCTTTTAAGAGTGAAACACTCATACCGACTACTAAGCTTCTTGTGGGATTCTTTATTTTTCTTTGATGCAAAATTCAATGCCATCTCCTTCAACAACTAGTAATTTCATTCCTTTCAAGATCAAGATCAAGAACAGGCTGACTGTTCAAGTTCTACCAGCTCATTGTTCACTGGTAAAAACACAGGCATATCCATAGCAGAACTAAATGCCATGAAAGAAAATGATTTACCTGCATCTTCTTTCTCTTGCGTTTAGTGCAACCATTAAGCAGCCTTACAACATATTCTAGAGCACCCATTTCAATTAGATCAAGTAAATGAAAAAAAAGATCTTTTTTCTCCCAAACACAATACATCCCTTAGGGGTTGATAGAATTTGTAGGAGAGCAAGGTACAGCTATGTACTCACAAGAAAGTCACATAAACAAGCATTAAATTTCAAAATTATGAACTGGGTACGTTAAAAAGCTAATCAACTGCACGACAGAAGACGTGAAACACATAAGTGGTGGTCAACCACAAGAAGTTACACCTATGGGAAGAAAAAGTAGGTATACCAAATATGTACCTGCACTAAAACCTATGACTAAGGATAGGCAAGCTTTAATTGTAGCCGATACGGAGACTGTTCTAATCAATGATGTACATGTGCCTTACGCTGCAGGCTTCTTAGTGGTTAAGCCAGATGAAGATGTTGGTGCCAAGCCGGATTATGCCTTTGAAACATATTTTAGTGAAGATCACATATTTATACCCGAATTTGAAAAGAGGAGTAATCAAATGTTGTTCGACTTTATAGAGCGTTTAGCAGTGGTTGCTGCTCAACATAAGATTTGATCTGTTTACTTCCATAACTTCTCACGATTTGATGGTATTATCTTAATGAAATATTATGCTACTCAAGGTGATAAGTATACCATCAAACCTATGATGAGAAACCTTAAGCTTTACGAATTAGCAGTGTATCGTGGAAAGGATAATAAAATGAAAAAGCTGTACAGTCTAAAGGATTCATACACTCTGCTCCCTAGTAGTCTGGATACATTAGCTAAGACTTTATGTAAGCAATTAGGTCCTAAAGGATCCATCCCATATCCTATAATGATGTAATGTTTGAACACATTTATAATGTCCTCAAAGGATTGAATTTCATACTTGTAATGTCCTCAAGGGACTATTAGTTGTTTATGATGGACTAAATGTTGTCCAAGCTTATTTAATGTTTTAAGAAGTCTAGAATGGGTCAAGGGATAGGTTTAAGGCAATAGGAACCTTATAGAAAAGAGTTTAATGTTTAATAAAACCATTGTATGGTTTTTAAAATTCAAATATTTGAATACAATCGGGTAGTTTAGGTTGTGGAGGGAAGTTAGAGTTTAGTTGTAGTTTGTTTTGTTTAATGAATTATCCTCAACTCAACGACAAGTTGGTTGAGATAGTTTCATATCTTATTTAATCTTGTGGAATCTCTGTTATGCGACAGTGAATGAGACTGGTGTGGGGGTTTTGTAACAGTGGTGAATAAAAACTCATCAATATACTATTCTTTCATTTTGAAAGATTGTATCAATTGAGATTCATATGAATTAATAGAGTCCCTTTATCTATTTCAATTGCTATTTGATGAATCACATTGTGTTAAAGTTGTTGTTGCGCTGGTGTGTAAACTGGTGAAGAATAAAACAACTCTGTTATCTGCTACCCAACTCATTGCTATGTTTCGAATTTGATTGATTTGGATTTCCTAATGCATTGATAGGGGTTTAGTAACCATCTAAATTTCTAATTGATATTTTCCAAATTGTGTTAAAGCCACTATCGTGCCAGTTGTAGACCAGTGATCTTTTGTTTTAATTATTTTGTTACTGCAGTAGGTTTTTTAAGGAAATGAGAACCATTCCATGAGTATGGAGGCCTGATATTCATGGAATGTTAACCTTTTAACATGTATGATATGTTTTTGACACTGTATATGTAGAACCGTGTGGGATAAGAGTGATTACAGCCCGAATAGAGAGAAAAAACCAGTGGAAACGATGGCTAAGGTGTAGCAGTGAGCCATCTACCCAACAAAGGAGATATTTGGTGTTTGGGAACATCATGTGATGTTCATAGGATGGTGAATCCATCTCTAATTTGTTGCAAGAGTGTGGAGAATTGTGGGAACGAGGAAGCCCTAGATATCAAGGGGTTTGAAGTCACAATTTAGGGGTTTTGATGTTACAGAGCACCGAGGTCTAATTCCTTTCGGAATTGAGCAATTGGAGGCATAAGTAAATACTATCCAAGAGTTGAGGTCAATAGGACATCTTTGATTGATACTTCCTTTGGAAAACTAGTCAATTTGTGTGCCTTGAAACAGGGCAACTGTCATGTTTTGGGTTACTGGTCCAAAGTAACAGTATACAAGCTTTTGGTATGTTGTAGAGTTTTGAAAAGGGTATTTGAAAATGTTATCATATTGTCTAGTGTTTTGAGAAAACATAAAGTTATTTCCCTTCCAAGTCTACTGCAGGAATTTTACTAGGCTTTTGAAACAGTTTGAGTGCATTTTGAGAATTGGGAGTAGTGGGGTTGATTTTGAACTTTGGAGTTCCTTGCATCTAAGTTATTACTAGCCTACAACACCAAAAGTATCATCTAGGAGTATTGAGAAAAGCCTTGTCAAGTTAGGTTCCTGAAGAAATTGAGGTGATTGATAAGCCCAAGTGCCTAGACCTCCGAAATTATCAAACTTTCATTGTGTTTTGAAGACCACCACCCTTCCCTCTGCATCAAGTGTTGGTTTAATTGAAACTCACCAAGTAACCAATGTAATTGTTGGTTTAATTGAAACTCACCAAGTAACCAATGTAACTTACTTCACAAATTTCAGTAATTGTTCTTTCAACTCTGTTTCGTTTCAGACTTATAAACAGATCTTCACCTTTTTTCAAATAAACACACCTTTCAAATAAACTTATTCAACTTACCAAAATAGTACCAATTATGTGCTTGTTATGCTAACTGTACCCTTTTGAATTTACTACAACCTTTCCCTCCAATTTTCAATACACAAAGAAAATAAAACAGAGTATTGTTTCTTTGCACTATGGAAATTCCTCTGTTCTAATTCTCACAACCTACTCCAGCATCTGCAAACATTACCGAGACACAGGCTAATTGATCAGGTTAGCAGGGATCAATCGACAGTCTCTAAAGATGGGTTCTTAGGTGGAGAACCGAACTTGGTTGGAAGATTTTAGAAGCACTTCTTTCAAACTGTTGAGGGCATGGTTATAACTTCTACTAGGGCACAACTGCAGGTATTCCTTTGTTTCCTTGACTGGATACGCTGTGCATATTCAACCATGGATTTTTTTCCTTGAAGCACACTTAACATATTTTACAATTATGAGTATTTAATAGAAGAACATACATTACCCTAATTTGTTTTTCAACCAACGGCATAGAATGTCCACAGTGAATTCCCAAATTAGGGCCTACGATTTCATCACGAAATTGACACAATGATGCAAGTTCAATCCGTGTGAGTATCTGCAGTTTATTTTTAGATTGAATGCGATACAACTCAACTGAAATTCACATAAACTGAAACCCCTTTACATTGCACAAATTAATTCCACATTCGGCTGTACCGAGTTGACTTGGTTTGGAATGATAAATTTCTGGTATCGTTAATACATCTAACTATGACTTATAACTGCAAAGACCAAAAAGAAATCACTATATCATTGCCAAACAACTGCAGACTTATCCATGAATTAAAAGAATACTAATGACAGTTGCTTGCGGAATCTTAACACAGTAGGACTCAAGTATCTACCTGCGTAAACTTCATTCATCAGAAGTGAGATTAGGGAACCTTGTCCTCGAAGTGCCCCCTGTTCAGTGTGTAAAAAATAGAGTGATTGTTTTGAGGAGACTTTGGAACATTTGAGTCTTTATGTCAAGACCGGAGACCCAAACCAGAGAAATGAGGGTGATCGACAATGGCTACAAATGACAACAGCGCTATTGAAAATACAAATGACAACATTTTTTTTTTTTTTTGCCTTATATCCTGACAACGTTGCAATTGCGACGTTGTCAAGTTATAATAGAAAAAAAAAGGCAAAAACACATAACATCTGCCCGCCGTCGCAAATTGCCATCGCAATTTCACCCCAAATGTATTAGTGAGTGGAGATGATAGAACCGATCAGAGGAATAGATTTGGTGAAGATAGAACTAGTCGGTTGCATAGATTTGGTGCTCGGTTAAGTACTAGTTATTGAATGGAAGTTTCTAAATTCTCTGGTTCTTTGAGACTTGAGAATTTGATTGATTGGACAATTGGTGAGTTAGAAGACTTCTTTGAACTTGAAGAAATTGGAGATCCTCTTAGAGTGAGGTTGGCATAGACAAAGTTGAAAGGACATGTTGCACTTTGGTGGAAAGAATTACAAAGAGAAAGAGATGATAAAGGTGAAATGAAGATCAATTAGTGGAGGTTGATGGTGGTTAAACTAAAATCTAAGTTCATACTTACCGATTATGAACTTGAATTGTTTAAGAAGTTATAGAATTTGAAGTAGAAATAATTGAATATTGAAGACTATACTGAGGAGTTCTATAAGTTGACTATTCGGTCTAGACACAGAGAACTTAGTAAGGAAAAGGTAGCTTGGTATGTGAATGGTTTGAGATTCAATATTCAGGATGAACTTGGTATGTTGAAGATTGATTCAGTTGAAGATGCTTATCAGTATGCTCTGAAGGCAGAAGATAAGTTGAGAAGGAAACAACATGGTAATTCCCGAGGGAAGGAGAAATAGGATCACTTAGTGAAGAGTAAACTAACTACTGAAGATGAACTAAAACCTATTGAACCAAGGAGAAGAATAGGCAGGGGTGGATTTAAGGGCACTTGTTATAACTATGGTGAAGAAGGACACTGATCTTTTGAGTGCACATAGAAGATAGTTGGTGATCGAAGAACTGTTGTGGTGAATGAGGTTGAAGACTTGGTAAATGCACCCAAATAGGGAGGAGAGAACTTGCTGGCTCAGTGAGTACTATTTGGTAACCGTGTATTGGAACCTTGTCAGAGGAATAATTTGTTCAAATCTTGATGCAAGTCAGGGGGTAAAATTTGTAATGTAATTATAGATAGTGGTAGTACCGATAACCTTGTAGCTGAGGAGATGGTCCAGAAACTTGGTTTGAAGAGAGTGAGACATCCTTGTCCTTATAGGATTGGTTGGTTGCAAGGTTGGACTATCCTTAATTGGATACTCCATCCTTGACTGCGTCATAAATTTATATATAAATTAATAATATAGAAATGAATGAATTGATAATTTTTAACGATGTCAATAAGACTATCAGTTTATGGGATCAAGAGAAGCATCGTTAACAATTTTTAACTTCTTTTCATTATCAGTCTTTTTTGTCTAGATCTTGATCAAGAAGCTCACAGTTTTTTGAAGTCTTACCTCCTAAAATAACTCATTTAGACTACTCACCTCAAATTGTCATTATATTGTGTATGAATATACTCATATGTTGAACACTCAATGATGGAGGGTCATCCAGTTTTCACAACCCATTTATTGTAGAAAAGACAAGTTATTTCTTCCCAAACAGTCCACCTAGTTCCCATCTCACACCTAAGATGGTAGGACCCAATTCTAATTTTCTCTACCAAAGTCTTGCCTTTCCCTTAATTGTCTCTCTTTAGTAGTCTTTTTCATCATGTTCTCCCAAATAATTCAACTCCTTGATATAATATAATTTTTTTCAACTTACCTTTTGCAATATTGAAATTCTATTTTTTTTCACCACAAGCTTTTTAATGTCTTCATTATCACTGAAATAATCTTACAAATCAATACCCTACTCCCTAATCAATTTTTTATTCTACCCCATTTAAATCTTCTTCATGCATTTTGGTATGCAACTTTCAACTTCCCCAATGAGAATTTAATCATGTCCATTAAGAAGAACTAAACTACACAAAAGATAAGATTTTGGTATACTGCGATAAGGAGGGATTTGAATAGAGAGACCAACAATATGGAAAATATAGACATAATTCAGATAAGGCTTTGATTCAGATTTTATGACTAACACATTTCTACTGAAGCTTCAGTTGTGCAATATTGATTCTCTATTGGACTAATTAATGTAAATACCAATTCTAACTCACAAGAGACACATAAGCTCAATTACAAAAAACTCAGAAAGGTCACATAGATAAATATATTCTATTAAAGTTTAGGCTATTCCACATAATATTCTATTTCTCAAAAAGAAATTACAATAATCTGAAAGTAATGTTGAATATCCTCAAATACAATAATAATAAATCAACCATACTGTCAAGAGTACATGAATCATCCAAATAATACAACATGAGGTGATAAATACATAAAAAGATGTCGACCATACTGTTGCACATCATACATCAAAGAATATAATACAATAAGGTACATGACCAAAATGTCAAAATGATACAAGATATCAATATAATGCCATTAGACTGTCCATCATCCATCTGCATGTTCCAGTCTCCTATGCCATTGGACATTTGTCCATTTACAAATCTAAAGACAAAAATGTGATCTAGACACTTTTTTCAAACAACCACAGAGTGGTTAGGTCCCCTAGGGCTCATCCTGGAATGAAGAGCACACCGACCTTGCTTGAGTAATCTATCAACTCGACACTGATGGATCAGAAATGAATCTGGTGCAAGCTATGAACTAACTACTTTTCTCACACATAAAAAGTAAAAATAACATATATATGGTAGAGAGAATGAAAATAACCAACACAAAGTCCAAATTATGTGTTTCCATAGGTTTGGCCAACACATTTATTAACTAGATTTTTACTAGAAGGTAAAATAAAAACATATTTATCCTTCTCTATTTTCCCATATTCCACACCTTTTCCCATGACATCTTTCTCAAAATAGGATAAGTAGGACTAAAATATAATATATTCAAGTTTCCAAAAATAACTCCTCTAAAATACTCTTTCTTTAACAGTAATTTAGCATAGTCAATCTTCTATGATAGAGTAAAGGATTTTTCTAACAATACAACATTTACTTCATACTGAGGTAATGTATTCTCAAAAATAAAAATATAGTAATTCAAAAGAATCTAAATTTATTATCTATGTAATTATGCAAATGTTATAGGAAGTACACATGTATCTTTTCATAGTTTGAATGAACAAAACATCAAACACATTTTCAAAAATTTCAATCATAAACTCAATATGATGGTTGTATACAAATTTCTTTTGTACACTGATTATCTTATCCTTGGCCGGGTTCTAAAAAAAATTAAATTTCATTTCCAATAGTTTATTCCAATTCCTTCACAGCTTTAAAGTTTATAAAAATAGATCTATAAAATGATTTTCTACAGGAAAGTCACAGGCTGACATGATAAACCAATTCGCTACCTCAAACATTAACTAGTCCTGAAAAATCAACACATACTCCAATTCTTCCTACCAAAAGGAATTTTTCTATACGAATAAGGCCAAAATATACACTGCTAGAAAAAACATATTTTTATCCATAGAAGATATGGGAGTATACTTTCTATCTAAAAAGACCAGTCTCACAAATGCTGATAATCAACGGTACCACACTAAATAAGAGATAATAAATGTTCAAATTCATAGAATGGAAGAAAAATAAATAGTTTAATATATTAATCTATTCTAAGCTTCTTTTAAACTATTTCACTATATCTAAGAATGTTCAAAATTTTTTTTCTTCTTTTCTAAACTAGAAATCATGGGTAAAGAAAAATACTAGGCACACTATCCTTCACATGTTTGTAGGTTTCTCCCATCACTTGATAATGCAACCCCTTCCATTTTCCAATTCCTATGTTCTGTGCATGCGTATTTCCTTGCTCTATTGTGTTCTTTCTTCTTCTACCCCCGCTTCCAATTTTGCTTCTCCTAAACTTTTATCTCCCTGTAATATCTTTCTTCTCGGTAAATTCCTTAATTTATTTCATTCCATGCGTAATCCTCAATCCTTCATTTTGTGTGTATATATATTCTGCTCCTCTGTTCTGATTATTCGAAGGACACGAATCTGATACGAGCAAAGGCCATAGTAATCTTTTTCTCCTTTCCCAAATTCTTTTTTTTAAATCTTTCTTCCAACCCTCTCTATCTTCTCCCCTTACATAAGTAATCTCTTTTCCTTTCTTGTGTTTTTCTTTCTCTTCTTTCTCTAGTATAATCTGTTGCCTTTTATATACTGTCACCTCCTCCTATTTTATATTTTTATTTTCTTCCCTTATTGGTGTATATGCCATTCCCCTTACATACAAGTTGTGACCGTCTATAAATAAATTTTGATCTTACTCAAAAACTCTTCTCCCTATTCCTTGCGCATACACTTTTGTTGTGTGTGAGTTCAATTTCTATTTTTTGCGTTATCACCCGTTCATTACATATCCTCCCCTTTTTACATGTATTTTGATCCTTTAAGAAAATGAAAACCCCCTTCCAAAAATGTGTTCCTTACTCCCTTTTACTTTTGATTTTTTGATCAGTTCATCATTTGTTTCTCAAATCCACATGTGAAACCTTTTCTGTCACCTTCCAATGGAAAAAATCAAGCCGTTGATAGAGGTGGATTCCATAGTGAGTTGAATTTTGGTTATGATTCAGACTTGCTGGCGTGTTCTCCCTGTTATCCTCCTTCAACTGACTACTCTTACCATTTCTTATCAGAAAAAAAATCCTTCCAAGGCACGTCAGTTAAGCCACTAAAAGTGGTTAAAATCATCCTTCTAAGGAAATACTCCCTCTTAATTCCAAATGAAAAGAAAATCCTCCAAGTCAACCGATCACATAGGAATGAGCTCGCACTCCTTAGACTAGTCACAGTCAACATACCTTCATGGCGGCTCTTAAGCATGCAAAGAGGAGTTAACGAATAGTTTTCTTCACTCTTCAAATGAGTCCCTTCACACTTTTGCCTCTCTAAAATTGACATTACTATTTCTTATTGCAATGCCAAGTTATAGTTTACTAAAGAAAACCATGTCTTGTCACATGGTATTAGTATTTTCCTTATAATGTTTATGTTATTTCATCAGATTAATAAAATTAATCAAAATGCATTTAAGTATAATTATTTATATATAAATTTTCAATTGGATAATTCCAAATTATCAATTCTAACATAAAATGAATTCAACGAATTCTTTTACTCTCGAGGTAAATCATAATTTAATCTAACACTCATACAATTCTACTCAAGCATTTAGTTTTACGAGATAAAGCAAGAAACTCATTAAATATAAAAACAAAACTAAGTGGTGTGTGCTTGTGACCAAATTATTCCCATCACATCCTTACCGAGGAGATAAATTCATCTACCTCAATCATGTTTCCGTCTTTGTCTCCTGTTATTCATGCTCAAACTCAAAAGACCATCAATAGGTTAGTCCCATTAACCCATAATCGAAATAAAATGCATCCCATTTTCATGACATATATAACATTTCCAATTCATCGATATACATCATTAAGTAACATTTCATAATGCATTTCATTTCCATACATAACATTATTTTTTATTTCATCATAAAATAATTAAGGAAACATAATAATATCTATGTCTAAAATGTTTATTTAATATGACTTGGGTCAAAATTGTTTTGACCAAGTTAGCATAAGTAAAAAATATAGTTGCTAAAAAGTCCTAAAAACCATGAGAACTAGATCGGAATATGGCATCCCTCCCCTTTAAGAGGAGATATCGACCTGATGTATTATGAAAGCACACAAATAGATCCATACAAGTCTTAAAACATAACATAAAAGAAATAAAGTCAAGAAAATAATTACGGAAATGATCTATACATGTCTTCCACATAACTCTTTTTTCTATTAGTTGCTTCCTTCAGTCGAGTTCAAATCAGAATAATCTATTCTTCCATCTCTCTCAACATATCAAGACCAATAATGATCATGTCCTCTACTCGATCCCAACTGATACTTGAGTATGGCACTTTCATCTATAAATTCTCTCGAATGGTGCCATAACTAAAGAAGCATGGTAGGATTTGTTGTAGGAAAACTATACCAATGGAAGAGAATCTTCCCACTTGTACTTCTGATCCATGTAATACATACATAGTAAATCCTCAATGACTTGATTTACTCTTTCAACTTTTCCATCTATCTGTGGATGATGTGGTACTGAAATTCAACCAAGTACCCAAAGATGCATTCAAGGTTGTCCAAAACCTCGATGTCATCTGAATATCTCTGTTAGATATGATGGTCTTGGGTACTCCATGCAATCTAAAAATCTAGTGAACAAACTTCTTGGACAAATCCAAAGATCCATCTCTCAAGATCCCTGGAATAAAGTGAGCTACCTTGGTTAGTTTATCAACTACAACCAAGATTACATCATGTCTACATCATGTCATAGGTAAACCCTAGATAAAATGCATACTGATGACTTTCCATTTATACTTTGGTATATCATATGGGTACAAAATTCATGTTGGGTGGGCATATTCAACCTTAACTCGTTGACATTCTAAACAATAGGCTAAAAAGCTGTCACATCTCGCTTTATCCTTGACCAAAAATACAAAGGCCTCAAATTGACAATCATCTTGTTTACCCCTGGATATCCTAAAAATGGAGTGTAATTCATCTCCTCTAAAACTAACTTCCTGAACCCTTCTCGATCGAGAATATACATCTTGTCTTGGTATCTTATGATACCATCAACATCAAAAGTATATCCATCAAAGTGGTGATTTGATGGATTTGCAAGCAATGCTAACTTTAACATCTCATAGTGGCCATCACCTAAAAGATTCTATAACACATTCTCTCTCAATTGAGTTCTAGAAGTAGATGTAGTAGAAATGTGCCTTCTTCTGCTTAGAGCATCAACTACTCTATTCTCTTTCCCTTAATGAACCCAATGTCAAAGTCATACTATCTCACAAACTCCAACTAACGTCTTTGTCTAGCATTGAGATTAGGCCGTGTGAATATATACCTAAGTTTCATGCGATCCCTCTTCAACTCAAACAACTTACCCAAAAAGGTAATGTCTCCACATCACTAAAGCATGAACAATTACAACCAATTCTTAATCATGAGGTGCATAGTTAACCTCATACTATTTCAATTTATGTGACTTGTAAGCCACTATCTTACCATCTTGCATAAGCACACCACCAAGACCTTCATCTGAAGGATCAATGAGAATTGTAAAGTGCCCATTAGGAGTTGGTATGATCAAGATAGGAGTGGATGTGAGCTTCTGTTTCAACAACTAGAATTCTCTCTCACATACATCAGTCCACTCATATCTTTTCCCTTTCCTCTAAAGGGTTGTAATAGGTGTTACGATCTTGGAGAATCCCTCCATAAATTTCCTGTAATAACCTATGTAAGTCCTATGAAGCTTCGAACTTCACTCACATTCTAAGGAGTTGGCCACTCAAGAATGGCTTTAATCTTTATTGGATCTACTGCAATTCTATCTAGAGAAATGATGATGCAGGAGCATCCTGGGTGTAAGAGCAATCTTGCATCACCCAAAAATATTTCTATTTTTGTATTCAATAAAGGGCTATCTTGTGCAGAGCTGCTATTTATGGAAACTTGCTATTTTTAGTAAGTGGTCTTATGATCTTGGAATGTTCTAATTTTACATGTGGAGGTTCATCTCAGTTATATCAGCCTGCCAGCAAAGTTTCATGGTTAGATCAGGTCTAGTTTTGAAGATATTGAAGATTTTCGGTATTGGCAGCAGGGTACAGAAACTTTGAACTCAGTTTTGAAGGCTTTAGAGGCCCCGGATGAGGTCAAAAAATTGGGTGACAAGCACTTTGCGCCAATCAAGCTTGTAGAGTGCTTCGTGGTGTTTTTGAAATGGGGTTATAATAGTCAATCGGGTCAACTGGTGATGACTTATGGTCTCCGAAAGTCGGGCCACCTGAAATGGCAGAAAATAAATTTTCTTTCAAAATTTCTGTTCGGGTTTCAAAACTTATTTTGAGCCAACTTTGATGTAATAAATTGAAAAATAAAATAATTCTAAGTTTGGTCGGCCCTTAGGGCTAAATTTTTGGAACCTTCTCGGGCGGTGGAAATTGCCTATATAAAGAAGGCCCGTAGTGTTGTCTAGGGCAGTTTTGGGTAGTAGATTTGGGTATTGATTCGAGGCTTTGTCTACAGAATATTGTAAGGGAATGCCCATGTGGCTTTGCATATTGTAATTCAGAAAGTTTGTAATTCCACATTTGTGGAGATAATAAGAAGCCAATTTTCTGTTCATGCGAAGATCTGGTGGCAAGAAATTCAGTTGGAGTGAAATAGAAGAGGGAAAGATAAAATCACAAGATGGGATCGGATGGTGGATAAATTGAAGCGACAGTTCATTCCTGTTGATTATGAGCTTGACCTACTAAAGAAAATGCAAAGTTTGAAGCAAGCAGGAAGATCTGTTCAGGAGTATACAGAGGAGTTCTATCGACTCCTCATTAGAACAGGCCATGTAGAAGCTGATAATGAGAAAGTTGCCCGATACCTTAATGGGTTAAGGCCAAGCATTTAAGAGGAGTTGAATTTGGTTCGAATAAACAGTATTGAGGAGGCATACCAGTTTTCCCTAAAAGTAGAGGAAAAGCTGAACAAGAAGTTTGAGAGCGGACAAAATGGAAGAGGTCGTGGTGGAAGATCTGGTGGACGGTCATATGGTGGCCGAAATGAAGATCCGAAAAAGAAGGATGAGGCCAGTAGCAGCCAGAATCAGAGAGGAAACAATTCCAATCATTTCCAAGATCAGAATAATAGAGATCAGAGAGGAAGAGGAAGAGGACAAGGATCTGGAAGAGGAGGCTTCCGTGGAACATGTTTTCACTATGGAGAAGAAGGTCATAGGGCATTTGAATGTCCTCAGCGCCAAGGCAGAACAGACAGGAGAAATGAAGGCCAGGCCAGAGTTATGCACATGTAGATGAAGATGCTAGATCATCAAATTTTGAAGATGCTGAAAGAGGAGAAACGCTAATTAACAGAAGAGTCTTGCTGAGTGGTGAGAATGAACCTGAACAAAAGAGAAGCCTATTTTGCACTAGATGCAAGTGTGAGGGTAAATGCTGTGATGTGATTATTGATAGTGGAAGCACTGACAATTTGGTGTCAGAAGAGATGGCGACAAAGTTGAAGCTCAAGAGATAGAAACACCCACATCCATATCGGAGTGCCTGGGTGTAGGATGACCACAAGGTCATGGTCAGTGAACAGTGCCTAGTAAAGTTCAAGATCGGCGAGTACCAAGATGAGGTACTATGTGATATCATCTCTATGGATGCATGTCATATGTTGTTGGGTAGACCGTGGTAGTTTGACAGATGTGCTGTACACGATGGTCATGCGAATACCTATTCCCTGACAAAGGATGGAGTGCGACATAAGCTAAAGCCATTGAAGGAGACCGAAGAAAAGGTATGTGGTAATGCAAGAATAATATTTGTTGATGGAAGAAAATTCCTAGATGGTATGAGGCATGAGCATGTGTGTTTTGCTTTAATTCCAAAAGTTGGTAAAAAAGAAGTAGAGGATGCACCTGTAGAGGTTGCAGATTTGTTGAATGAGTTTTAGGATATTGTATCTGATAATGTACCTGATGGATTACCACCGATAAGGAAGATCAGTCATCAGATGGATTTGATTCCAGGAGCCAGTTTTCCAAACAAGGCAGCACACAGAATGACACCAGCAGAAAGTGAAGAGTTGAATAGACAAGTACACGAGTTATTGCAGAAGGGGTTGATTCAAGAGAGTCTGAGTCCCTGTGCTGTACCAACGGTATTAGCACCAAAGAAGAATGGAGAGTGGAGGATGTGTACAGATTTCAGGGCAATAAACAAGATCACAATCAAGTATAGATTTCCATTGCCACGAATGGATGATATTATAGATTGTTTGAGTGGAGCTGTGTATTTCTCAAAGATAGATCTGAAGAGTGGATATCACCAGATTCAGATCAGAGAAGGAGATGAATGGAAGACTACCTTCAAGACAAAGGAAGGACTGTATAAGTGGTTAGTCATGCCTTTTGGGCTAACCAATGCACCGAGCACTTTCATGCGGCTCATGAATGAGGTTCTGAAATAATTTCTAGGTAAGTTTGTCATTGTTTAGCTAGATGATATTTTGATTTTTAGCAAGACGTTGGAGGAACATATGATGCATATTCGTATGGTGTTTGAGAAGTTGAGAGATGAGAAATTGTTGATTAATTTGAAGAAGTGCAGTTTTGTGAAAAAAGAGTTAGTGTATTTGGGATTTGTAGTTTCAGCAGAAGGTCTAAAAATGGACCCAGAGAAGGTACAGGCTATCCTTGAATGGCCTACTCCAAGGAGTGCTACTGAGGTAAGATCTTTTCATGGTTTGGCTAGCTTTTACAAAAAGTTTATCAAAAATTTTAGCAGTATTTGTGGACCCTTGACTGAAACAATGAGAGGGGATAGAAAAGAGTTTAAGTGGACTAATAGGGCAGAAAAGAGTTTTCAATTGTTGAAACAAAAAGTTATAGAACAACCTGTTTTAGCACTTCCAGATTTTAATAAGGTGTTTTAAGTAGATTGTGATGCTAGTGGTACTGCAATAGGAGCTGTTATGAGCCAAGAAGGTAAACCTGTTGCTTATTTCAGTGAGAAGTTAAATGATGCCAAGAGAAAATATTCTGTCTTGATCAGAAATTTTATGCTATAGTTCAGGCATTAAAGAAGTGGAGACATTATCTACTTCCTAAGGAGTTTGTTTTGTATACTGATCATCAAGCTTTGCAATATTTGAATAGTCAAGGAAAGTTGAATCAGAGGCATTTTAAATGGGTTGAGTTTTTGCAGAGTTATACATTTGTTTTGAAACAAAGGAGTGGAAAGTCTAATAGGGTTGCAGATGCTCTTAGCAAAAGGCAACTATTGCTGACAGAGATGTAGATTGAGGTGGTTGGGTTCAAGGAACTCAAGAATTTGTATCCAGAGGATCCTGATTTTGGTGGAGCTTGGAAGGCTTGTAAAGAACCTGTTACTCTAGATAGAACGAAGTGGCTGGATTTTATCATCCAGGATGATATGCTATTCAGAGGGAGTCAGTTGTGCATTCCAAGAAGTTCTATGAGGGAGAATCTCATCAAAGAGAAGCATAGTGGAGGATTGGCTGGACATTTTGGTCGTGATAAAACCCTTGCTTTGGTTAGTGAAAATTATTATTGGCCACAGTTACAACAAGATGTGAAGAAGTTTGTATAGAGTTGCAGAGTATGTCAGATGGAAAAGGGAGTGAAGTAGAATACAGGGTTATATCAGCCATTACCTATACCAAAGAAGCCTTGGGAGGATATCAGTATGGACTTTGTTCTTGGTTTACCGAGGACACAGTGGGGACATGATTCAATTTTTGTGGTGGTTGATAGATTTTCAAAGATGGCACATTTCATTCCCTGCAAGAAGACTAATGATGATGTTCATGTAGCAGAATTGTTTTTCAAAGAAGTGGTGAGACTACATGGTTTTCCAAAGACCATAGTTTCAGATAGAGATACTAAGTTTGTTGGATATTTCTAGTGGACATTGTGGAAAAAATTGAAGACAGATTTGAAGTTTAGTTCATCACATCATCCACATATTGATAGATAGACAGAGGTGGTGAATAGGAGTTTGAGAAATTTGCTGAGATGTTTGGTTGGAGATAAGCCAATAGGCTGGAATTTGATTTTACCATAGGCAGAATTTGCATACAATAATTCTATCAACAGGAGTACTGGTAAATCACCATTCCAGATTGTATATGGAAGTAGTCCAAGAAATGCATCTGAATTGAGAAAGATAAAGGAGAAATAAGTAGTGCTGAAGCTGAGGATTTTGCAGAACACTTGAAGAACATCCATGAGGAGGTGAGGAAGCATATTACCAAGATGAATGCGTAGTATAAGGCTAAGGCAGATGAGAAAAGGAGGCATAAAGAATTTTAGGTTGGAGATGAAGTCATGGTTCATTTGCAGAAGGAGCAATTTCTGGTTGGCACATATAACAAGTTGAAAATGAAGAAGTTTGGGCCATGTAAGATACTGAAGAAGCATAATTCAGGAAATGCATATGAGGTAGAATTGCCTACTGAGATGAATATTTCACTAGTGTTTAACATTTCAGATTTGATAGAGTATCATGAAGGAGGTGTTGCACATGAGGTTGCAGCAGCACAGTGGAGTATTCCAGCAGCCAGTTCAGATATCAAGGAGATTGAAGACATACTGGATAGTCATGTTGGCAGAAGCACAAGGAACATGACATATGAAGAGTATTTGGTCAAATGGAAAGGACGACCTGTAGAAGATTCATCATGGCTAACAAAGGAGGAGGTTAACCGTCTTGGTTTTCCTCTGCACACCTGAGTCGTGACAGGGTCACTTCTCAAATTACCCCAGGTGTTTGATGCAGGAGCATCCTGGATGTAAGAGCAATCTTGCATCACCCAAAAATATTTTTATTTTTGTATTCAATAAAGGGCTATCTTGTGTAGAGCTGCTATTTATGGAAACTTGCTATTTTTAGTAAGTGGTCTTACGATCGTGGAATGTTCTGATTTTACATGTGGAGGTTCATCTTAGTCATATCAGCCTGCCAGCAAAGTTTCATGGTTAGATCAGGTCTAGTTTTGAAGATATTGAAGATTTTCGGTATTGGTAGCAGGGTACAGAAACTTTGAACTCAGTTTTGAAGGCTTTAGAGGCCCTGCATGAGGTCAAAAAATTGGGTGACGGGTGCTTTGAGCCAGTCAAGCTTGTAGAGTGCTTCGTGGCATTTCTGAAATGGGGCTATAATAGTCAATCGGGTCAACTGGTGATGACTTATGGTCTCCGAAAGTCGGGCCACCTGAAATGGCAGAAAATAATTTTTCTTCAAAATTTCTGTTTGGGTTTCAAAAGTTATTTTGAGCTGACTTTGATGTAATAAATTGAAAAATAAAATAATTCTAAGTTTGGTCGGCCCTTAGGGCTAAATTTTTGGAACCTTCTCGGGCGGTGGAAATTGCCTATATAAAGAAGGCCCGTAGTGTTGTCTACAGTTTTGGGTAGTAGATCTGGGTATTGATTCGAGGCTTTGTCCTACAGAATATTGTAAGGGAATGCGCATGTGGCTTTGCATATTGTAATTCAGAAAGTTTGTAATTCCACATTTGTGGAGATAATAAGAAGCCAATTTTCTGTTCTTGCATATTATTGTTGTTGTTTCTCTATTTCTGTTATGTGTTTGTGGTATTAAGGGGAGCACCCTTCATCAAATGATATGACCCAAATAGTGAATTTATTTCTTGTAGAAAGAACACTTTGATATTTTTCCATACAAATTTTGTCTCTCAGATGTAAAAATATTCACAAATGTTCCTCATGTTCCTCCATGTTCTTGGAATAAATCAAAATTTCATCAATGAGTATCTCTACAAACTTATCCAAACAATCCCTGAACACATTGTTCATCTAGTTCATAAATGCTGTAGGAGCATTTTTCAATCCAAAAGGTAAGACAAAAATCTCATAATATCCATACCTTATCTTGAAAGCTATTTTGGATATGTCCTCCTCTTTGATTCGGAGTTGATGATATCCACATCTCAAATCAATTTTTGAGAACACAATCACTCCCTTCATTTAATCAAATAGTTCATCTATTTATGAAAGATGATATATGTTCTTAATGTTTACCTTATTGAGCATTCTATAGTCTATGTACAATTGTAAGGTACCATCCTTCTTCTTTACAAAAATCACTAGAGCTCCCCATGTTGATACACCAGGGAAAATTAACCCATTATCAATGAATTATTTCAACTAAATCTTTAACTCATACATTTCAATGGTGGTCATACGATATGGAGCCTTGGATTGAGGCTTTGTTCTAGGCATCACATCAATTGAGAAATTGAATTCTCTCTTCGGAGGTAACTTAGGTAATCCTTCTGGAAAAACATCCTTAAACTCCTGCAAAATAGGGAAATCTTCTAAACTAGGAGGAGTGTCAATATCCTTGACATAAGCCATATACATCATACACCCCTTCTTCTTTTCCTTTTTAATTGCATGGTAGAAATCTATCTAAGCTCAAAAGATTTTTTCACCCCAAAAAGTACTAAAGGATTACTTGTATCATCTAGACATTCAACTGATTTGTCCTTGTAGTTTACTATTGCCTTATGTCCTATTAGCCATTTGATGACCAATGTAAGTGGATGCATAGTTATTTTTTGCTATCACTTCTTTATTAGGACCAATCTTATGTAAACATCATTAAGTGAATATTCTAGTCTGCCAATTAATCTTATTAGTTGCATAATCATATGTAAAAAATAGACCAAATTAGGGTTAGGATTACAATTTTTGTTAAGGCTAATGTTTAGGGTTAAGATAAGAGTTTAGGTTTATGTAATGGTTAGGGTTTACATTTTGGGTTATGATCTTGTTTAGGATTGGGGTTAATGTTTGAATCAGTGCTAGGGTTAGGGTTGGTATTAGAGTTGTGAATAAGGTTTAGGGTTGTAATTACCATTACATCATGGTTAGTATTACAATTAGGGTTAGGATTTTGACTAGGGTTAGGCTTAAGTTTAGGATTGAGGTTAGATTTAGGAATATAGTTAGTTTTATGGTAAAGTTAGGGTTTTTATTAGGGGTAGGGTTAGGATAATGGTTTAGGTTTATGTCATGATTACTTGGTTAGGGTTGTGTTTATAGTTTGGATTATGATCTTGTATAGGATTACAATTATGGTTATGATTCCATTTTAATATTTGTGATAAGGTTTAAAGTTAATGTTTATGGTAATGCAACATGATTATCTTCCTAATTGAGAGATTTTTTAAATTTATTCAAGTGTTTGGATCAAATGCATAATTATTTTGTACCTATCACTTCTCTATTGAGATCTATCTTGGGAAAACATCATTGACTAAATAGTCTACCAACTCACTTTATTCATTGAAAAATTATATGCAATAAAAATATGACCAATTTCCCTCCTCATTGACCTTAAATATCTCTTCCACGTACCCATTGCACTCTAAGGTGTAATTCCTAGTTATATCTAAGATGTTGCTTCACCCTTAAATTTAAGTTTTCCCTTAAATTAAATAATGTTTGAAACATATTATAATATAATTCTAAAATAATAGAATGTAATAATCATTGTAATGACTTCTTTTTTTTCACTAGTATTTGAGTGGAAAAATGGAAAAAAAATTATAATAAAAAATAAATTGTCAAAGAAAATTAAATGTAAAAAATATTAATATTAATTTTTAGCTTATAATTAATTATGAATATATTTATTTATTTAAATTAATATACACAATTAAATATAGTAAATAATATAATTATTTATATAAATTTTAATAATTTAAATCAATCTATACAATTATAAACTAATAATAATATAATTAATAATAAATTTTAACTTCTTTATTTTTAAATATATTTATATTATTAATAATATAAATAAGAAGTAAAAAATATAGTCAAATTAACTAAAATATTTATCTTACCAAGGGGGAGCACTTAGTATTTTTTTCTAACTCTCTTTATGTATTCTATGGTTTAGTTTGCTGGTTAGTCACTACCCAAATGATATTCATTGAAAAAACAAAATCAAATCATTTCATTATGGAGAACGTACGATACTGTCAGCAAGTTGCACATGAAAGGATGACAGTATGGGTGTATGGGCATGTATGTGGCACTAGCTATGAAGGTACAATATTCGGCCCCATAGCCAATACCCATAAGGAGGGGCATGTTTGGAAGGGTGCAAATAAGTTGCACCATATTCGGTGCTACCACGGTGCTGGCTAAGCTGACAACATAATGCACCAAAGACAAAAAAAAAAGAAGAGTCAATTTCTTTTTTCAGATTTGCAAAACATAATGATTTTTTTGCAAACTTTTTGTGGTTTTTGACCACAAAATGTGTAGATCATGAACAACAGATGCTGAAAATTTCACAAAAATCTGTTGTGTTTTCCATTTTAAAAAATTTAGTCAATGGTGCATTTTTCTTGGAGCTTACCCATGTCCTTGGTCAATAAGGTTGCTTATCATCCCACCACCGTACTCCGTGCTAAGCAGAATGCCGGCAACTGTAAGTGCACTTAACATTAACTCTATACTTTTATTTGATGTCAAGAATTGGGATCGTACCATGAATAATTTTGGTAGGATGATATTTCTAATTTTTTTGTTGTTAGTCATTAAGATTTCATATCAAATAGCTACATATCAATAAATATGTACAAAACCCTTTATTTCAAAAAAATAAAAAATTCATATTTGACTACATAAATATTTTAAATATATATATGTTAGACTGCAATTAGTTTTTACAAAGTTGTGAATAAATGAAGCTAAATAAATTTCATGACTTGTCTAAAGGATTAAACACCACAACATTGATACATTTTTTTAAAAAAATGTTAACATTTTTTTTATTATGAATCTTGATTAGGAAATCAGTTATTTTGTGGGGTCTTGCCTCCTCAAATATTTCATTTAATCCACCTACCTTCAAATTATTTTAATAATTGAATTGAACAATAATGTTACAATAATTGAATTACAAAATAATGTTACAAAGAGTCCTTATAAAAGAGAGGAAAGATTTACTTAAGAATACAAAAAAAATTGATATGAGCTTAAAGCGGGTCATTAGGGACATATATGTTCACATTCTCATTTCCTCTACAAACTGTACTAGTTCTACACGGTGCCTCAATGAAGGCACAAAGATGTCAAAATCTATGGAACTCATCATTACCTATTACGACATTAGATATTGTGTTGGAGCTTTAAGACATTTGTTTGACAACCATATTTTAATCTTTTAAAAAGAATAAAATGTACTCATGACACTTTAAATTTGTGATAGATGAAAAAAACTACAATAAAGATAAAGATAGACATCTCTTCTATCCTTGGTCCATTTCTTTCAGTGTCAATTATTTGACTAATATTTGCTTTAGCCTTAGTTTTTGGTAGACAAGACAAAAAAAAGTGTGTATACATTATGATGAAAAAGTTACAAAAATTTGAAAACTCTTCTTCCTAATCTATTTATTCCAAAATTTCTGAAGGGAATGAATTTAATTTTGATTGAGGGTGGTTGAAATTTTGGCAAGGAGAGATTTTAGCTATTTCTATATGCACATAAAAATTTTTATGAACTTTTTAGTTAGAGAGATAAATGAAACATTTTTTAAAAAATTTTTGTGTATAACTCAAATACACATTTCATTGTATTGTAGATTTTTTTTTTTGTTCAATTTTCAAGTTTATCTTTAATGTTTTGGCCTAGGATTAATTGCAATATATTTCTTTTAGATCTATATATTTTCTTTATACACAAGAGATGAATTTGTGTTCTTTCTTTTCAGTGTTGCTATCTTTCTCATTTCTATTTTAATTTGCTCATTCTTTTCTTCTTTTTGATTAAGAGCACACCCGTGAAAATCTAAATTTTTATCATATGAGAGAGTTAATAACTCTAAAATTTAGAGGATGAACACTAATTCAATAGAAATCTCTCCAACTATTAGTTCATTTTTTGTTATTTTTTGTAATTAGCTTTTGTGACTTTTGAGGATGATGCATCTCTTTCATGTTGACTCAAAATTTTTCTCATTTTTTATGTGAATTTTTTGTTTTGTTCTTGTAGTTCCACTAAACTTAGAGAATGGTGACTTTAAAATATGCAATTCTAATGATATACATGAATATCATACATTCATACTATAAATTTGTGGATGCTTTATGCTTATTATGAAAGAGGTGCTTATTGTGAATGACCTATATACAATTTTTTTTTTTATAAATATAAGATTAAATTTGTGAAAAATTAAAAAGTAATTTTTAGAATACTATTTTAAAAAAATAATAAAATTTATAAATTTCAATAAAAAACACTCTCAAAAAAATAATAAAATTTATAAATTCCAATAAAAAACACTCCCATTATTTTTTTAAATTCATATCGATATCACTACCAATCTAGTGAAACAATAATTAAATTAAATTAAAAAATGATATTAATTTTCCATGGTTCATACAAGATTTTAAAAATTAAAAAAAATATTTGAATTTCGAATACACCTAATGATTCATCGTCATAAAGAAGAATATTAATAAAAATAAATCTTCAAACCTAACTTAAAGAAGACACGCATCTTTAATATCCATTGACATTTAACACAGTTTTGGTCATCAACTGAAGCATGAATGAATATGAATTCCACACCAAATACAACGTGACGGCAGCAAAAGTTACTTCCATGGATTGCTGCCATCAATACCGTCATCACATGAAAAGCCTTATCTTCTTCTGAACGACTTTCTTGTACAACGATAATGTTTTCTAATTAGATGATCTTCATATGATTTTGTTTATTAATTTAGCTGGTTTTCATGATGAGACTGATTTCTATCAAACATGACATGGGAAGAAGTCTCAAAAAAATAAACACTTTGAAGACTAATCTCTAGTCAATTGAATGGATGACATTAATCTGAAGACAATTAAAAATGTAGAAATATGGGAGCGTGATAAGCAGAACTTTTTTCCAGGGAAAGAGATAAGTTCCACTGTTAATTATTTACTTAGTTTGACTTGAAATTTGTTGACGAGAAATCTGTTTGGTTGATGTCAGTTGAATATAGAACTGAATCACATTCATACTCATCTAAAAGTTTGCATCATATCTCTACGTTAGAACTACAAAATGATGTTGATAAACAACGACCGGTATGAATAAAATATAAATTTTTGTATTTGGATTGAAACAAAATAATAAATCATTTAAATTTATATATATATTGATAATAATAAAGAAATGAATGAGCGAATAAGTTTTAATGATGTCTACAATACTATTAGTTTATGGGATCAAGAGCAGCATCGTTAATAATTTTTAAGCTATTTTTAAATTATCAGTCTTTTTTCTCGATCTTGATCAAGAGAGCTCAAGGTTTTGTAAAGTCTTGCCTCCTCAAATAACTCATTTAGACTACCTGCTTCAAAGTGTCTTTATATTGTGTACAAATATCTTCATATGTAGTACACTCAAAGATGAAGAGTCATTCAGTTTTGGCCACCCATTAACTACAGAAAAGACAAGTTCTCTCTTCCCAAACAATCCACCTACCCATCTCACACCTAAGATGGTAAGACCCAATTTTGATTTGCTCGACCAAAGTCTAACCTTTCCCTTAATTATTATTCTTCGATAATCTTTTTCATCATGCTCACCCAACAGATTTAACTCTTCAACATAACTTAATTTTTTTACAATATACAAATTTTGATTTTTTCAAACACAAACTTTTAAATCAACAATCTTACAAATCAATATTCCACTTGCTAATCCATTTATTACTCTACCTCGTCTAAATCCTCTTTCTCCATTTTGGTACGCAACTTCTAACTTCCCCAATGAGAATTCAATCACGTCCATTAAGAAGAACCAAATTGGATAAAAGATAGAGTCCGGTCCACTGTGATAAGAAGGCATTTGAATATAAGAGCGGCCGCCAACATGGAAAATACAGACATAATCCGGAATAAGGCATTGATTCAGATTTTCTGACTGACACGTTTCTGCAGAAGCTTCGACTGTGCAACATTGACTCTCTTTAATGTATTACAGCAAGCTGGCAAGATACAATTTTCTGAAAAAAACAGCACTATAAAATCCGACCCAGGAGTTCATAATTTGTAGCATTCAATTCCTCAATCACAAGATGAAAATTGGGGTCTACTTTTTACTGCTTTCGCTATTTGCAAGCCTGGCGGTGGCGTGCATTCCACCACCAACGGTGGAATGCAGCGGCTCAGAAAAGGGATGCAGAGTCTTCAATAACCAGGGATTCTGGGAAGACCGCACAGAATGCCAGGCCGCCACTTCTGCATTTCCCACAACAGAAGAGCAGCTGCTCGCCGCCGTCGCCAAGGCCGTGAAAAACAAGCAGAAGATCAACGTGGTGAGCGACTTGGCTCACAGCCACCCAAAGCTTGCATGCGTGGGTGGGGGCGGCCTCATCATCTCCACCAGACACTACGATTCAATCGTACGGATCAACACCAGTGCACTTGCGCCGACTATGACTGTCCAATCGGGGGCTCTGATGAGAGATGTGATCGATGAGGCCGCAAAGGCGGGACTGGCGCTGCCCACCTTGACATCCTGGGACGGAGTTTCTGCAGGCGGGTGTATTTCTACGGGTGCCCATGGCAGTGGAATTCTGGGCAAGGGCTCAGTTATCGATGAATATGTTGTGGGCATGAGATTGGTTGTTCCCGCGCCTGCTTCGCAGGGGTATGCGAAAGTTGTAGAGGTGAGGGAGGATGATCCGGAGTTGAAAGCTGCCCGTTTGTCGCTGGGGAGTCTGGGTGTTATCTCGCAGATTACTTTTGGTCTGGAACCCATGTTCAAGCGCTCTGTTTCTGTGACTCTTGAGGAGGATGAGGGGCTTGAGGATGAGCTTGAGAGGTTCTGGAGGTCGTATGAGTTTGGGAAGATTTATTGGTTCTTGGCTTTTGGGAAGGCTCTGATGGAGAGGGTGGATAGGGTTTCTGTCCATGTTCCCGGTCAGGGGGTCAATAAGGCTGGTTATCAGCCCACCACCGTGCTCCGCGTTGAGCAGAACGCTGCCAACTGTAAGTGCACTTCTATTTTGAATCTTGATTAGGAAATCAGTTAGTTGTTTTGTGGAGTCTCGTGTCCTCTAATATCTCATTTAGTCTGCCCGCTTTCAAATTGTTTTTAAACTGAATACAGATATCCTCATTCACTGCACATTCAATGAATGAAGAGCAATTGGTTTGAATCACACTTTTTCATAAGGTTTTTGGATTGACATTTTAGATGACATTATGTGATCTTTCATAAGGATGATAAAGAGTAAGTAAAGGAGAAAGATGATTGTTTGCAGGTCAAGATTAGATAAAAGAGGAGGATGATGTGGAAACATTCATCTTTCCCCTTCATCTGCTCTTTATCACTCTGTTGATTGATCACAGAGCGTGATTTGAAACATTGACACAAAATAATCCTACACAGTTGAACCTAAAAATCTGATGCAATAAACATCATGGTCTCTCTCTCTCTCTCTATATATATATATATATATATATATGTATATATATAAGTTTACAGTCACTTTCAATAAGAGTTGTCAATGAATGAAGGAATTTTAATGATATTCACACGACCAAGCAGTTTAAGAGGCCAAGGTACACCACATCAACACTTTTTCAAGCTCTTTTTTTATCTCGAGTCCTTTATTATAAATCTTGATAAAAAAATCAGTAATTTTGTAAGACTTTGCCTCTCAAAAAACTCATTCAAACTGCCCATCTTAAAATTGTTTTCAAATTGAATAAGAATATCCTCATACATTACACATTCGACCATGAAGGGCTTCAACCATCTTTTTCCTATAGAAAAATGTTTTTTTTTCTTTAAGACTGTCCATATACACATCTCATATATGTAAAAAAACAAAAAAGCCTTTTAGCAATCAGAAATTTAAAAAAGCCTATGTCATAGTGAACCATCTTTCACAATTTTGATCAATGTCAACATTCTACAGCTGTGTAAGACATATAAAGATGATGTAAAAAGAAACTCAAAAATAATATTATACAAGTTACTTACATATGTGTGATGGTGCAGACGCAAGAATCGCAAGAGAGAGCAACCTGGAGGCACTGTGCAACACGAGTGCAACGTCCATGTACAGCAGAGCCGCCAACGGCGACGGCTACCTCAACGACGGCGTAACCTTCACAGGGAACCCCGTCGTGGGGTTCAACCACCTCATGCAATCCTCTGGCGGCTGTCAGGTGTACGGACGCAAGCAAGAGAACGACAGCGCTTGCATGGCGGACAAAATCATCGGATCAAACAAATCTATATGCGAGTGGGATCGACGTGTGCATGGCAGCCTGTCCTACGACATGGAGCTGCGAGTGCCTCTCAGGGTGGCGGGCGCCGCCATGAAAGACATCAAAGCTCTGAGGGACTTGAATCCGCAGGCAATGTGTGCACTGAATGGAATCCTGATTCGCACCATGAAAAAGTCCGAGTCTTACCTTGGCCCTGCTGACGACATGCTTACGTTCGAGATCAGTTATCCTCGTTCTCGCCAGCCTTTTAGCCCCACATGGAATATGGACTTTTACCAGGAGATTGAGCAGATGCTTATTGAGAAATATGGGGGAAGCCTCCATTGGGGGAAGTCAGGAGGCCATCTGTTCGAAGGATTGGCTGCCAAGACTGTGAGTTTGCAGAGCTTTTTGGAGGTGAAGAAGAGGTTTGATCCAAATGGGGTGTTTTCTAATGATTGGATTGAGAGATTGCTGGGAATTGGGGGGAAAAGAGTGGAAGTATTTGGGGAGAGATGTGCGGTGGAGAAGTTGTGCAAGTGCAGGGAAGATGTCCATTGTGCTCCTGATCAAGGTTACTTTTGTAGGCCAGGAAGATTGTGGAAGAATGCTCGTGTTTGTAGGAAAATTTATTAGCTTCTTCTTTCCTCTGCCAAGCTCATAATTTAACTAGCCCAATTTCTCTCCTCCACTCAGATGTCTTATCTATCTTTAATCTAAGTATGTACAATAAATGGAAGACAACAAAGCTAAAATGACAGTAAATTGGCACGAAGTTTGCGAGTAACTAATCAGCGAAGAACATGTTTTAGCAACCCGATATGGGCGCACGCGGTCTGATCCCTTCATTAAAAAAACAATAAATTGAACTCATGAAGCTGGATAAGTTGGATTTCTTTAATAATAAAAAATTCTGAATGGAGATGACAGTTACCAGAAACCATTTATACCCCTATCGTTGAGTGTCGTAGTTGAATTCTTTAAAAAAGGTGTTTGATATTTGGGGGAGTCTGTTAATAAGTATTGTGTATTATTGTTTCTGTGTTGTGCTTTATGTAGATAAACTGCCATACACACGCACTGCTCCTTGTTTGTAGTTTGTTTTTGGCTAGTAACAAAAATTGAATACATCTAAAATTTTAGACACAACTGTTCGTTCTAATTTTTTTCTTTAGACCACACCACCTTGCAACATTTTGGTCATTTTTTTCATAAAAAAAATGGCAAATTACTCTTCTGTATTAGTTGTGCTGAAGTTTAACCTTATGATTTGTTGGTGTATACGTGCGTCTGGTAATTTCTTTTAAAACTATGAGTCATAACTATATAAAAGTTGTAAGTTATCCTCATCGTAAGTTTTACATGGCAAGATTATTTTCCCTCTTTCATTTTATATGCTCATAACAAGTAAATGATATTAAATTTTGTTTTATACCATTGTGTAAGAAAATGGTCTTATAACTGTGTATGAGCTTTAGCAGCCTTAGCGTTAATAAATTTCTTCCATAAAAGATCCTATTTTAGAAGCATCGATAAGGAAATAAAGACTATTAATTTACAAGTAAAGAAACTTTTAAACAAAAAGTCAATCCTTCTCATTAATTTGGATTTAATCATTTGTTTTAATATAAAAGTATAAAAGAGCTCTTTAAACTTGGAAGATCATGTTCCATTTTGATTAAGAATAATTTTGGGAAATGGATTATTAGTATGTGAAATTAGAATAGTGATATTCAGTTTTAGATTTTATATTAAGTGAAATGAATATTATTTTTTATTTAAGAAAGGAGAGAACTTTATTTTGATGAATGGATATTTATTTATTTTCCATCTAAATCAAATAATAAATAAAAATGAAATGATTTGTGTTATATAGGCAACATTTAGTAACTAATTATAGTTAAATGATTTTTTTTTTAATGTGAATTAAATAAAGGAACATCACTATGAGGAAGAATTTTTGTCTCGGTGGCAAGAATCATGGTGTGACTCATTATATATGCATAATAGCTTCTTAGGAACCTTGTTTATTTTCCATTATTACCTATAAAAAGAGAGATTATTTTCTTTGTGTACTATGGACGAGTGTCGAATATGGAAAAACAAGGATGGATATGCATTTGATTTTATTTTCCTAACCTATTTGCCAAAGAACTGGCATGATTATGCTATGGGAAAAGCTCTTGCTTTCATTATTTTGATACTAGTGAATGCTTATGGTATTACTCCCTACCATATCACTATGTAGATACTACATTATTGTGTATTTAATGTTAGATAAGACACAATGCTACACCATATTCCATTGGACCTATCGGTTCCACTTTTCTAGGTTCTTCGTGCAAGGTCGGGTGCTCAACCTTTCAAGTTGAGCATCAAGGGAGCTAACAACTCTAAGCAATAACCACTCTATGGCTTGGTGGAGTTAGCGTATGGACCTCATTCCTATCTAAAGCATGGTAGGTCGAGAGTAGTCTGAGATTAAGGAGGTGGAGATGATCCATAGTATCACTTTATGATCATACGATGTATTGACCCTTTGATGGTCTATTTATACCATTATTATTTGATGTATCGACAAGTTGGTCAATTTGATGTACTCAATAATTTTTATTACCTCATGTGTGAGAATACTTTAGTAAAATTGGTCCTTAAGCCACATTATTATTAATTAACTACATGTTCATTTTGTGATATTTTGAAATTTGTATGCTATGTGGATTTGAGTACCTTACATTTACATTATAACGTATAGATCTTATCCATTGGTTTCAAAGATCTCGGTGATATTATAGCATGTTATTATGAGTGAGGTATGTTGTATTAAGCAAGGCAGTCCACGTTTTATTCCTTACCACCGTAGGAATGCTTTGAGGTGACCTATTTCAAATCACATTAGGTCGACCTTAGTGTTTTGCATGAGATGGTTTAAGAGAGTGATGGTTCTATGTGTTGTGGCATGCTTGTACGTGAGTAATATGTTAAGTGATTGTAAATCTGATAAGGGAAGATTTGTATATTGAAGCATATGTGAGTTGGTACAACTTGTAGCAGACTATTATATCATTTTTATGTTGTTGATTATTGATGACAATAATTTCAATGGTGGATTCATTTTCATTTCTTATATTCTAGCAATGAGCCTAGTTTTGCTGGTCGTGAGCCTTTTTATTTTCTGGGTAGTTAGCCTAACCAGTAGTGAGCCAACCAGTAGTGAGAAAACATGTAGCGAGCTCTTTTAAAAATCATCTTAACTGGTGTCACCTTAACTGGTGTTCATTTCATGAGAATTAGCTTCTTCATAGTTTTTTCCATCTTTGTTTTCCACATAAATTATGGTTTTCATTGTGTTGATGTTTTGCACTTTCATCTATTCTAAGTTTTTTATTATTTTAAGTTTTCACTGAATGAAGAAAGATTAAGGAAATTGTTTGACTATAACTGAGTCACCCCCTGGCTCAATTATTTAGCATGTTCAACAATTGGTATCAGAGCTTTGGTTCTTTTGAGAGAGCTTAACCGCTTGTGGTAGATCCATTGGTGCACAAATTAAACATTTATATATTTGATGGATCTTAATACAATTCTTGGAAAGAGTAGATGAGAGGATACATGATTTTACTCAGTTATACTATTTAGAAGAATGTGGGGATGTTGAATGTTGCACTTAAGAATGACCCTACTACTCAAGATGAAATTTGGCCTACGAGGATAATGGTACAGAAAGACATGTAATTTTTAGTGTTTTATCAAAAATTGAGTTAGCTAAAAAGTTATTTCATTCAAGATTTCCTATGAAGCTTGGGAAAAATTAAAAGATATCTATGAAGGATATTTGATAGAGTCAAGTTGTCTACAAAGCTAACAACTAAGCATCATTATGAAAACTTGAGAATGGAAGAAAGTAAAGATATTAGAAGTTACTTTTAGAGGGTTGACAATGTTAATGAAGATGCTATTATATTAGATGATGAATCAAATCAAGAAGACAATTTGTTTTTTGCAAAATAAGAAAAACCTAGATTTGATATTTCTAACATTTGATTGGAATCTGATGATAATACTAATACTTATTTGTATGTTAGAAGAAATAAGAATGAATAGTTGATTGATAGTGGTTGTTTGAATCATATGACTAGTGATAAAAGAAAAGTTGTAAAACTTAAAAAACATGATGGCAATATTTTTAGATTTGGTGATGATAAGGAAACATATATTATTGGAATGGGTTCTGTTTCTTTTGATGGAAAGAATTATAGTGACAAGGTTTACTATGTGAAGGGTTTGTGTCATAATATTTTGAGTGTTGGATAGATGTGTGAGAATGGCTATGATGTTACATTTATGAATGAAGGTGATGAGTGATGAACTACAACTGATTGAGAACTTGATTGAAGAACTTCAAGTGATTAGAGATCATCGAGCACTGAACTGTTATGTAAGATGATTGAATCAGTTTTATGTTGTCATTGATGTCAACTAGTTTTGATAGTACTTATCATGGAGTTGCAAACATCTAACACATCTGTAGAAGAGAAGAGAAAGATGAAGAACTGAGATATCTACATGGAGGAAGATGGATATGATAGATGAGGATAAAGAATACTCTTGGTAACTTATTGATGAGTCTATGACTTCATATTGTTGACTAGATTATGTTGCATTAATCTGTTATGGAGTTGGGAGCAAAATGTTACAAAGCAGTGTTGTTGGTTAATGAAGCATTCCAGTATACACCGAGAAGTGTAGTGAATACCAAGCATAGTATAAACTGAGCTTGTGTTCATCGACACATTTCTTTGTTAACCGAGAATGAACAAAAGAACTAAATGATTAGTTTATCCGACAGAAGTTGATGAGCTGTAAAGTGTATGATCACGAGGTGGACAGATAAAGTTTGTTATAAGATCGACAGCTAGCAAAATTCAAGGAAGATCTAAAGGAAAGATTTGAAATGTGTTACTGACACATCATCCGAGGAAGGTTTAAGTAGCAAAATCAGTGAAGGAGATTAAGCGGCAAAATTTGATGGATGAAAGGAAAATGGTTTACTTGTCTATTTAAGAGACTAGGGTTTCATTATGAAACTTATGCCGGAGGAAAGAATATTGTAGAGATATCATGTGAACAAACTTCATGCATGCCTGATCAAACTGGTTAAAGGAGAACCGAACTACAGAGTTAACCGAGCGTCAGAGAGTTTTTACTGAGGGACAATAAGTTACTGAATGATGATGAATTGAATAGAAATATTGATTAGAGGATTTTTATGAGCTTAAGAATAGATTTGAACATCTGCAATAGAAGTTGTATTGTAATCAGATCACCTACTGTTATAGTTTAACCATTGTAATTAGATAAATCTCTTAACCGAGTGGACTAGAAAGTCTTGTAATGTCATTCATAGAATGCACATTTGTTATCTTGTCAACCCCATAGTGAATGCTGGTTGGACGATAATGATTAGTGTTAAATCCTCTAACAAGGTCACACCTTACATTGTGTTTTGTAACCTTTAACAGGGTTGGGTCTTCACCGACCTCACTTTAGAAGAGTGAACAATTTTTGGGTTGCCAGTCCCAAGTGGTTTTTCCCTTTACAAGGTTTCCATGTTAAATCTCTTGTGTTATGTGTTGATTGTGATGATTGTTAGATATCATACTTTACATGTTGCATATTAGATTTGATCAGTAGTTACTATAAGTTATTAACTAGTAATCGGTAAAAGCACAGATAGTTTACTATTCTATGTTACTGAGCTACAAAAATTTGATTAAATTGTTTTTGTATATACATTTTATATTTGGGACAGTGGATAATTGATTCACCCCCCTCTCAGTTATTCTAACAATGAGATCTAGAAGAAATCTAGAATAGTTATTGTAGTTGGAAAATGAACTCCATGTACCAACTCAAAGGAGCTATACAAAGTTATTTATTATCTCAAACTGATAATAGTTGGCTTTTTCACTAGAGGATGTGTCACTTCAATTTTGATAACTTGGTAAGAATAAGTTTTTCATGTTCAATAAAAGATTTACCAAGACTGTGTAAAACAAACATTATTTGTAAAGGATGTCAGTAGATAAGGGAGTCATTCAAGGAAAAAGATCATTATTTATCGATTTGTTAGATCTTGTGCACACTAACCTATGTAGTCCTACCAGAATAAGAAGCTTACCAGGTGAGAGATATTCCATACTTTTCATTGATGATTATTCCAGATTATCTTGGGTTACATTTCTAAGAGAAAAATTAGAAACATTTGAGAAATTCAATATATTTAAAGCAAGAGGTTAGAATCAAAGTGGTGGGAAGATTAAATGTTAGATATATGATAGAGAAGGAGATTTTACTTTTGATAAATTTGAAAATTTGAAACATGATCTTAAAAGATATTTTTCAACCCCTAGAATACCACAACAACATGGTGTAGTGGAAAGGATGAATCAGACAGTGCAGAAAGTAGTGAGGACAATGATCAAAGAAACAAGTTTACTGAAAGATTATAGGAGACAATAAATTCATACGGTTGTGTATATATTCATAGATGTCTTTACTAGAAGAAGCACAAAAAGACATCGTATGGGCTATGGCATGGAAGGGCACCCATAGTAAAATATTTTAAGATTTTTGGAAGAAGAAGCCACATTTAGAAACATGAGGACAATCTTGGTAAGTTTGGCAGTAGAGCCGATGAAGGTATATTTCTAGGATATTTTACAAATAATAAAGCACACCGGTGTTACAACAAGAGATTGAATAAGATTTTTGAAAGCGTGAATGTGAAGGTCGATGAAGAGGTTCAGAAAAATTATGAGAAACACATTGAATATGAATCTGATACAAAGAATAAGAGAAAAAAAGACAAGAAAGAAGAAGAAGAAGAGACAAGGTAGGCTCCAACATCTATGTAGCTAAGACCCTAAGGTATGTATAGAGAAACCATATTATTGGTGATAAGAATACAGGTACCATTGCAAGAAGTAGAGAAGCACAAGAATATGTTTTACTGTGTTTACCTTTAGAAATTGAGCCTAAGGTTGTGGAAGAAGCTTTTAATGATCATAACTAGGTACTTGAGAAATGAAAGAAGAGCTTGATCAAGTTGAGAAGAATCAAACTTGGGAACTTGTACCCAGACTAACTGAAAAGAATATGATTGATACAAAATGGGTATTTCAAAGCAAGCTGGATGAAAATGGAAAGGTAATGAGGAATAAGGAAAGATTGGTCTATAATGGCTACACTCAGATTGAAGGTATTGACTTTGATTAAACTTATACCCATGTTACCGAGATGGAGGCAATTTGGATATTCTTAGCATTTGTAGCATTTAAAGATTTCAAGGTTTATCAAATGGATGTTAAGTTGGCATTCTTAAATGGAGAATTAGAGGAAGAAGCCTACATTGAACAACCCGAGGGATTCGAGTTCAGAAAGGATTCGAGTATTATTTTCAAATTGAAGAAAGTATTGCACGAGTTGAAGTAGGCACCCAAGGATTGGTATGGTAGATTGGATAAGTATATGATTGGAAAAGGAGTTTAGAAAGGATCTATTGATAGTAATTTATATGACAAAATTTATTCATATCGAATCTTAATTATTTTGGTTTATGTTGATGACATAATTTTTGGAGGAAAGGATGACTTATGCAAAAAATTTGCAAAGGAGATGCAAAAGGAATTCCAGATTCCTAGGATTGACGAGTTGAATTTATTTATTGGATTGAAGGTAAATTAGAATAGTAAAGGAATTTTTATTTCATAGTCTAAGTATATTAGAAATTTATTGAAGAAGTTTGGTTAGGAGAATTCTAAACTAGGATGTACACCTATTGTTACCAAATGTAAGTTGACTAAAGAAGACGATTTACCAAAAGTTGATCTGCAAGTAAGTATAGATCAATGATTGAAGGAATATTGTATTTCAATACTAATAGACCAAATATTATGTATGTTGTATTCTTAGTAGCTTGATTTCATCAAGAACCAAAAGAGTCACATATTATGGAAACAAAGAGGATCTTTATATATTTGAAGGCTACATAATTATTTTTATTATGATATTCGAAGGGTTTAGATTTCACTCTAACAACTTATATTGATGCTGATTAGACCGGATGTCTTGATAACTAGTGGAGTAATAGTAGTGGGTCTTATTTCCTTAGCTCCTAGTTGGTTTCTTGGTCAAGCAAGAAGTAGGATTTTGTAAGATTATTTACTATTAAATCATATTACATTATAACATCCCCATGTTGTACTCAGGTATTGTGGATGAAATTTTTTTTGATTGATATCGATATAACATTTGATGAAGCGATCTTAATTATGTGTGACAATACCAATTCTATAAATATTTCAAAGAATTTAGTGTAGCATTCTACGGCAAAAAAATATATCTATCAAATCATTTATTGAGGGAGAAAATATTGGAAAAGGAAGTTAAACTTGAGTATGCACCTACAAAGTAGTAGATTGCAGATATTTTTATAAAACCATTGTGCAAGGATACATTTGAGTATCTCGAGGAGAAGTTGGGTGTTCTGCCCCTTCCTAGTGTTTGGTAAATGCACCAGAGTGTACATTGGCCCAGGGAATTTCATGCTTATTCTTTTCTAGGTCAATGCTTGATAGCTTCCTCTCAAGATGAGAAGAGTGAGTTAATTAGATGGATTTTTGGCTGACGTGACCAATACTGAAGAGATCTCAAAAGATATGTCCACTCTTGAAGCAAAGAGACAACATAGTGGAAAACACAAAGAAACAACAATATATATCAATACAACATGTCAAGTTATAAGGCCTTCTTGGTTACGGCCAATACATCAACAAATACAACAAGATCTTATAGGATCCAACCACTCCCTAGCTAGCCCAGATCTATATCACAATAGAAAACTATTAAAAACACCAAAATAGAACTAAACTTGAGCTTGCAAGCCACCAAGAAACCTTCTTGTTTCCCAAGATAACACTTAGCTACTAGCTTCTTAATTCCACACTTCCTTTCTCTCCCCTTTCTATGCTACCCATACCCTTCTTTTATACAACATAGCCACAAGTCATCTTTACAAATAATAAATCATAAAAACATCAATCAACTCTAAGAACACTTGAAAAAATGTGTTATCCTTCATGTCAAATTGCACAAGTCATTAAATTCACATAGGGGAAAGAACTAACCCAAATTTAGGTTCTCACACATCCTAACGGTCGATCCACATCACAAGGAATGTGACCCAAATTAAATGCACATGTCGTCTAGCCCAAACAATCAAAATAAACCTGTCAGTGAACTAGACCACCGAGCTTGTCATAACATCAATTGAGAAACATAGACACCTACCAATGCTACTCAGTGATAGGACACCAAAAATGAGAACAAGCTTGTTGGTGAACCAAAATAGAAACATTTCACCGAGCACAAGTCATCCACCGAGCTCATTCACTGAGAACCCAAAAGTAGTTACCGAGTCTGTTGGTGAAGAAACACATATTCCAACTAAGAACTACCACCAAATGACTGAGAATGTTAGGTCTCCCATGAGAGAACCACTTCAAACAATCAAAGCCAAAAACCAAACTCTAACATATTTTTGGTTGATATAGGATTACCAACTACCCAAGGATGCTCCTGCATTAGACACCCTAGGTGTAAAAAAGATGTTCTCAGCAGCTCGACGAACATCTTTTGGGATTCAACACATAAACCCCAAACTATTTCTTGATATACATATCTTTCGAGTGTTCAAATAGTACACTCTTGCCTTTGTTCCACTTCTATGAATCCCTCCTTGCAATTGACAATTTTTTGACTTGCCTTCTCACATCTTTTCTCGGTATGCCACGGGTCTTTTTTCCTTGCTAATCTCTAACCCTTTGAGAATCCTTCAAATCAATTCTTCTACCGAAACTTAGATTCCTATTACCAAGTTCTGTATCCTACAAAAGAATTAGGGAAAACTTTCTGCCATCCTTCTCAATAGTGAATACATTCTTGACATAATCATGTACAACCTTACAATATACTACCAAGGTCTACCAAGCAACATGTGACAAGTACTCATGTCCAAAATATCACACAACACTTGATCCTTATACTTCCCAATCTGAAAATCAAGAAAACACTTCTCCCTTACCTCTAAAGATTGTTCATCTTTCAACTAGCTAATCTTATAAGGACAAGGATGTCTCACTCTCTTCAAACCAAGTTTATGTACCATCTCCTTAGCAAAAAGGTTATCGGTACTTCCACTATCCACAATCACATCATAACATTTACCTTCAGACTTACATCAGGTTCTGAACAATTTTCTTCTCTAACAAGGTTCCATCACCCTATTACCGAGCAATGTTCTCCAAATAGGCAATTTTTCTACCTTAGTCTCATTCAGTACACTTTCATTCTGTTAGAAATAGTAAATACTGAGAGGGGGGGGGGGGGGGGGGTGAATTAGTATTTCACAAACTTTAACTTTTGCCCAAGTATGGATATTATTAATTAACTTGTAACTTGCATAAGAAACTAAATTGAATAAAGTGAATAGTAAACACAACCATAAAACAATGGGACTCATAACACCATATTTGTTATCAAGGAAACCCTTGTGTGTGTTAGTCCATTTTCCAGTCATTGCAAAATCTTTGAAAATGGCCTATTCTCTGCAGTCTTTGTTTTGCTGTCCTGCCGTGCCTGCAATCTCAGTTTTAACTTGCAAAGACAATCCTTAGTGTTTCATGGTGTGCGCTCCTGCCTTGTGTTCTTTATTATGTCACCTAGCTCCAGTCCAAATCGCATCTCCTAATTCGCAAAGCCCAGGGAATTATTCAAGTTTTGAGGTCTGCGGGAAACATTTTTTAAAATCTGCTGCAATGTCGAAAACCCACAGTGTTTTTGAAAACTCGTGATGTTTTCGGCTTCCCTGCTATCTTTCAGTATGTCAATATTCCTGTGTGTTTTCGATCTTTTTCTGAAAACCCTCGTTGTTTTCGACCTTTGCCTTCCAGCTTTGTGCACTTGTCTTTTGGTGCCGAAAACTTTGTGTGTTTTTGACCCCGGTCTTAACTGCGCAAGTCCGACTAGATGGTGGGTCTAGACTCTTCCTGATTGGTTGTCGCATGGCCGCATGTCAGAATTTTTTGACATGCGATCATGCGACCGCTTGCCACCTAGCCGTGTGGGTCCCAGTCCTGTTCAGCTGCCTGGCGGTCTACTTTGTCTTAAGTGAGCAAGTGCGATGATGTGGGGCTAGTTTCTTCAAAGTGGAAGAGGGAGGAGATCAATGGTCAGCGTGTGATCACATGGAATATTCTTTCCCCATGCGATCATGCGCCTGCCGTTGATTTTGTTTGTTCCAAGTGTTTCTTCGGTGAAGTGGGCCCGGTGTTAGAGGGGTGGCAGGGGGCATGTTCTTATTGGCTATCGCATGGCCGCATGTCAGAATTTTTTGACATGCGATCATGGGACCGCTTGCCATCTATCCGCATGGGTCCCGGTTCTTAGCAGTTGGTGGTTGCTGTTTGGTTGGTCTGAGGTGATGATGTGGCAGCCTGGGGTTGGCTGTCGCATGATCGCATAGCCCAGTTTTTGGCTATGCGATCATGCGACCGCTTGCCACGTGTCCTTGGGGCCCAGTAGTAGGTGATGGGGCATCTTCTGGATGCTAAGTGGTAGTGTTCTATTGGCCGGTGAGTGATAGATGTGGTGGTCTAATGGCCTTGTCGCATGATCACAAGGGCCATTTCCATGGCTTGCGATCATGCGACAGAACCCTTGGTGTTGACTTCATGTGGTTTAGTGGTTCCTGATTGGTCAGTGAGTGGCGGTGGTTGCGGTAGGGTAAAGGTGTGCAGGTGGTTTCATGTTCGCATAGCCCATCTTTGTGCTATGCGATCATGCGACCAGGCATAAGGTGAGGCCCGTTTCCTATGGTAGTGAAGTTGTGACCACGCGATTGTGCGACTGAGGGCAAATGGTTAAGGAACACAAGCCCACTAGATTGCATGGTGACCATTGCAATTTGAGTTTGAATTTGTGAGAGTTTCCAGCGATAGAGGGTACCATTTTTATGGAATTCAATGCAGAAATGACCTTGTTTGATGAGAAGCGATTGGTTTTCTATTTGCAGTGTGGTCCAGGGTGCTTGACGGTTGATTGCAGAGGGATTTGTACCATGAGGAATGATTACAATCTTGGCTCGAGAAGTGTTTGCAGTTGGTTGATTAGACTGTTTGAGCTTGCATGCTGTGGCTTAACCCTTGTCATGTCTGTGTTAATTCCTTGGTGGGGTTAGGTGATTTTGAATTTTTGAGTTGGAAGTGATCATTATGCTTGCTTTGTAACCCTGGTATAAAAGGATTTTTGTGATCATTTTCGAGGGCATTGGGAGTTAGGTATTCAAACTTTTGGGTTGTGAGTCCTCTTCTCAGTCTGAATTGTAATGACTTGTCTATCTTGACTTTTTGACAATTGAAAGAAAGTTGTAGGTCTAAGCTGCAGTTTGCAAGTAGGGTTCCTTTGGATGGATTGTATGCACTTGAGGATTCTTCATACTTAATGCAGGCACTTGATTCTTGTCTCTCCCTTGTGTCAACATAGATAAATTTTGAACTTTCCAGTTCACTGCATAACAATTTATGTATAGGTCTTCATTCTTGAGTTCTAATCCAGGATTAGATTAAATGATGCTTCAGATGGGACCTAGATTTATCTCTTGTCTATGTAGGGTTATTCTATAAGTAGTAGAGGAGATTGTAAATGTGTTTATGGCTTTGAATCTCATATACATTCTAGTGTGTGTGTGTAGTCTGTTTAAGAAACCTTGCCCAATGGATGAGACACTGGCCTAGATAAGTACTTCTTTGTTGACATGTCCTGATTGAGGTTGTTATGATTCAAACACATGAAATTAAGAACCATCCTTAAGTTTTCAATATTTGGTTGTATGTGGTTCTACCCCATAGCAATGGAGAGTCAATGAGTGTGTGGTTAATATTCAATAATTTCTTGCTATCCATTTATCTATTATTCAAACCCAGTCTTTGGTGTGTGAAGTATAGTTTATACTGGGTTAGGTGCACCCACCTTGGTTTTGCAGAGCCAGAAGCAGAAGAGGGCATATTAAGTCCCTATAGTTGGTCCAGTTACCCTAAGACCTTGTTACATTTTGGAGCTAACCATTCCTAAAATCCATTTGAGGGTATATTGGCAGCCTATTAGAGCATAAGCGTCATTTTGGACACCAATAGTGTGGATGGTACTCACTAAATGATCCACTAATCAAAAGTATCTTGTGAAAGATATTGAGAGGAATCTATTACATTTGTATAGTGTCTCAGTCCTTGTTAGAGGACTTAGGACTTGTTAGAAGCCTCAAACCTATTAGGAAATGGTATTACAAAATACAAGAGTATGTATGAAATATGAGCTCACTTCCCAAACGTGCAATGTACAATGATAATCTTCAATACAAAAGATAATGAACAAAACCTTTCCTTGTTGTTGAATATCTTCAATATTATGATTTGCCTTTGATGCTCTTTACAAAAATTATCACAAAATCACATTTCTCTGATCATACATCAGAATGTGCATAATACATCAACATACATCAATACAATTTAATTTGCTACAACTTTGCATTACAAGTTTATTTCCTTTATACAAGCTATTACAAAAATAACCTTTCAGTCAGCCTTCAATTCATTACACGCTTCCTAAAACATAAAGTTACTTCTTGCTGACTTAGGGTTAACATCTAGGATGTCATCCCTAATTAGTTAAGTCATTATTTTGATAAACAAAATAATCTCTTAACCCAAAATATACATTTACTTGTTGTTACTCTGTTCTGTTGGCTCAACATTGTTTCTATGAAACAATAATAACTCCGTCCGCACAGGTCGTACAGTCACGTGCTTTTAGTTGAAGGATCTAAACACTCCATACTATCTGTACCCAAGTGCACATGGATGAACCCACAATAGTGGGTTACACTTTTTTGCTTGAACAGACACTGAACTCTACATTTTGAAAAAAACTTTCAGATTTAGATACATATTGTCATTATTTGAAATCGAAAGATGAAGTAAATAAGAGTCTTTTAGGATTTTCTGTCTAGATTCTAAATATATTTTTTATTTTTATTTTTGAATTGATTTGAAAGGTTTATTCTTTCTCCCACAAAAATTGGTATGTTGCTGAAAATGCCATTTTCAAAGAGTTACATTGTTTTCATAGAGCATCATTTTTTTTTTCTAAAATAGATATCAATGTGCTTCTTTCAAATTTAGTTTTTAAACATCCATATGGAGTGCATCCAATTGGTTTGACAATATTATCATGATTATTTCATATTTTATTAATGTTTGAAGTTGACTAAACTATAATTTTGACATACCTTGACTAGATAGCTTATAACTTGTAGTGTATTTGTCCAATTTCATTTTTATTTTTTTTGATAGAAAGAAAAATTCAATACCCAGAGCATAGATATTTTTAATTTTTTTAATCTCATTTACTATTTTTCCATAAGCATCAAACATGGAGGTAGACATACGGTGAAATATCTATGTTTAGTAAAACTAAAAATACAAAGTCATAATAAACTTTATCTATATTAACATTATAATCATTGGAAAGATTTTTCTTAGTAGTACCTTACTACATAGATATGTTTTTCAAATGGATTCATTTGATCTACCAAAAGATAAATTTGAAGTGATTTTTTGTTAGCATTTTAATAGGTGTGAAGGATACTCCATTGTAGATATGAATGATGAGTATAGATGTTATATCAATTTTTTTTAAAATCTAAGAGGCTTTGAGCTAATCATTTGTAATTAATTCTTTCAAATGGAACCTCTCAAGGCTTAAATCATCATATTTTATTAAAAATGTGTTATTTCAGCAAAAATCAACATATCTAAAAAAGTGTAACCCACTATTGTGGGGTCACCCACACGTACTGGAATATATCTGTGAACTGCGCTGACCAAAATAATCTCTGTAAAAATAGATAAATCTTGTAATACTTAGACAATTTTCTAAGTCCTTATCCCAAAACTTCATCCTTAGGTCTTCTTGACTTAATACTGATAATATGTTGCCATAAATGACAACATTATGATATCCTACCTAGCCAAATTGCCAACACATTCACCATAATATTCTTGCTATTACCGACCTTCTTGACTACATGGGGACATTCAAATGGCCTATGTCCTTCTCCATAATTATAACAAGATCCTTAAAATCCTCCTCTTCCATAGCCACCTCGGGAGTAGTTACCTCTTCCTCGGGTTGAACTTTCACCTTTCCTCTCAATCTTGCCTTTTTCTTGATTTGTTTTGTCCTGATCATATCTAATTTTCACCATACGATCTACCTCTTCCTCTTTATTTTTACCCATTCCTTTTATTCAATTTTTCCTTAGCTTTTAGCGAAAACTAATAAGCCTCCTCAATACTCTCCATTTTCACCAAAATGATCTCTTCTTGAATAGAAGTCATTAACCCATTCAGATACCTTATAATTATTTCTACCTCATCTTCGATATGTCCAAATCTGATATCTAACCTGTAAGATTCCTCAGTGTAATCCTTTACCATGTTATCTTTCTGCCTCAAACTTTGAATTCTACAAACTAGGTTAATCTGATAATCACAAGGTAGAAACTTTCCCTTCAACTTATTTACCATCTTTTCCCATACCTTGATTTTGGTCTTACCTTTCTTATTTTGATTCAAGTGAAAATGATCCCACCACAAGGATGCATGACCTTTCAGTTTTGTGCTTTCAATATTCACCTTCTTCTCATCTGATATGTTCCCATACTCTAAGTATTTCTCCAGCTCAGTGATCTAGTCCATCAGTTCATTTGAATCCAACTTTCTAGTCCATAAGTGGGAAGACTATTTCATTCAAGAAGGTATGTTGTTCAAAGGAATCCAGTTATGTAGACTAAGAGGATCAATGAGAACTAATTTGATAAAGGAGAATCATAGTAGTGGTTTGGCTGGACACTTTGGCATTGATAAGATATTGAGTTTTCTTAAGGAAAGGTATTTTTTACCACAACTATATAAGGATGTTCAGAAATTTGTGAAGAGTTGTGGAGTTTGTCAACTTGTAAAAAGAGTAAGTCAAAATACTGGATTATATACACTGATTTTTGTTCTTGAGAAACCTTGGAGCGATATCAACATGGATTTTTTTCTTGGCTTACCGAGGATAGCAAGAGGTAATGATTCCATATTTGTTGTTGTGGATAGATTTTCCAAGATGGCACATTTCATACCATTGTAAGAAAATATCAAATGCAATGCATATAAAAGATATTTTCTTCAAGGAGATTGTTAGATTGCATGGATTACCGATGAGTATCATCTGTAACCGATCCAATAAGTTTGTTGGCTATTTTTGGAAGACTCTATGGAAGAAGATAGACACCGAGTTGAAGTATAGATCTAAATTTCATCCATAGACTAATGAACAGACAAAGGTTGTAAATAGAAGTTTGGGTAACTTGTTGAGATGCTTAGTTGGAGACAAACCGAGTAATTGGGATTTAATGTTAGCACAAGTAGAGTTTGCATACAATAATTCAGTGAATAGAAGTACTGGAAAGAAACCCTTTCAAATTGCTATTGGCATACAACTGAGGGGTATATCAGACATGAAAGATATTGTTGGAGAAGAGAAGAGGAGTGTTGAAGGGGAAGAATTTTTTGAATTTATGAAGTTGTTGCATGAGGAAGTGAAACATAAGTTCGAACAGAGTAATCAGAAATACAAGGATAGTGTAGATAGGTCAAGAAGACATAAGGTTTTTGAGTTTGGTGATGAGGTAATGGTTCATTTGAAGAAAGTAAGATTTTTTTTATTGGAACCTATAGTAAGTTGAATATGAAGAAATTTGGTCCTTGCAAGGTATTGAGAAAATTTGATAGTGGAAATGCTTATAGAATAGAGTTAGGTCTGATGACATGGACATATCACCAATATTCACATTGTATATTTATATGAGTATCATGAGCCTAATGAAGAAGTGACAGTACCGAGTGATTATTCTAAGAAGAAGATAGAAGAAATTAAACATATTTTGGAACAAAGAGTTGGCATAAGAACAAGAGGAAAGGATTACATGGAATACTTGGTAAAGTGGAAGAACAGATTGATCGAAGACTCTACATGGATTTATCAATCTAAGTTGGATTCAGCTCAGGTTGTACCTTGTTAGCATGTGCAAAATTTTTTATGGCTGTAGCATTTTCCCCCTGGTCTCTGCAATGTTTTTCAGGTCTTTGGCATAAACCCTTAGTTCAAAAATTCAAAAATGTAGCCGTTGGTAAGAAAAACCCTAGCCTTGTTCTAATTTCATGTTTCTTTATTCAGGCCACTTAAAAGTCCTTTAACGCATGTGTTAAAATTTTTTATCCCTTTGTCGCATGATCGCATGAACCTTTTTCATGTCTTGCGATCATGTGATTGATGTTTTATATCGGCCCCCTTTAATATTTCCTAGGTCTCTAACCCCGGCAAAATTAATTTTTCCTAAGTCATGTCATTTAATACTTCCTAATGTTTCGGCTTTGTATTTTCCTGGGCCCAGCTCTCTGACACCATCTCCATCTGAGGTGGGCATATCTTTTCATGAGATGTGTCAGAGGCTTGCAAACTTAAGATGACCATCGATTTCATTTATGACAGGGCTTCTCAAACAGGTGGGTCCATTGACATGTATGCACAAATGATGACATCTTATTGGTCCATGTAATAACACAGTGGTAGTTGTCAGTGGGTCCTGGGTTGCCAGCTTGTTAGAGGGTCCTGACACTTGCAGTGAATTAATGGTGGGCATAAATTCTTATGAGATGTGTCAGACGTATGAGATTTTGAGACAATCGTTGATTCTTTTGTATGATGTAACCTTTTCTTTTGGCAGGTCCATCTGCCAAATATGCTAATTTGTTGTACTATGATTGGTCCATGTTGTGTGGGCTGGACCTGTCGTAAGGTGGGCTTGGTATCTCAGTTAGGAGATTCAAGATCGACAACGGGCACTTGATCTCATGGAATCTTCCAAGCCTTTCAGATCTTGCACTAGCCGTCCGATCTTCCAAGCGACTTAATGTTCTCAGTGGGGCCATTTTCCTAGTGGTGCAGGATTGTTCAAATTTGATTGGTTGACGTGGATGATGCGGCAAGATGCGGTCATTGTCAGAGAGATCAGTGATGAGGACATAATCTACGGTCGGCGTAAGTTCGCATGAGTTTTGTCAGAGCTATGAGATCTTACGCCCATCGTTCGATTATAAGGCTTACAGAAAGTGGGTCCTATGTCAGTGTGATTGAGCATGAGCCACGAATGAGGTAACAACAAGTGGCATAAAGCGGGCCTAGGTGGGGTCTAAGGTCTTGGCGGTCCGGATAAATAAGGTTAGCGGCTTGACAAAATTCAATGGGTTCGTTCATTTGCGTAATAAAATGGTGGTGTTCCAAGTTGACTTGCGATTTAGTGAACACTTGTTCATGTAATTGCTAAAGTTTCTAGCAGTAAGATAAATCTTTCTGCGAGCTGGCGAAAAGCCTTTTATCGCCAGTTCGCTAGATGTAACCGGGGTAGGTTAGATCTCCTTTGTTCGCTAAGTCACGGGGTTAAGCGGTGAGTTAATATTTCACTTCGCGAATGGGATTTTCCTTGTCGCATGGTCGCTAAGTGTTAACCCGAGGGTGGCAGTTGAGTTAAGGACATGAAGACCGTGAAAAGGGATGATCTAATGGCTACGACTTAAGGTTGGTCCAGATTTGAATATAGGCCACCGATCTGCCGCTGGCGCCATGGAAATGACCGTTTGATTTCAAATTTGAATTTGCAGAGGGTTTCCAGCGATAGGAAGTACCATAATTTATGGTTTTAATAGCTGATTTTGATTGGTTTGGTGGTGCTTGCTATTGCGGTGTGGTCCAGGGTGTTCCATGATCATCTGCAGGGGTCTGTACCATGTGTTTTTGTGCTTGAGGTGTGTTGTAGGTGGCAAAAAGGGTTGACATTTTGGATGTCTTTGTGGTTCTTAGTACCTTCTTAGAGAATTTATCATGATTATGGATCAATTCGGGATTTGTTTTCTCCGGGTTGCCTGGGTTTCTTCCCCTGTAATAAATTTGTGACTGTTTCTAATGAGTTTAGTGGGTGAAACCCTAACCCTAGTCATCTGTAGCTTGTTGCAACCTATTTTGGGTTTCCAAGATGACTAGGGGGTATATATTGTAGAATTTTTGACTTAGTGCTGGTTCCAAAACTTTCTAAGTCCCTGGTTGTTGTTGATGGTATTATACTGAGTAAGGGGAGCCTGGATCTTGGGTCTGTTTCTTTGGCATTTTGTTGTCTGATAATGTATTAATTCTGCAAGTCTTAATGAGAATATAGTTGAATTCCAATCTCATAGTGGTGTATGTCTTTTTGTTTTGTTCTTGGGCTCATATATGTTAACTTCACAAAGTGGGTTAGTATATGGTAAACAAAGAGTATTTTGAGATTATCTTTGAGTTCCTAACAAAGTTAGGATTAAAGTCTTTCAGGTAATTTCAGTGAGTTCATGGCTTGATGAGAATTTGATGTCGTGGTATGTGAGTGAGAGGGATAATAGGCAAAGCACTTATCCTAAATTCAAGTGTGTTTGAGTTAGGGTCTTCGATTGATGTATGCTATTAGATGACTCTATGCCTTGGTTAAGGCATTGATCTATTCTTTGGAGGCAGTCCATCATCTTCAACCACACAAACACATTCAAATGATAAAATCTTCAATCAATTAGTAAGGGGTATAGTTGTATATTATTTTGTGATTCCTTTGAAGAAGTGAATCAAGGGTACACCCACCTGAGCATTAAAGCTCAAAGTGTAGGAGGATCTCTTTTGATCCTTGTTAATTGGCCCTCTTCCTTGTAGACTTTGGAGTGGTGATAGAGTCAAAGTTATATTAAAGTTATCCATCAAAGTATAAATCTACAAGTTGAAGATCAAAGGGAACTCCCAACATACCTCACTCATGATTCAAAGAATTGTTCTTTTAAACCCCGAGTGTCTGATGAAGGATCATCTTGGATTTATGGCAATCCTATATCTCGATAGCTTGTTAGATGTTCTTGGTAACTACTTTGGATTTCTTGGTGGAGTGTTCCTTTTGTTCATTGGTGAGCTCAGTTACCTGTTTCTTCTTAGTGGTGTTCTTCACTGAGTTGGTTCAGTGCGTCTATGTTGCTCGGTGGCCTAGTTCATCGACGGGTTTATTTTGTTTGTTTTGGTTTGTCAACACATGCATTTAATTTTTGTCATGATCTTAATTTTGGGATCATTCATTGGGAAACATGTAGACCAAAATATGGGTCTTTTCTTTGTACAATGTTGGATCTAGAGGATTCTTTTGGGCCAACCTATTTGGTAGCTTCAAGTATAAATATAATAATGTGATCTATATTTAGGGTAGCTAAGTTATAAGAAAGATAGAATATTGGAGATCATGTATCTCACATGCATGAGGATTGTTCTATTTTGTAATTGATTCCTATTTTTACTGGCCATAATCAAGAAGGCCTCACAACTTGGCATGTATGAATTTTGATGAATAAATATATATGATCTACATTCTTTCTCTCCATTTCAGTCTTTCTCTCCATTTCAGTGTTATTTCTTCTATGTTGTGATTCTGCAAGGTGGTATGGTAATTGGGAGAGCCTTTGGCCCCACTTATCGTCCGTCTCCTTGTGTGATTGGCCCTTTTTCATTATTTTCAAAGGGGGGAAGAATAATGAACAAATAAATTTGATGTTGATATCTTTTGATAGTGATTTTTTTTCTTTAGTATTAATGAATGTGTTACAAGTGTGGGTGTCAGTGCACCAAAATATTGACCTATCAATGCCTGATTCATCCACTAGACTTATAGAATCCACAAGAGGTAGTTAGTCCCTTGTCACAAATCCTAAGGGGAGCGTTGCATTAATGTTCTAAGGAACTGAGAAGGGGGTTGAATAGGTGCAACCACAGATGTACAAAATCTTTTCATAAACTTACAAATTAACCAACATGAAAATTTAAATATAACATAGAATCATAACACATAAAGCATCTACACATAATCAACACAAAAACACTAATCTTTTTGCATGGAAACCCTTGTTAGAGGGAGAAACCACGGTGGGAATGATCACCCACTAATCTCGCTAGTGCACCTATAAGATCAATTCCATGTTAGGAGCATTACAAAACCCTGGTAAGGGTATATCTAGTAAGAGTATCTATAGCCTGGTTAGAATCTATTACAAATTCCTGTTAAGAAATACCATGTTAGGGGATTTATAACTCCTTTTGAGAGTCACCTAGTTAGAGGAATTAAACTTCAGACCTGTTAGGATATTGCATACTTTGTTAAGAGTAACCTAGTTAGAGGATTTTGACTGCAAGCCTGTTAGAACTTGCCTTGAGAATGAACTCAATAGAAATAATTTGAATGTAGCACACTCTTCATAATATATCCACTTTAGCACTTCTTAAATCACCATTCTAATCATACAAACTTCTCCTTCAACAATCACAATTATCATGCTACATCTAACAACCTCTTTTTCTCTACGATCTCATCTCTTATATACATATTTAGGTTGGTGGGGTAACCATAAAATGTGTTATTGATGCCAGCCTCCAAAATCCATCCAAATTTCATGAGATCTCACCAACATAGTAAATTGAAATCCTCAAGGTCAGCCCTCAACAATAAAATTTAAAAATAAAATAATAATTAACTCTTATCCAACCACTACCTCGATTTCATCACCTTGACTAACCGGTTGGCTATTCTTGCTGCTAACACTGATGTTTCTACCAAATCTTCATCTATACTTTGAATCTTTTTACATGATCATAGATTTAGGTTGAAATTACTCTATAGATAATTCATGTCTAATCGCACCACCATAACTATCCAGATCATCACCATGCATCGCAATCACCATGATTGAGTGTGTTATCACCGATACATTGGACACTTAGAGAATTTCTTGTGCAATCAAATTTTTCACTGGTATATGTAATCCAATCTGCTCATAAGACTTATTTCTAGTAATGACAACACTACAACATTTATCACATCATCAAATCTTCAAAAATTCTTCATCAAATGCCAATAATATCCCCCTTTGGCATTGATGGTGTTGGCTTTCCATTAACACCTAAGTTTTAAAATTTTAAAACCGATCCCAAAGGAAAAATATTCTCAGTTGTCCCATACCTTATATCAGTTTTTTCTAATAATGCCTTTGTAAATTTGATTTTTTTGAAAAGGTAACATTGCAAGGAGTTGTTGAAATTGAACTTGAACTGCGCAACTTAGAGTTAAAAGTTCAAGGTTCAAAGTGTAGGTTCTCTAGTTGCAAGGTTCAAATTCATCAATTCAAAATATAGATTCAAGGCTCAAAGTTGCAAGAAAACTGATGATTCATTTCCAAAGGTTCAACGGTTCAAATTTTGAATGTTAAATAGATTCAGAAGTTCAAAATTCAAAAGTGCAAAATTTCAATGAGTTCGAGCTCAAAATAATTCAAAGGATTGAAAATCCATTTAAATGAGTTTAATTTTCCTAAATGTTTTCAAGAAGTGATATATCAAACATTGATACTTTCAATTTCCAGGGAGCCATCATATTCAAAGATAGGGATTTGGAATCCCTTAACATATTTAGTGTTGCAGATGCATTCTCCATGGTTCTCAATGTCAATTTAGAGGCAATGTATGTTATCGGGTCATGTGTGTAGTTCGAAAGCTCATTGAATACTATTTATGCTTTAACACTTCCTCATAAGACTTGTCATTGGTATATGTAATCCAATCTACCCATAAGACTTGTTTCTAGTAATGACAACACTACAACATTCATCACATCATCAAATCTTCAAAAAATATTCATCAAATGCCAATAATATCCCCCTTTGGCATTGATGGTGTTGGCTTGCCTTTAAAACCTAAGTTTTAAAATTTTAAAACTGATCCTAAAGAAAAAATATTCTTAGTTGTCCCATACCTTATATCAGTTTTTACTAACAATGCCTTCGTAAATTTTTTTTTTTTAAAGGCAGCTTTGCAAGGAGCTGTTGAAATTGAACTTGAGCTGCCCAGCTCAGAGTTAAAAGTTTAACGTTTAAAGTGCAAGTTCTCTAGTTGCAAGGTTCAAATTCGTCAACTCAAAATACAGATTCAAGGCTCAAAGTTGCAAGCAAACTGATGGTTCATTTCCAAAGGTTCAACGGTTCAAAGTTCAGATATTACATAGATTCAGAAGTTCAAAATTCAAAAGTGCAAAATTTCAATGAGTTCGAGCTCAAAATAATTCAAAGGATTGAAAATTCATTTAATTTTCCTAAATGTTTTTAAGAAGTGATATATTAAACATTGATACTTTCAATTGCCAGGGAGCCATCATATTCAAAGATAGGGATTTGGAATCCCTTAACATATTTAGTGTTGCAGATGCATTCTCCACGGTTCTCAGTCTCAATTCAGAGGCAATGCATGTTATCGGGTCATGTGTGTAGTTCAGGAAGCTCATCGAACACCGTCTATGCTTTAACACTTGCTCCAAATTCTTCAAAATCGTCCATGAAGAGCAAGGGTGTTGTCTCTCTATAGAATGGGCAAGAGGAGATTGCGGAAATCAGTATCACAGATGCTCATTTTCTTCCCATGGGCTCGAAAGGAGAAGTTGTCTAATGCAATCTGCATGTAGGATGAATTGGTGGCAGACACATCACATCGCCCAAAGTGGAATTGAAGCAATTAGAAGATTAGAAATGGTTGGCCTAATCTATCAAACAAAGTGGTTAAAAGTGGGAAAGAAAACAACAACACTGGGACTGTAGCTACATGTTTGAAGGCATCGCTCGACTCAGACCGCGGGTTTGTAGAGCATGCAACGAAATTCTCATCATTTGAAAGTGATGGACAAACGTTAACCTATCAAAAGATGGTGCCTAACAGTTCAGGGAGAATTTCAAACGAACAACAGATGGCTTGTTCGAATGATTCAGAAGTCAGTAAGATGGTTTGGAGGATGGTGAGCCCTGAGAAATATACAGATAAATTGACGTTAGTTTCCCAAGAATAAATCCTGTCAGAGAAACTAACATCAGGGAATGGAAAATTTTCAAAGGTATGTAGGTACGAATACATGGAAATTGATTATTTTGAGAGTATCTTCGCGTATGGTGATCAAATTATAAAAAAAAAACTCAAACAAAATTCATGGCAACAGTCACCCGATTTGGAGATCTATTTTGTCAGAGGTAGTAGTATGAGAGATCATGCTTGATGAAAAATTTTAACCCCTCCAAATGACACTGATATAAACAAGTGTAATGACCCTCAATATACCCGATGGCCAGGTGTCTATGATCTATTAAAAGAAGATTTTTTGAAGGACACATAGACTTCCAAAGAGAACTTAAAGGATATCGGGTTATAATGTCTTCAATTCATTGTAATTGGTGAAGGTAATATATGATAAACATGGGAAAAGAGAATGAAGATATTTTCCCTTTAACTTCATGACTAGTTTTTAAATAAAAAGAATCAGTTAGGCTCTGTTTGTTTGCCGAATTAGAATTTGAGTCAAAACTTGATTATCTCAAAATCAGGTTTTGATATTCCGGTTTTGTATATTCGGAAGATGTTTTGGACCGTTTGGTTGACCCAGAAGATGGATGAGACAATCCATCTTCTGCGTTTGGTTGCCATTTTCGAAATTGGAATTAGAAGTAAGAAATTTCTATTTATGTGTTTGGTTTGCAATTTCAAATTGGAATTGGAATTACATTATCCATTTTCTATGTTTGGTTCTACATTTTGAATTGGAATTAGAATTTAATTCTTAATTTAATATTTTATTATTTTGGTCCATTTTTTATGTATAGTTTTTTTATATTAATTTATATTTTTATGTAGTAAATCATAAACAAAATTTAATATATTTTTTTCAATTTTGTGAACAGTAAACTTAACTTTTTTCAATAATTTTATACATTTATTATTTTGGTCCATTCTTTATGTATAGTTTTTTTTATATTAATTTATATTTTTATGTAGTAAATCATAAACAAAATTTAATATATTTTTATAAATAATATTATAACAAAAAAATAATTATAACATTGCTCGATATCACATCAAAATACAAATAAGTCATCTAGTCCACATATATATCTATCTCTGCATAATGATCCAACAAATCATCCCACAAATGATCAAACTAAATAGTACGATTGTTGCACAAAGTAAACATCGTAAAAACAAGATTTCGGCTTTATAGGCAGCCTTCACTTTTGCCATAGTTTTCTCGAGTGTTTTGCAATTCTTGCACTCGTCATCTACAACAGTTATGTGTGTAGAACATGCTGATGATGTAGACAATGACAGGGTGTCATTGGCCCATCGAAAGTACTCGCATCCATTGCCATCCTACAATACAAATCTAAGTTAGTCTCGCTATAATGACTAATATTTATTCTTTGTAAATATTTAAATATTGTGCAATTAACAACCTTTTTCTTATTTTTGCAACTCCAAAATTTACGGTCTGGATTATCCTTTGTGTGTGACATCCTCAACACACAATGCAATCCATCACCGTAGTCACACATAGGAACATTCCTCATAGCCATCAGCACTGTATCAAGCAAAAATTTGTTCATTCATACTAATTTTGTTCGCTATAACAACATGACTATATTCTATGAGTACAAATTGAAAAAGTTATACAAAAAATATAATGACACAACTATAGCATCATATATAACAATATCCATGAACTGATTGGTGATGTGAAAACACATCGTTAAATAAGAAAACACAAGTAGATCCACGGTCTATGCCCTTATGCCCCACATTCGATGATCAATCCTGCATCTACAAAGTAAACATGATAGAAAAACTAAAACTTGTTTATTTTTAAATGGAATACACCAAGGAGTACCATAAAAAATATTGACCGTTTACAAACATGAACAATAAACAATCATCAAATAGCTCATTTTTTTATCAGCATATGTGGATATTTTTTTCATCAATGTTTGAAATACCTTCTGGATTTGATTGTATAGATAGTTTTGGATCACACTATGTGATCCATCATTAGGATGAAAGAGACCAAAATGATGGACTTTTCTGTCAATCATTTTTCTCTCTTCCATCATGATGAGGGATCACAAAGTGTGATCGTAAAATATCTACAAAATCAAATCCAGAATCTATTTCAAACATATTTAATGTCAGCATATATGTGTAGTCTCATTTTATCATCATATGTGTAGTCTCAAAAATATCCATTTCTATTTCTGTACCTATCACGTGGTTTTTTAAAATGAATGAAAAATGGAAAGAAATTGAAGATGAAATAGAGCATTGAACAAAGTAGAATTATTTAACTTAATTTTGTAACGCAACAATAATAACAAGATGGTTAGGGTATATACATACAAAATCATGAACAATACAGTCGTCTACCAAAACACATTTATAAAATCATGTCTAAAGAACTAGAAATAGATAGTTAAGAGACTACACATTAACAATGCATTAATGAAGCATTCATCATGTGGTGCTCCTTCATGTATTCCACTTAAATATGTTAAAAGCAACAACACTAAAAAATGCAAGCTAAAAAGCACTTTAATGAAAACAATGGTCAAGGGAGGGCATGCTTGTTTGGCCATTGATGGACCTCTGAAAGCACTCAAAATTCAAAGGACAAGAGAGAAATAAGGTTTCTGAACAACAGTATCATATTTAGTATCATATTCAGCAATCATAATCATGAACAATAGTATCATATTCAACAATCATATTCATGAACAACAGTATCATATTCAGCTTATGATACTGAATATGATACTGCTTATGATACTGAATATTCAATATCATATTCAGCAATCATATTCATGAACAACAGTATCATATTCAACAATCATATTCATGAGCAATAGTATCATATTCAGCAATCATATTCATGAACAACAGTATCATATTCAGTATCATATTCAACAATCATAATCATGAACATCAGTATCATATTTAGCAATCATATTCATGAACAACAATATCATATTCAGTATCATATTGAGCTTATGATACTGAATATGATACTGCTTATGATACTGAATATTTAGTATCATATTCAACAATCATATTCATGAACAATAGTATCATATTTAGTATCATATTCAGCAATCATATTCATGAACAACAGTATCATATTTAGCAATCATATTCATGAACAACAGTATCATATGAACAGTACCATATTTAGCAATCATATTCATGAACAACAATCATATTGAGCAATCATATTCATGAACAACAATATATTAGAATGAAAGACACCATTCAATTCTAATTATATTTTTATCAAATTTTAAAAATTAAAAACTCACAATAAAAAATTGACATTAGAAAATGTATTACATTGAAGTATACAATTCAATTAATGAACAACACTATCATATTCAGCAATCATAAATTGAATTAAAGTTGGCAGCAATCATATTCAGATTTCATGTCATATTGATAAAATGAACAACAGTATCATGTCAGTTTTATAGCCTTTTATAGGCTTTCAACTCATTTAAAATCACACAACGATGTCTTTTATAATATAACTATAAACCACCATATGTGGCTACAATCCAGTCGCTTCTCTCCTCCTCAGTCATCAATAAGAACCATTTGGCTCTTTCACATTGAGCCAAGAAGGTTTCGTATACCTTGAGGAATACACCTCTACTCAATCCGGGCATGGATTTGAGAGCGTTATATGCATCCGTCAAAGCATTCTCATGACTAGATTCATCAATTTTGACAAGGTGAATATTGTTCATGCCCTCTCTTATTTTTTTCATTATTTCAGACATGGAATCCAAGGAAGTGGCCATACTTGCCTTCCTCCTCTTTCCCACCTTTCTGCCTGATGAACTATGAGTCCCTCTAGTACTTGTTGTTGTAGTGGACTGAGTGGAATTATAAGGCTCTTCATCCCAATTAGTAGCACTATCAAGATGTACATTAAAACCAAGGTCCTCTTCATCATTCAGATCGAATGGCTCTTCCAAAGGGTTCCCTTCTTCACTCTCAAGGGCCGTGGTAGCTGCATTTCCTTCAGCAATGTCATTACCGACAATTACACCCAATTCACTAAAGTACTGAAAGGGCTGCCTCTTATACATTCTGGCATTTTTGAACTCTCTTCGCTACATGTTGGCATAAATAAATGGATTAGGTTCTTTGTCTTTCATTATTAACTTTAAAAGAAGGCAATATTATTTCCATCAAAATAGTAGAGAGATCACCCTACCTTGAGAAGCTCATCCCACACACTATCCTCAGCATCCATGCACTAAGTAGCCTTGTTCCAAGCTAAACCGCTTGTATTCTGAAGCTCCTTCATCACTCTATAGGCAAGCTTCCAAGTTTTCAACTTATTTTTGGAGTTGTCCTTGGATAGACTGAGGTTCAAATCAGTGTTGAACCGTCTCTCAATTGCGGACCAGGCTTCTTTTTTGAAGCCTCCATCACATTTTCTTCCTAGTTGTACTTGCTCAAGGAGCAAGTCTATAAACTTTCGTTCCATGTCCTTTGACCACATAATCTTCTTTGAGGAAGAAGATATCTAGCTCGTGTTAGCAATCTCATTCATGTTCATCAATAATTCTATGTATTCCATGCTGTGTATACAAATTGTTGTTAATCAAAGTAGCTTCATACATTAGTTTACTCAAATAAAACACATTGACCATTACAAGTTCAATACTTGCATATAAAAAGACAAGAAAAAGGAAACCATCATGTATATCAAAGTATCTTCATACATCAGTTTACTCAAATAAAACACATTGACCATTACAAGTCCAATACTTGCAGATAAAAAGACAAGAAAAAGGAAACCATCAAGTAGTGTTGACCCATACAAGAACAACTATTGTCGGGATCTGTACTCTTCCCACATTATACTTGCTATATCATTTCGAAACTATGCCCACTGGTCTCTATCATGCTGAGACAACCCATATGTCTCTAGCACTGGTACATCTACCCCATCACGATCATCTTCCTCTTCGGTGACAATTTTTGGTGGAATTTCATCCTCTAATGTAATGTAGTTGTGTAGTATGCAACATGCTAATACAATATGGTCTTGTGTCATGATAGGATAAGATGTGGCATGCCTCAGGATTGGAAAACGCTGCTTGAGAATACCAAATGTATGCTCTATTGAGTTTCTAAGAGAGGAATGTCGATGGTTGAACAACTCTTCTGGAGAGTTTATTGGATTTTCTCTTGAAAAATCCTTCAGGTGGTAGCGTGTACACCAATAAGGAGCAAGAAATCCAGGTGCATTGGGATATCCAACATCCACTAGAAAATATTTTCCTACATAAATAAGGTATATTATTAATACGTGAAACGTGAAAATATTTTCCTACATAAATAAAGCATATTATTAAACTATGATTTGGCTTACCGGGGGGAACAACAAGAGGATCTGCTCTTGACAGAGTTGAACCTAGAACATGACTATCTAAGGTAGACCCTTCCCAGCTAGCAAGGTAGTACTAAAACTTATGATTGAAGGAACACACACCCATAACATTTTGCGATAGGTTGCCTTTTCTATCATGATATTTACCCTGCATGTTGACATCAACGGTGACTGGTATATGGGTTCCATCGATAGCTCCAACACAATCCTATACAATATGATACAATCATCAATTTTAAGGTTAACCAGTCCTCAATGATAATGATAAAAATTCGTACAAGAAAAATGTAACAACACAACAATTACCTTGAAGAATGGATCAAAGCGTTCATTCCCACTAATTTCAGGAGGAGTGTTTGGACTAGGTGGTAGAAAGAAATCCTTACGGAGTCCTAAGATAGCCCTCAACACCTTGTGGAAGTATTGGCTAATTGTCTCTCCTGAGTGGCCAAAGTTGTGGGCAATCTTGCGGTTCCTCAAATTGTGGCCAATGGTGTGGAGGAACATCACAAGTTGTTCTTCTAATGTCAAGTGTATCGTATCTTTCAAGGATCCATTCAGCCTTAGGATAGTAGCTAGATGAAAGAAGGCTCCCCTAATCATGTGAATTTGATCATGACAATCCACATTATTGGAATGAATAACCATTCTATAAAAATTATTTCCTTTTCTTTTTCATTTACCCCTTTCTGCATCGCCTTCTAGGGCCACCACTACTATGGCTACGACAACACAAGCAATTAGAGCTGTGAGAAGCTGAGAATATGTGGTCTCCACAACTACCCATCCTAGAACATCAATATTCTTAATAGGATCCATCAATGGCCTGAAATGTGGACAAACACAATGATAGTAAGCTAAGAACAACTAACTTCTTGACCTTAAAACATAGGTATGCAGGTATGCTTTGACAGGACACCTTACTAAAAAAAGACAAGCAACCTTAAGCCCCCCCTATGATGGCCAATTGTCGAAGGTTTAATTCTTGATAATTGTATATTTTTAAATCTTCAAAAGACAGTATGTTATGTTCTACAATTTTAAAAAAAAATTGAGCCATAATCAATACACCTATTTTATGGTGAATTGTTCTTAAGGAAATGGTTGTGTATTGAGTTTGTTTAGTTGCTTGTTGTTTCAATGTAGTTTTGATAGATACATATATACAATTAGATAGATAAATAGATACATAGATACATAGATACATACCTACATACATAGATATATACAGTTAGATAGTTCATACAAATTTCTCAATTAAGCTGATTAATGCTTGGTTAATTTCCAGTGAAAAGACTCATTCTTTTCTTAAGATATCATAGCAAGATCAAGACATTTAGAGATATACCAAAACTTGAATCAAAATGACATCAGAACAAGTGTTTCTTTGATTCCATGGATACACAATTGACACCATCACTATCATTGAACAACTATATACATGACTTTTACATATTTTTCTGCAGACATTAAGGACTTTACTAGACATTATAGAACCTAACAACCAACTAATATGATACTGTTGTTCATGAATATGATACTGAATATGATACTGCTATTCATGAATATGATACTGCTTATGATACTAAATATGATATTGAATATGATACTGCTGTTCATGAATATGATACTGAATATGATACTATTGTTCATGAATATGATACTGAATATGATACTGCTTATGATACTGAATATGATACCGAATATGACACTGCTGTATGATACTGAATATGATACTATTGTTCATGAATATGATTTTTGAATATTATCATCTCAAAACCTGAATATGGGCCTAAAATGGGAATATGCATCTTCCCACCAAAGAGGTGGAATATGAAATGATAACCCGATTTTGAGCGATTATATACCCAAATTTATTAAATGGTCGGGTCCGCAATCTTATCGGTCATTATTTTTATCAATGTGAGTATGTGATATTGCTATCAGGATTCAACTGTGTAGTTTTTTGAGTCAAACTCATTTTGACCCATGATTCATGAGTAGTGGTTCAACATGAACCCATGATTCATGAGTAGTGGTTCAACTTAAATAACTTCTTAGCCATAAGGTCATTGCTACATTCTACACTTGCTCAAGGCTTATTAGGAGTTAAGATGACTTCTATGGTTACATGTTACATGCAAATATGGAAAGATATAAAAGTTAAGTAATGGATAGTTATCGAGATTTGAAATCCAAAATTTATATAAAAAAGATTTAAACTATTTAGTGAAGTCCTTGTAAACATATATGTCCAAGCATATTTTTTAATTAATATTTATTTTAATCAACTTTCTTGGGGATAGTTATTCTTGATAATAATCTGATTAAAAACTTCTACCATCCAATACAAATGATCATATTACTAAAGATCATGAATTCGAAGATGCAACTTGATAGTAAAATTAGTTAAGAAATATGTCCTTCTAGCACTGGTAGAAATTACTAGCCTTTATTTATATCACTACCACTAGCACAATCCAATACATGGACGATAATGTGGTGTTCTCAGTAATCCATAGCATTTATTTCTATTGCAGCCAATAAGATAAAGGCCAAGTAGAGGTTAATATGGAACCATGTTTCTATTGCCAATGAGGCTTACTTAAAGAGTGACTTTTGTTTTATAGCTCCAATCCAAGTTGGCTGATTGATCATAGTAAATTTGAAGATGATTTACATAAAGGAAATATTTCCTTATGGTCCATACTGCCTTGTGCCATACACACCTTGACCCAACTGTCCATAGTTTATCAAGTAGCTTACAATGTAACTTACCATCCCAGGGCCCATGTAAATGGTTGTTTATACAAAGATGGAAAGGTACCATAACGAGATTGAAAGATATTATAATATCACATCAATGTCTTTAAATGATCAATGTAGGTTTATGAGAAGTTGAGAACCAAACGTTTGACAAGTCTCAAATTGAGACTTTTCAAACACTTGGTTCTCATAGACCTATATTGATCATTTAAAATAGGTTCTCATAAACCTACTTCTGATTAGCTACTGAGACTCTCAATAGCTAATTTGAAGTTCCAGATGGACTAACAGCCAAAATAAAGTATTTGAAATTATATCTCAAATGTTGAAAAAAACATATGACAGAAATAAACTTAAATGGGTAATTCCTAGGAAAACAAGTACTTTCAAAACTATGTACCATAAAACACTCCAGTGAAAGGAGTGCCTCATTCTTAAAATTAATGGCCACTAGACCCAAGATTAGTAGCCAATTGAGACAACCATCAATTTGCATCAGAAAAATGAGCAGAGTTTACTCCTAGAAGAAGGTCATTGCAGAGCTTGACAATGTCTTTATGTGAAAACAGTGAATGAATTGGGCTATTAGGGCCTTAGTGAAGTATTCACAAAGTGCTTGCTAGATTCTTCTTCCAGTAATGTAGATCTTAAATCTTTATTAATAATTACACAACATGTAAAAAGTAATTCACCATTTTTAATCTCTAGTGTAATGGTTCAAGGAATTTGTTATAATTAGTGAGCCACAACTATTTAATTGCCCATGATGAGGAACCAGTGTAACATTGAAAAACAGAAGTAGAATCAGAGCAACCAAACTAATCTCAAGTTGAAGAAATTGAACTTGTAATGGGAGCGAGCTTACTGGCCCAACAAAACTTATTATTAGGAAACAAAGAGATCGCATATGCTGATTGAAGAAGAAATGCATATAATAAGATACAGGCGAAATATTGTGCAAAAGACAAGTTTTGCAGGCTAATTATAGATTTCTACTACAGTTTGGCAGGTAATGATACATACAATATAAAGTAGATAAAGTCCACAAAATTAATTTAGAGCTCCATGAGATAATAGTAACACAAAATACAACTTACTTAGGGTAGACAAGAGGAGTGCACAATGCCTCCAATAAACCCTAAAATATAAGTAGAAAAATACTAAGTTGTTTGGTAGTATATGCTGAGGCAAACTTGTTAAAAGAGTATAATCATGGTTGCTGAATATGATACTGAGTATAATCATGGAGTGAATGATACTGAAAATAATCACGGTTGCTAAATATGATACTAAAAATAATCACATTGAGCACATATAATCACAAGATACAGTTGCTACATATGATACAACATTGAGTTTCATACAATGGCATTCGAAAACAAACCTGGAAATCCACCTTCGAAAACAAACCCTTTATCCACCTTTGTTCGACACCAGACACCAGTCACAACAAACCCTCCACCTTCGTTCGACAACAAACCCTCTGCCTTCGTTCGACAGCAAACCCTCATCCACAGTCGTATCCTCGAAAAAAAAGTCGTATCCACGAAACATAAAAAATGGGGATAAAAAATAATGACCAAGAAGATTGCGGACCCGACCGTTCATCAAATTGGGTATATAATCACTCAAAATCGGGTTATCATTTCATATTCCACCTCTTTGGTGGGAAGATGCATATTCCCATTTTAGGCCCATATTCAGGTTTTGAGATGATAACCCGATTTTGACAATAAGGGTTCCAAACAGTGGATATTGCTCAAAATCGGGTTATCATCTTCTAATTCCACCCATCTTCCACCAAACAAATGGGGCCTTAGGGAAAGCTGAAATAGGGGGAAGTATTATGTATTGCCTAAAATATTCATGTGAAGGGTTTTTCTTTTTTTTTGGTGGTCAGTTGGCAATATGGAAGGGAGAATATTTTCTGGATGTTAAATGTAACAGGGAATAGGAGGAATCTAATAGATTTTTATTTTCTGAGTAGCTTGATGAAGGTGCAGGGGTAGAAACAATTTGTGTGTTGTCTTTACTGTGTATTTGGAAATAAAGAGAGACTTTCACATTAGACTTGTAGGTCGGAGCTTTTCTTTCTCTGATTGGGTATAATCATTTGGTTATCTCATTCACATTTTTTAGTACCATCTTGTATTGAGTCAAGTGTATTAGTGTATGATGAATCAGTTGGTTTTTTGTGCACTTATGTCTTAGTGATTAAAATATTTAATCTTCCTTTTATTTCTCTGTGATTGGGAAAGATTGTATATATGATCAGTTGGTCATTTATCTATTTTTATTTGAATCTTCCAAGTTATTATCACATTCATTTCATAGTGATGAATGAATGGTAGTAGCCTTTGTGTCTTCGGGTTAAAGACATAATCAGTATTTAATTCCTTGAATATCTTTTTTTTGGAGGGAGTTGTACCTCTCAATTCAGAAGAGAGCTATCAATCTCATGATAGTCTTTCCAACTATTATTTGATTTTGTTCTTCATTTTGGGCATTTTGAGTCATTATTTATCATTCTTTTTTAAGGAGAAATCTGTTCACTAACAGATGGAAACACTTAGAGAAAAATTGACTAAGTGTCCAACTATTGCAATAATAGTTCAGAGCATAAAAAATTTAGAGCTACAGAAAAATAACTTCCCCCTAAGATAATATATCTACTCACCCTTTCTAATACCTTAGCAATTTTTACTACACTAATACTCCCCCTTTGACAACGATGACAAAGGTATTACAATGGATAACCAAAAAAAAAACTTGTATTTATAAAGAGTAGCATATATTTATTTACAATCTACTGAATACATTTACAAAGTTGGTCTTCAAGATCTGTAAATCATTAACCCAAGTGTTAAGTAGGCTCTCCATGATAAGTATATTACCATACAATGAATATGCAAGCTCCTCCAATCCTTCTACTGTGCATGAAATAGGTGAGACTAACACAATTTAAGCCTCTTTAACACCTTTTTATAAAATATCCAACTTAGAAACAATAGAATTTGTAACTCTGACAAAGTAGATATCCTCTTTTCTTGCTCATTACTATAAGTCTCGAGCTTATGATTAAAAACACTTGTGCTCCAAAAATTGTAGCTAAACCATTGATAAGATCAAATTTTACTATTAATAGCCTTAGATCCTATTTAGCTTCACTTCTTTTCCTATCTAAATATTTCAAGAATTGTGAAAATTCATAGATAGAGGTAATTATAAAACTACCTTCCTTTAAAGCATCTTTCATCTGGCTCACTATAGCTTGTAAAGTATTTCTATCAAATGCAATTGATTGAGACAACTTTTCTGACCTCCTCCTTTCATAACCTCTCTCAACTCTCATTGTTGCAGCATCCTCTAGACTTTTCATCTCCACTCTAGTAGTTCTGACAAACTAACCCAACTGTCAATTGGTGTGGCCTTCTCATCATAGTTCACATCAGGTACTAAATTAGATAGGATATCTCTTACATTTAGGATAACCATTGCCTCCTATTTCATTTTCTCTTTCTTTTCTTTGGACTTAATTGTCATATCAATATCCATCATTTCCTTAGGAATCATAGAACTAAAGTCTATTTTCCCTTTAATTGAAGGTATATCTACATCTTTATATTATTCTTCTCCACCTGTTTCCTCCATTGATGGTACCTATTGATGTTCAATTGATTCATCCTTGGTCATATCCTGACTGGTTCCTCTATTTTCTATCTCATTTTCATGTTGATCTTGTGTGTCCTTAGGAGCATCCTCCTATTTCTCTATAGTGTCCCTTTGTTCTTCAAGAATATCCATGACCAGAACATCACCTGTGGTGTACATGGTGTCCTTGGGCTCATCTAGAAGAGTGTTATCAAGTGTGACCTTCATACCATTTATGGTCCATCCTTCATCAATAAGAGAAATCACATCCTCTTTCTCACTCTCTTCTCCTTTCTCTTATTCCTCTTCCACTTCATTATGTTCTTCATCCTCAACAAGACCTAAGTGCTTCTTCAAAATGCTTTCTATTTCATCTTACACTGATTGAGAATCACCAATCAGTAGTCTTGTAACTCTTGTTTTTGTCTTAAATGAAGCTTTAACATTATCCAAGATTTCCTTTATCTCCTTTGCAATTATCTCAAGCTTTAAATGCATTAAGACATACTCAATTAATTCTTTGTGTTTCTTTAATGCTCCCTTCCATCTATCTTCAATTTTACCATATAAAGAAGAAGGAATTTGTCCTTTCAATTGAATAAGAGCCTAACTAAATCTATGCATACTTCCTACAACAACATCTTCAATTTTCCTTTGATCTTCCTCATTAAACTTATCATAATACTTGTTGAAACCAGAAAGTATACCCCACTTCTTAATCTCATCAATAATTTTATCAATAGAGATAAACTTACTAAAATATAATTTGAATGATTTAGTGGTAGGGACACCAACCACTTTAGACTTCTTACCTTGAGCCTTGAGTTCTTTTTTATCTTGTTCTAAGTATGTTCCTTCATCTTCCTTGTGTACTTCTATGTACCATTTTTATCTATCGTTATTCCTCTTTCTAGAAATATTTATTGTAGTAGCCTCCTTTTCCTTTGTAGCCTCATGTTTTAGTTAGTCTTACTATCCTCTTCATAGGGATCTTGGATGGAGGAGAAGGTTTATCCTTCTTAAATGTTGTTGCACTCCTTTTATGCCTACTAGTTGAAGTTCTACCAATTGTAGAAGAAATAACTTCTACATCTTCATCTATGGTAGTCATAGTTGAAGTACCAACTTTCTCATCTTCATGTTTGGCTCTTGCTTTATCTATAGCTTCCTTTATGAATCCTTTCTATCAAAATAATTTCTCAAACTTCTTTGTAACTTTCTTCTCAATGACCAGTGTGTTCAATGTATCTACAACTTCAAGATATTTCTCCCTATATGTTCCAAATCTCTTTGCAGTAGGATCAATGGGGTTCTTTAGTATCTCATCAACATAAGCAATGGCGATATTATCTTCTATCTCATAACCCATAGGCATAGCCCATGATTTCCTAGGTACTACTATCTCTATTTCACATGTATCAGTATCAACCATGAAACATATGTCATCCTTGTATTTATCAACAATATGAGCTAGAATTTTTTTCCCTTTCATCCATTCTCTTTTGGGAATCCTTTAAATATCCCCATACCTTCTCAAAAAACTAACTACTGAGAATCTTTGTACAATTTTCCTTTTGATTCACAACCAAAGTACCATCAACCCAATTACTTGGTCCAATACCAAGAAATAAATTTTGAAAGTAGAAAAATAGACCTACAATAATTTGACTGTACTTGAATACTTTCCTTTTGTCTTTCTTTATATTATCCATGTTTAAAAATAACTCTCTCATATTGCAGCACATAAATCATACTCTGCATCTTCCTTCACCATATTATATGCGCTGTGAAAACAATAGTAGGCACAATATTGATTATGCTTGAGTGAAACACTATGTATCCAGTCACCATGGATCCAAACCTAACTACCTCATCTAGGATATCATTTATTATCATCGCATGCTTGTACCATTTCAATTTGGTCAGTTTTGTGACTACATCTTGTGGGATAGATCTTAGTTGATGTACCTCTCCAATAGAACAGAAACATTTTTACTATGTGAATGACCTCTTTAGTAATCTTGTAGGGTCAATCAAGCCACATAAATGTTTTTTTGAACCCTACTTATAACATATCTAACCCATTCTTCCTCAAAGTTAGAGGGAAAGTGAATTGTGTGCTCAAAACCCTTATCTGCAATCACTTTGTATTCATCTTTCAACACTAAGTCTTTGCAAAAATATTTGTAAAGTGATCGTATATGAGTTTCACCTAAGTCTTCAATCTTACAATGAATCCATGATCTGACATCCTCCATATGTAATACACCATAGGGAACGTTGGTTAGGGCACCCTTTGGGTTATTCTCCATCAATTTATTTGGATGTCTCTTAAATATTGGCCTAGGTTTCTCTATGATCTAAATAATAATAGGAGTAGCCATATAGAAAATAATAGATTTTAAGCTCAGAGATCTCCAATAAATACCTTTTGAGTCACCAAAGAACAACCTATGCTAACCTTCACAATTTTATTCACTAGAATCATTTCAAAACCTTCTGCAGTCACTTCAATTTCTATCAATCTACTTAACCTTCACTTGTTTTTCTTTTGGTTATAGCACTTTATCTTCCATCATTCTTAAGAATTAAATACATCACCGATTGAAAAAAAATAATATATACCTTCACAAATCTTGTTAGAGGTCATCCAAATCTTCATGTAGTTCACCAAAACTTCATAGCATACTTCAAAATAACCATATGCATCTAAATGTGCAAATAGAGCTTACTGCACATGCATCTAGGGGGTCTTCAATGGATTCAAAAATTATTTCTCCCCCTAAGTCAAAGATGACTTAATTTTATGATGAATTATCCACATTTGGTGTAGATGCAGATTCTTCAGATGTTTTTCTTTCAATTTTCTTTACCCAAATTTGATTCATTTTCCTTCTTATCTCTTCAACATTCATAATTTTATTTCCATTTTTCTTGTCAGGTTGATTAAATGGTTGGTTCACCTTATTTTTCCTTTCTCTACAAAACCTTGCAATGTGTCTTATCTTGTGATAGTGAAAACATGTCATACCAGTTAATCTCCAAGGTATTGCATTGTCTCTATTGGTCCTCAATTTGTAGTTAATCGTCATGTGACCATAATTATTACAATGTGAGCATGTAACATACCAATGGTTTTCATTCCGATAAGGACTCTGCCGGTTGAAATATGGCCTTTGAATGTTCACTCTTGACCTACATTCATTAGCTTTATGACCATATTTGCTGCAATTTTAACCATAGCCATCAAAAAGATTTGGTCTAGCATTAGGTCTGATGCTTGGAACACTAGGTCTAATATTTTTCCTACATACATTAAATGTATGTCTAACCTTATGACAATTAAACAAATTGGTTTGTAAGATCTCTTACCAAATTTCCTAGTTCACCTTAGGTGCATATTTTTCATCTTTCTTGTCCTTTTTGGTTCCTGGAGACTCACCAATCTCATAACTGGTGTAGCCTAATCCATATCTTTCTCCATGCATTCTCTGATTCTCTAGTTGTTCATAAAGATTTTCAGAACTTTCATTGAATTTCTTGAGTAAATCATTTGCAACCTTCAACTCACCTTTCAATTTCTCATTTTATTTTCTCATATTTTCATTCTCCCTTATGAATTCTTGATTCTCTTCATTTGTATCATGTAGTTGTGCATGAAATGTACCAACTTCTTGTTCATATTTGAAGAGATTATTCATCTTCAATTTTAGGGCTTCATCTTTGGCATTTAGGGCTTCCTCTGCAATTTTCCTTGCTTCTTATGTTATCTTCCTTTCCTCCATTTCTTCACCCATTCTAATTGAAAAATCTTCTAACTATCTTTTGATGTTCTTCTTGTCTTTATGCAGCTGCACATTCTCCTGAGACAAATCTTCCAAAGTTGCTTAAGATTCCTTAGATCCACTACCTTCAGATAGTTGTCCAATGAAATATTGTCTTTCATTCAATTGTTCAATGACTTCTATCTATTGGCTCTTGCTTGCTTGATTTTCTCTTTAAAATGGTCAATAAACTCCTCAGCATCTGCAAGTTTCTTTTCAAGTTGTCTTTGATAACTTAAACTCTCCATATCTTCCTTAAGGATATTTATCAAGCTATTAGGCTTATTCAAGGGCACTTGGCTCTAATATAAATTGTTAATTTTATAAGGCACTAAGAGGGGGGTGAACCAGTGTAACCACATTCTACAAAATATTTTCATAAACTTGCATATTAACTAGTTCATGCAAATGCAAATATAACATAAAGCATCCACACATAATCAATGCAGAAAAACTAATCTTTTTGCATGGAAACCCTTATAAGAGGAAAAAACCATAGTAAAAATTATCACACGCTAATCTCACTAGTACACCAATAAGATCTTCCCTATAAGGAGCATTACAATACCATGCTAAGGGTGTACTCAGTTAAGAGTATCTATATCCTGGTTAGAATCTATTACAAAGTCTTGTTAGGAACTACCCTATTGGGGGATTTATAACTCCTTCTAAGAGTCACTTGGTTAGATTAATTAAAATTCAGACCTATTAGGATCTTTCATACCCTATTAAGAGCAACTTTGTTAGAGGATTTTGATTGCAATCCCAATAGAAATTTCCTTGAGAATGAACTCAATAAAAATAATCTGAATGTAGCACACTTTTCCTGATAGATTCACTTCATCACTGCTCAAATCACCACTTTGATCATACAAACTTCACCTTCAACAATCACAATCATCACAACATCTAGAAACCTCTTTTTCTCTACGATTTCATCTCTTATATACATATTTAGGTCGATGGAGTAACCCTAAAATGTGTTACTGATGTCAACCTCCAAAATCCATCCAAATTTCATAAGAGATCCCACCAACATAGTAAATTGAAATCCTCAAGGTTATCCCTCAACAATACAATTCAAAAATAAAGCAATTATTAACTCTTATCCAACCACTAACTCAATTTCATTACCTTGACTGACTGATTGGTTGTTCTTGTTGATAACACTAATATTTCCACCAAATCTTCATCTATACTTTGAATTTTCTTATGTGATCATATATGTAGGTTGACATGAATCTGTATATTGTTCCTATCCAATCGTACCACCATAACTATCCAGATCATCACCATGCATCTCATTCATCATGACTGATTCTGTTATCACTGATACACTGGATAGTTAGCCAATTCCTTGTGCAATCAACTTTTTCACTGGTGTAATCCAATCTTCCCAGAATACTTTTTACTAGCAATGAAGACACTAAAACATTCATTACATCATCAAATATTCATCAAATGCCAACATGCTGACCATTTTTCAACAATCTCCCCCTCAGTATTACCTGAAGGGATTAAAAAATGTGACCAATCTTTGATACTACTTGTTAAAAATGTGGTTCCCTTTGCACCAAAAGATCAACTTGTCAATGATTGATACAAACACTAGACTTATAGAATCCATAAGAGGCTATTAGTCCCTTGTCAGGAATCCTAAGGGGAGCGTTGACCATTTTCCCAACAAAAAGTTTCCATCATTGATAAAGGGGGAGATTGTTAGAATGTGATGTTAATACTATCATTTTTGTTGTCATTAATGGTTTTCATTGATGTCAACATGTCCTATCGATGGACGTGGATTGAAAGTTCTTGGTAATTTGGTAGAAGTTTTCTCCAGATGATGTGTTATAAATATTTATCTTTAGTCATGCATGCTGGTGTTGGTCCCATTTATCTTATGACATAACGTGGTCCATTTTTTTTGGGTCTATTCCTATCTAGAAAGAGGTCATTATACTTAAGTCCAAGTGTTTGCATTATAATGTATAGATCTTATCTATTGGTTCTAAAGATCTTAGTGATGGTATAGTGTGCTATTATGAGTGAGGTGTGTTGTATTGGGTGAGGTGGTCCACATTTTATTCCTCACCACCATGTAAATGCTTTGGTGTGACTTATTTAAAATTACATTAGGCTAACCTAGTTTTTGGCATGAAATGGTATAAGAGAGAAATAATTCTATTTCATGTGACATGCTTGTATGTGAGTAATAGGTGAAGTAATTGTAAATCTGACAAATGAAGATTTGTGTATTGAAGTATAAGCAAGCTGGTACAACTGGTAGTAGATTCTGTTACCATAACTGATAGTAATGTTGAAGATTTATTATCTGATGGTGATGATGATGAAGACCAACCAAGATAAGAGGAATACATGATAGTAGAAAGGTTGGATCAATTATTATCTTGTCATTGATGTCAAGCAATTGATTTCTATTTTATATTATGTTGCCATATCATTTGGTAATGATATAAGTTGGATGCGTTAAGAAGGAAAAATGAGATGTTGAGAAGTTGAAGAACATAAATGGGCAACTTGTTAGAATAACTGAGAGGGGGGTGAATCAGTTATCCACAATCCCAAATACAAAATATATATCCAAAAATAATTTAAGCAAATTTATGTAGCTTGGTAACATAGAATAGTAAACTGTTTGTGCTTTTACCGATTACTAGTTAATAACTTATAGTAACTACCGATCAAATCAAATATGCAACATGTAAAGTATGATATCCAACAATCATCACAATCAACACATAACAAAAGAGATTTAACGTGGAAACCCTGTAAAGGGAAAAAATTCCTGGGACCAGCAACCCAAAGTATTGTTCACTCTTCTGAAGTGAGCTCGGTGAAGAGCCAACCCTGTTAAAGGTTACAAAACACACTGTAAGGTGTGACTTTGTTAGAGGATTTAACACTAATCATTATCGTCCAACTAGCATTCACTATGGGGTTGATAGGATAACAAATGTACATTCTATGAATGACATTACAAGACTTTCTAGTCTACTTGGTTAAGAGATTTATCTGTTTACAATGGTTAAACTGTAACAGTAGGTGATTTGATTACAATACAAGTTCTTTTGCAGATGTATAGATTTATATTATCACTAGTAAATTTTACCCTAAATTTCAATGAGAATTAGTTGAATTTTCTACAACAATTGGTTGAATATATGACTAAAACTATGGTCGATCTTTTTTCATCGATTATTCTACAGGAAAACCCATTGTCGCAATTTTGACCTGAGTAGTAGTCAACTTATTGACCGAATCTTTGTCGAACTAATCGCATGAAGCTGGCAAAATTGAGACCAACTTTGGCAAACTTGACGTCGAAATTGTGACTAAATATTCGACCACTATTCGACGAAATTGACGTCAAATGCATAGCATTCTCGTCGAAATTAATGTTGTTTAAAGGTCAAAAAATTGACCAATACTAATTTTTGGTTAAAAAAAATGATGATGATTGAACAAAGCATTTTCATTATACTGTATATTCATAGCCTCACGAAAAATCAAACTAACTAAGAAAGCTTCGTTTGCCCATAGATTTGTGTGCTTGTCTGAGTTTGATACGTAGATCAAGTTGTACAACCTTCAGAATAGATCATGTTCAAGTAAGGTCGTACAACTTGATCTATGTATCAAACTCAGACAAGCACACAAATCTGTAAGTAAATGTTGATTAAATATTTTATTTTTAATAGTAGTTTAAAAGGCTATTTAAATGTTTTGACGGTTTGATAAGAACAAAATTGGTATTCAGATATAAATTATTGAGCTTCTCTTTGTTTCGATAATAGTTTAACATTCTCTACTTAACAGGGCCAACCACGTGAAGGTGGAAGCTCATCTGGCCCCTCCTAGGATCCTCTTATGACCCTTTACGACACTTTAAGACCTCTAAGATGTATTCTTATGGATCGTAATGGGTCATAAAGGGTCATAAGGGGTCCTGGGACACAACAGCTGAGAAACATAAATGTACACATCATGGTCACAATTGTTTGGAGAAACAACATAATTGAATTCAATACCCAGATGATGCAACACAACCACTACTCCTATAGTTCTAAATGGACACTGCAGGATCCAAAAACCAAAGATAAGGAATCTATATATGGTTTTTGGATCCACAGTGTCAACTTAGAATTGCAAGAGTAGTGGTTGTGTTGCATCGTCTGGGTATAGAATTCAATTATGTTATGTCTCCAAACAATTGGGACCATGATGCCTACATTTATGTTTCTTAGCTGTTGTGATACCTACATTTATGTTTTGTAGCTATCATGTTTATTTGCATGTTCTTTGTGTTTGGCTTCTCTCCCTCACATCGAAAATAAGATTTTTCCCACTCTGAATCGAGAATGCATGTGCAACACAAGTAGAATATGCACGGATAGCAGGTGGAGTTGAAAAAACACAACACGTTTACATTTTCACAATGGTCTATAACTTAAAATATGCAATTAAAGACCTCTATAAAAAATGCAACCCTGTTGTGTTTTTCAACTCCACCTGATATCCTATGTATATGAATTGAGATTGCATATTGAACTAGGCTTCTCTTTTTGCATTGCCTAAAACCAAGAGACTGTCATAGTTAACATCTAAATGGAACATCTCATCATCACAACTCCACCTTAAATAATTGAATATGTTTTCTTGTATTAAATATTCATTAATAAAAATTCAAATAGAAAATGTATACCTTGAGTACTACAATTCACATTAGAATTGATGCCTCCATCATGCTCAACCGGTGTAGTATCAATATCGGCAGGTTACATTCCAATGTAAATAAAATAGATGTAGATTTAGATGACGATATCGCAGAAATCCCTAATTCACAATCTATCGTTTGTTCTCTGAAACACTAAATTAGGGATTTTTGCGATATCATCACCTGTATCTACAACTATTGCCTCTGTTGTTGTAGATGCTTTTCCCCTATTTGATATTTATCTTCAGGTGTCCACACTCATTATGTTGGTTGTTGTCAGCGGGTCACAATCAGTGATGGGGAGAGCCCTGTTTTGGCACCAGTCATGTAGTACAAGCAGTAGAATTGAGCTTTTTGACATGGCTGGGAAATTTTTGTATATCGACATGTGATAGATTTTTTTGTCCAAACTCTATCGCATGTTGATATACATAAATTTCCCAACCCGTGCCAAAAAACTCAATTCTAGTGCTTGTACTGAGACCTTAAATTAGTGAGCTTCTCTTTGTTTCGAGAATAGTTTAACATTCTCTGAGAAACATAATTGTAGGCCCACATTTTTTTGGAGACAATGTAATTGAGTGGTATACCCAGACAATGGAGAGCAACTTTTGCACCTCCGGTTCCAAGTTGTTCTCCATCCCACAGTGTTAAATTGGAATCGGAGGTGCAGAAGTTGCACTCCATCTGGGTATACAACTCAATTATGTTGTCTCCAAAAAAATGTGACCATGATGCCTACAATTATGTTTTGAGAATAGTTTAATTAACATTCTCTACTTAACAGGGCCAACCACGTGAAGGTGGAAACTCATCTGGCCCCTCCTAGGAGCCTCTTATGACCCTTTACGACATTTTAAGACCTCTAAGATGTATTCTTAGAGGTCGTAAATGGTCGTAAAGGGTCATAAGGGGTCTTGGGACACAACAGCTAAGAAACATAATTGTAGGCATCAAGGTCACATCTTTTTGGAGACAATGTAATTGAGTTGTATACCCAAGCGATGGAGTGCAACTTCTACACCTCCGATTCCAAATTGACACTGCGGGATTCAAAGACCATAGATAAGGAATAAATTTAGAGAGAGGAGGAGGGCCATAATGACAAAAATAATACAGGATGAACCTCAAGTTAAATGAGGCAACTGCAAACATTTTAATAGATTTTTATTATTAAATAATGAAATTTGCATATACTAGTGTTCTAAGCCCCCTCATTACATGATTTATTATTGTAAGTCCCCTCTAACTTACGCATCTAGAAAATGAAACTACAACCTATTGGGATTGAGACAAACCTTATAGAACAACACCAGCTAGGAATGATCGCTTCTTTTGAGAAGCGATCATTCCTAGCTGGTGTTGTTCTATAAGGTTTGTCTCAATCCCAATAGGTTGTAGTTTCATTTTCTAGATGCGTAAGTTAGAGGGGGCTTACAATAATAAATCATGTAATGAGGGGGCTTAGAACACTAGTATATGCAAATTTCATTATTTAATAATAAAAATCTATTAAAATGTTTGCAGTTGCCTCATTTAACTTGAGGTTCATCCTGTATTATTTTGCTCATTATGGACCTCCTCCGTTCTCTAAATTTATTCCTTATCTACGGTCTTTGTATCCCGTAGTGTCAACTTGGAATCAGAGGTGCAGACGTTGCACTCCATCGCTTGGGTATACAACTCAATTACATTGTCTCCAAAAAATTGTGACCGTGATGCCTACAATTATGTTTCTCAACTATTGTGAAATCGGCATTATGTTTCTCAGTTGTCATGTTTATACCTTCTCTCATTTGCTGGTGTAATTCCTCTTTGAGTATCCCCATTCTCCTTTGCATCCAAAATGAACTCATTCCAATCCCTCACTGGAATAAAGGGAGACTTCATACCATGCTGCGCTAAAACTTCAGCGAGACTTCATACCATGCAACGTCCGTAGATTACGTCCAATGCATTATTTACACTTGTATTGGTGGGAAAACTCTTGAAAAAATGAAAAAGAGATTGCATTCAACCATGTTGTTTACATGACACATGTAGTTTACCTCTAGTGTAAATCAGCATTGCATATACATCTGCAGATGCTGCTTGGTATGAAGCCTCGCTCAAGCTTGAAAATGATAGTCAATCCATAGTCAAGGTCAAGGAACAAATGGAATAACCAAGAAAACACTATACATTAAATCATGTGATTGATAGAAGATTGGGGCTCACTTGAGCCATAAACATGAAGAATTATTCTAAATAAGATGTAAACCATATATATGTGCACTTGAGGCAAAGAGAAGTTATGTCATATCAATATTAAAATATTAGTTACAATATGAAAATACTAAACTAACTAATTCCTGAGTTCATCTTTGCATATGGTTGCAACAAAGATATGCGATTACAATACAGAGAAGGCATCGTAAAAATATAATTTCAGAATTTGCCCTAGCCTGACACATTTTGCACTCAAATCCTTCATTGCGGATAAGTGGAGATGGGCGGATAGATGCAGATGAGTTGTCATCGACCCAAGTAAAGTATCTGCAGCCATTATTTCCCTGTGATACCTAGTCTACATTAGTTCTTATATTATAATGAATAGTATTTACGTTAGAAACTTTAAATATATACACATTAGCAACCTTTTTTTGATTAGGGAAACACCAAAATTATCGTCCAGGGTTGTTCAATGTCTGTGAAGTCTTCAACACACACTTCCCACAACCACATTGACAGTTTGGCACATTGACAAGAGTCATCGAACCTATATCAATAATGCACCACACCATCATTACTACATTTATTATTTTTATATGAAATACACCAAGGAGTACCATCAGAAATATTAACCATTTACAATAATGAAAAGTAAACCTAAATCAAATAGCTCATTTTTTTATCAGCATGTGTAGTCTGTGTGTATATGAAAAATGAAAGAAATATGAAGTTGAAATAAAATAATCAACAAAATAGTATTCCACATAGAGTGAATGAAATATACCATCAAAAGAAGGTGACAAAATCATGTCATGAAGCACAGACATAGGAAATCAAAAAGGGACAAAAGACAAGAAATAAGAAAAATCATTACGACTATAGAAAAATCATTTATACTATAATCAAAAAAAGAAACACTCTTTGTCAACAATTTCCAAAATCATTAGGACTATAAATGGACAGTTCTGATATTGCTTTGCCATTACAACAATTGAGCATTCATCATTTGGTACTTCTTGGTGTATTCCATTTAAGTTTTTCAGTTGCCGTGTTTATGTGCATGTTCTTTATGTGTTTGGCTTCTCTCCCTCGCAAGGGATGCATCGATAGGCAATTGATTTGAAAGCATAATGATTTGACAGTCTTTTTTCAGGATAGGCATAATCATCCCAGCAACCTTAATTAGCAACATTGGTGTCCTATGATTGCACAAGTGCAAGACGGTAAGGGTCTATTCAAGGAGGGATGAAAAAAAGGTCATTTTAACCTTGCAAGGCAAGATGAGAGACAGTCCAAATAATTCTATGGTGACTATCCCAAACAACAGACAAATGATGGAATTGCTAACATGTTTTCTTTTCATGTTTCTAACAAGTTTGTTGCAATGAGGCTAGTGTGGTCACAATTGAAATTGTGAGTTTCTCTTGGAATGGTATTGACACGTTATAAGAGAAATGATTTTGAACTCTGAGATGATGGCCTAAATTCAAGTCTTGTCAAATTTTCCCCCATCTTGGTTAATTAAGCTTGGTGTAATCTTTTCTAAGCTTACCTCGTGAGTTTTGATGAAAGAGATCCTCTACAAACCTAATGAGAGGCCTTAATTTTTTGTATTTTTTTAATGACATTAACATGGTAACTTTCCAAAGTTAAGCACCTCCAATAATACTCCCAAGACCATTCTTGTGGCTTACCATAATGACAACTCATTTCTTAGTAATCTATCTACAGAAAGGATCATATCAGCTAAATTCAACCTTCATTGTGTATATGAATATAGCATCCAATACATTTAAGGTCTCAAGTGTTGGATTGGTTAAAAATTCATGACCCGATGACCAAAAACAATGAACAGTGTGATGATCTCTTCTTCACTATGGTGAGCCGGTGAGATACACTAGTGAAATAGGAAGAAGAAGAAGATGATTAATAATCATTTTTATAAGTAGAAGATATCTCCTACTTATCAATTGATGAGCTAAAAGGGATTTATAATGAATGGTTCATAAGGCATGACACTTGTTGAAGGTTTTGTAAATGGGGTAGCAAGCTAATTGGACTTAACATTGGTAGAAGCTCCATGGTTAAGTGCGTTTGAGTAGGAGAAATACTGGGATAGTTGAAGTCTTGATGCTTCGCCCATGTGATCTTCCCCTAGATGCAATAAGTAATAAGTAATAAGTATTTTTCTCCATCACTCAGTACTGATGACAAGTATGCAGTAGAGACTGGGACTAACCTACCTAACCATTGAGGTGAAATTTTCTTATACTTTGTGAGTTCAGTAACTAGGCTATGACTTTCATGACATGCATCATTACACAATTGCTTTCCATGATGTGTAGTGTGCCTATGCTTGGATAGAAACACTTGTATTATAATTTTTTCACAAACTAATTATAGTTTAAATTTTCATAGTGCATAGGATTGAAACTAAGCATCTCTTACTTCCACCTAACCAAGAGTTAGATTAGAGTTATAATTAAAAAGAATCAAGTTTTTATGCAGGCATTTCACTGATCAATTTCCTTCCATCCTTTCTTCATCCTTCATGTTGTTTCCTTCCAAAACTTGGTTGAGTTGGATTAATAGCAGCAGGTTTAGTTTAAAGTCTTTGTTATATCAGCAGGGGCAGCTATCTTTAAATAGGGTTATCTGTCAATATTTGGGAGGGTTCCTGATTTCATCATGTCTTTCATGTTTTCCTACAATCCTCTTTGATTTTCAAGCATTATCGCTATGTTCACCTAGGTTTCCATGTTTGGTAGAAACACTTTCAACACAAAAATATTTAGAAGAGGTCCATTCACTATCATGGATAGATGAATTTATTGATTCTCAGAGTGTGCAATCACTATTACCGAGTAGTCATATTGCTACAAAGATTGATTGTCTCAAAACAATCATGGTCTACAATGGAAAAGTAGTGAGAATATTATGAACAATACTATTATTGACAAGAGAAAGAAAGGGAATTTCTTATGTCAATACAATGATTGAAAATATGGAATGTAGTTTCCAAGAGTAGAGGAGAAGACAATATGAAATGTGGTGCAGAGCACCAAAAGGACATGAAGGTACACAAGGGTCACTAGTAAGACCTAAGGTGGAAACCATGAAGGGAAGAAGATATATGGGACCTATAAGGTTATTCAAAGATGTAATATGGCTATTTAAGACATTTGGTTGTAATTGAAAACTCTATATGAATGTAATTGCCCAAGTTGGCAAAGTAGGACTAAGGGTCACTAGAAGGTCTAAATGACCTAAGGGTTAGTATTTTAGGTGTGGATTATAGTTTTAAGGTTTCTAAAAGTGTTTTAACACTAATGGGGCTTTTAGTTGTCAATTTTTCAACTTGACAACATTTACAACTTTTTGTAATAAGTCTATTTAGTAGACAGTCGGTTTTAGACAGTTAGGATCAGTTTTGGGGGAGTTTGAAAGTAGTTTCAAAGTTGGTTGGTCAAAATTTGGTCTTTAAGAGACCTATTAACATTTAAAAATGGAGAGAGAACATGGGTTGGTCAAGGAGACAAGCATATATAAAGTTTGAAGTAGTAAAATGATGTTTTAATTCTGCAATTTTCAGATTTTCCAGAAATACAGTCACTTTCATTGCATTGTACACCACCTTAATGCATTTGTCTTGAACTATTATTGATTGGAGGTGTTAGAGGAATGAATTAAATTGATTTTTGTGGTAGAATCATCCCATTTTGAGTTGTATAGAAGGAGAAATCAATTTTTTGGTAAAAATAGTCAAAACCCTCTCCTAGGGTAACCCAAGAGGGTAGAATGTAATTTCTTGAATGTTTCATGTTGAATAAGGACTCTTCATGAGGGGGAATGATAGAGGAAACTTTTTAGACTACCCATGTTTGTTTGAAGAGAACCATGCATTGAATTCATATTCTATGAAGCCGGAAGACTGACTAGACTGTCACAGAGGAAGGGGGGCTGACTGTCATAGTCAGAAGTTTGAGTGCTTTATCCATACTTAAAGTGTGTTTGGGCCATGGAGGCTTGAGGGGGATGAAGATACGTGTGTCTACCATAAGTAGGATTCTTGGAGGGGCCAGAGAATCCCATCTTGAGGGTGAAGCAATCAAAGTTGCAGGGTTTGGTATGACTATCCTGGAATGACAACATTTTGGTGAGTTAATTTGTTTGTGTAGAAGTATGAATGGATTGGATCAATGGATTGGAATGGATATGGGTAGAGTATAGAAGAGTTTAGAATGATGTTAGAGTTTCTTGTGGATGAGAAGGCAAAGACATGGTGCTTAGGGGAATAGTGTGATGACTGTCCCAACTAGAGAATCACAACTTGTAGAGTCACTGTCTTTAGGATAGTTAATGGTATTGGTTGTGTAGACCAGAGGGGTCAAGGGTGTGGTCCATTTGAACAAGGGGGTAAGGGTTTTATGATGAAATAATTGGAATAGTCAATCCCTTTATTAAAACATTTATATCTTCTCTTGAGGGAAGTGAAAGGACCACAAAAGGCAATCATACTTAAAAGACCTATTTTCACTTAGAATGCCTCCTTTCACTTATGACAAGATTGTTACAAGAATTTTCAGGGTAAGTTTTATAGCTATCATGTCTAGGTAGTGTTTTAGTATATATATATATATTTTTTTTAGTTTCATATTGTGTTATGGTATATTCTTATAATTACATTGTGTTGTTGAATTATTGCAATCACTAGAAGAAAGTGAGAGCTTTTATAATATAATACATGGCTAGAGTTAGAATGTTGGCTAGAGTTAGAATGTTGCTGCTGGATTTGATGGGAATGGCTTGAAATGTTTTTAGCAAAGCATCTAACATGTGCAACTAATGTACCCCAAAATAAAATTTGATGTATAAGTTCATTTCTAAACAAAATTAAAAATAGTGATAGACCTAGGATAGAAAGCCATGAAATCAGTTTCATGATAGCTTGAAGTAAAGATTGGATGCAAAGGACACTATGGCTCAATAGGGGTTATAAGAGAGATCAATTATGAACTAAGAACTAAAAAACATGTCACTCAATGATACACTCATGAAGAGAATGATATTCATGCAATGAAGGCAGGTGCTTTGATAGTTAGTAGCTAGTGTGACAGCTTGAATTTTAGGGTCTTATCAAAAGATGATAAATACTTAAGAAAACATGCTTCAAGGATCTAACTTGTCAAGGCCTTCCACAACACTCCAAAATGATGATTTTGGGAGCTCTTGCACTAGCATGTTTCCTTTTTTCCTTTGTTCATGGTTGATCAAAGAGACTTATCAAGATCATATCAAAGTGTGCCCCAGTTTCGAGCAATTAGCTTGATATAGGAAATTCTCCTTGATAGGATTCTTCTTCATCATGAATTGTTATCTCGCTAGAACCTCAATTTGGTTTGGGTGAAATTTGATGTCTCATCAATAAGTACACTTTCTCCTTGTCAATGAGACACCATTTTCCTTTGTTAGGTATTCAATGTTATATTGATATCAACACATTAACTTGTATTTTGAAGAGATATTTGCATATGGATCCTTGACATCCTGATTTTCAGTGTGACATTCTATTTCGATAAGACCATATTTTCCTTCAACAGATGTTTAATGTTATGTCATTAAGCATCTAGTGAAGGAAAATCTCTATTTCGGTAAGACCAGATTTTCCTTCAAAATATGAGTGACTGGTGCATCACTCATATTTTGAAGAGAGATATTGCATGTCCCTTGGACGCTTTAGGTTTTTTCATGACATTTCCTTTCAATGAAGTTTCTTTTGCATTCCCACTGGCCTTTATTGCTTCATCAATGCAACCCTCTTTTTGATGTGATTGGAAGAGAGTCTTGGTGAAATTATAAGGATCATGGGAACAATAGTATAAAAAAATTATGGGGTTTGGAAAAATGTGGGGAAATACATTCTCACTTTTTGAAGTCCCAACAATGGCTCTAATTGGGGATGTATGCCCCTTGCATGCATGTGAAGATTCCAACTTTCCCTGGTGGAGCAGACCATGTGCTTATCCATTGGATATACCAAAGGTTGACATAATGCAAAAATTGACTCCTACAAAGGAAACCTACTATGCATGGAAAATAAATGTTTTGGGAATCATCCATGCACTAGTAATTCCTTCAAAAAATGATATGATTATAAAAATCCAACCATAGTTGATGGCTCAAGATCATAAAAAATAAAAGTATGTGCTTGCCTCTATCACACACCTTATTCTCATAAAGAGGACTAGTTCTTTCAAAAAATCCATATCCTTATTTTTCTCTTGGATCTAATTTGTTTGGTCAAGGGTCCTCTAGCAATTTGATGCAGAGCGTTCACAACATAAACTTAAATAGACCCAATCTACTACAAAATCTAATTATCAACAAATAACAAAGTTGGTTCAAATCATGGCCAATGATTCAACCAACACTGTATGACTACTTGGTCTCTAAATACCTGCAGCAACAGGCAGGGTTTCTATTGATTTCCTTAATAGATTTTTGTAAACTTGTTAAGCCAACTCGGGTTCCTAACAAGAGCTGCAACCTTGTTGTTATTTCTTGGTTTGGGTCTCACCAATCAATCATATACTAATAGATTTACTCACACTTGGTATAGTCAACACAACCTTTGGAACAAACCAATAAATAGGGTATTCCAAGTCTTTAAACACAGAGTTTATTGAGTTCTATTCTTTCTCAGTTCAACCTACAACAATGTTTCATTCATTCACTTGGTTATTTAGACTTGGTTCAAGGAAGGGTCTGCGGTCTTCAAATATGTACACTAGTTCTCCTAACAACTTTTACCACTTTAATCCTACAACATCAACTATCACAGAGTCCCTTAATCCAAGTGATCAAGTTAGACCAAGCCAGTTTGGAATGGACAACGTTGGGTACTCAAGATGGTCACAGTTACTAAGAAATTTCAATGTGCCCAAGACTCTCCAATCAGATCTAGGTATTTAGTTTCAAACCATTGAATATTACTCTGTTGCGAAATTCCACAGGTTAAACATTTGATATGCACCTAGTTAGGGCATCGACCATTGAAGCAAGTTTTAACACTTCCCGTGGCTCTGAATATGAAATTTAGGAACAAAAACTACCCTAACTTGTTTCTCATCCTATGACATTGGCATTCCATGGTGAAGTCACAAGTTAGGGCCATGACCTCATAGCAGAGCCAACACAGTGAGTTGGGTTCAGTCTATAGAGTGTCGTGTAGTCTAGAGTATTAGATACAATGTGACAAATTGAAACTAGTTAACAGTTCACAAAATTGTTTTCCTTTATGGTGACTATGACAATTCACAGAAATTTCAATCATTGATCCCTAATACCATGAATGCATTGGAATATGTTTCAATACTGAAAACTACCCGATGAGTTTAATACAACATAAAAACTCTGTATCCCTTTCACAGTCGTTTGTGCAAACAATAAACAAATTTCATAGAATGTTATGCCATGGTTGCATCAAACAACAGATTTGCAGTGGTAAAAAGTCTATTACTTATTTTCACTAACAACTTATGATAAAAAGAACAAAATAAAACTTGAACATACTCAGAACTTGATTCTTTTGTTATTGAATGATGCTTCGAAGGTCTCTGTCCAATCTCCCGATTGGCAAGCTTTAAAAACAATGAAGATGATCTCCCAATCCGGCCCAAAACCTGTTGGAACCATTCAAAATTATAATGCTCAATGATAGAAATTGGAAACATATGCATTTAGCACATACCTCCTTTGCTTCTACCCTATTCTAGCTTCTACCTCCTTCACGCGCGATGAAATGAAGTGCTGAAATGAAGTTTCAAACCCTTTTTTTTTACTTTAAGTTATGCCTGTGTTGGTCGCAATTTTGACCAACACTATGTTAGTCAAAATTTTGACTAGCACGAGCATGTATTAAAAAAAAACAAAAGTTTTCCTTCTATAATGCGACCAACCTAAACATTTTTATTTGATGGTCGAATTGTTTAGTCAAAATTTAAGGTCAAATGTACTAGTGTATGCTCATTCAAATCCTCTAATCAATATATCAATTATGTTCAACAATATTTAGTAACTTACTATCTCTCGGTTATAGCTTTTTTATGCTCAGTAATCTCTATAGTTCGGTTCTCCTTAACCAGTTTGATCAGGCATGCATGAAGCTTGTTCACATGATATCTCTGCAGTTATCTTTCCTTCGGCATAAGTTTCATAGTGAAACCCCAGTCTCTTAAATAGACAAGTAAACCATTTTCTTTTCATCCATCAAATTTTTCTTCTTAATCTCCTTCATTGATTTTGTCGCTTAAACCTTCCTTGGCTGATGTGTCAGTAACACGTTTCAATTCTGTCCTTTAGATTTTCCTTGAATTTTGCTAGCCATTGATCTTGTAACAAACTTTATCTTTCCACCTTGTGATCATACACTTTACAACTCATCAACTTTGTTGGCTAAACTAATCATTTAGTTCTTTTGTCCATTCTCAGTTAACAAAGAAATGCGTCAGTGAATACAAGCTCAGTTTATACTATGCTCAGTATACACTACACTGCTCGGTGTATACTGGAATGCTTCATTAACCGACCACACTACTTTGTAACATTTTTCTCCCAACTTCATAAAAGATTAATGCAACATAATAAAGTCAACAATATGAAGTCATAAAATCATCAATAAGTTACCAAAGGTATTCCTTATTCTCATCTGTCGTAACCATCTTCTTCCATGTAGATATCTCGATTCTTCATCTTTTCTCTCCTCTTTACAGATGTGTAGATGCTTGCAACTCCATGATAAGTATTGTCAAAACTAGTTGACATCAATGATAACATACAGACTGATTCAATTATCTTTCATAACAGTTCAGTGCTCGATGATCTCTAATCACTTGAAGTTTCTCAATCAAGTTCTTAATCAGTTGTAGTTCATCAATCTCTCCCTTTGGCATTGATGGAAACTCAAGAAATATGAAGTGTACCATACACATACCAAACATATATTCTACAACTCTATAAGAAAATGTTGTAGCTCGGTAAGCTCTCCCTTATCTTAATATGTTTAATCACTACATTACATGACAACATTGCAATTGCAGACTATCTTCTACAAATATGATCTTTAGCAGCTCTCAGATTCCTTCTGTTTATCTTTCCCTTTATCTTCTTAGATTGTCTCTCCCTTAGATAGATGTTCTAGTATTCTCCTTAGTTATCATATTGTTTATCTCTCCCTTTGACGATAATGCCAAAGAAAAAAAACAACCATACAACTCTTGTAGTAGCTAATTAACTCACTATTGTTCAGTTCCTATACACAGTATCCTTGTATACTTATTTGAAATTCTTTGTTTGGGTTCCTCAAATCTTTCACAACCTTAGATAGAAATCCAAAGTGTGAACTATGATGCATCAACATGAAGGATCTTCTGATTAGATTAGGCTGATGCAACCTCCAGATCACATTATTGACCGGTAGACAGGGGACAGACCCCAAGTCTAGTCCTCAAATATTCAAATGTTTCCTTCGGTAGAGGCTTTGTGAAAATATCAGCAAGTTATTCTTTTGATGTAACATACTCCAATATGACTTGCTTCTCCTGTACTTGTTCTCTTAAGTAGTGATATTTGATAGATATGTGCTTTGTTTTTTAGTGCATCACTGGATTCTTTGAAATATTAATGGCACTAGTGTTGTCACAATATATAATCACCGGATCAGTGATTACCTCATTCATACCTTCCAACACTTGCTTGATGTAAGCAATATTTGAATAGTTTGTAGCAGCAACAACATATTCTGCTTTGGCAGTGGACTAAGAAATACAAGGTTGTTTCTTACTTGACCATGTAACAAGTCTTTCACCAAAGAAAAATGCTCCTCTGGTGGTACTTTTCCTGTCATCTATATTTCCAGCCCATTCTATGTTAGTGTAGACTTTGAGTTCAAACTTGCCTTCCTTTGGATACCATAAACCATAATCTTCTATTTTCTTCAGGTATCTCAAGATTCTCTTTGTAGAAATCATGTGTGACTCCCTAGGATTTACAAAAAATCTAGCTATAATTCCCACAACATGTGCTATATCTGGTCTACTATGTACTACATACATCAACTTACCAATCATTGATCGGTACAGTGTCTGGTTTACCTCTATAGTTTCATCCTCTTTATTCAATTTACAGCCTGTGACCATCGATGTTCCAACTAGTTTAGCATCTTCCATGCCAAATGTTCTCAGTACTTCCTTTATATACTTGGATTGTGTGATGAATATCCCATCACTTTGCTGAATAACCTGCAAGCCTAGAAAGAACTTAATCTCTCCAAACATAGACATTTGAAACTCTTGTCTCATCTCATTAGAAAATGATTTACAGATTTGATCTTGTCCTCCAAAAATAATATCATCCACAAATATTTCAGCAATTAGAATAGTATCATCAGTATCTCCTTTCATATATAAATTTTTGTTCTCACTAGTTCTAACAAATCTAATACTTAACAAATAAGTATGCAACCTTTCATACCAGGCTCTTGGTGCCTACTTCAAACCATATAAAGCTTTATGTAATCTACATACCATATCTTTCTTGTCTGGATCAAAGAACCCTTTTGGTTGTTCTATGTAGACTTCTTCTTCTAGTATCCCATTCAGATAAGAAGATTTAATGTCCATTTGATAGACTTTGAACTTTTTGTGTGTAGCATATGCAAGTAACATTCTGACTCCTAATCTAGCAATAGGTGCAAAAGTTTCACCATAATCTATTCCTTCCTCCTGTGCATATCCCTTGCATACTAATCTAGCTTTGTTCCTTGTAACCTCTCCATTCTCATTAAGTTTATTTCTGAATATCCATTTAGTACCCATAAAATTCTTATCCTTAGGTCTAGGTACTAATGTCCATGTCTTGTTTTTCTCTATCTTTTCTATTTCTTCTTTCATTGCATTTACCCATTAATCATTTTCCAGTGCAACATTTACATTCTTCAGTTCATATTTACAAACTAAGCATGTACCTTGTCTCAACTTACTTCTTGTCATCATGCCAGCTTGCATGTCACCAATGATTTGGTTCTCAAGATGATGTCTTCTAAAAAATATTACCAGTATCCAATCTCTTCTTTCTTGTTCATCCTGTTCAGGTTCATTTTCTTGCTCGGTAGGTCCTTCCTGCTAATTAGTTTCTCTTTCCTGTTCCTCGGTGTTGTTTTCCTGCTAACCGGTTGTCACTGTCTGTGGCTCTGGTAGATACTCTAGTTGTTCAATGTATGTGAATCTACCGTATTCTTTTGGTTCCTTTGTGCTTTCTTTTGCATTCTTGTCATCAAACTCATCAACCCTGACATTAGCACTTTCAATCATTTTATTAGTTACTTTATTTAGACACTTGTATGCTTTGCTTTTAGCGGAATATCCAAGAAATATCCCTTCATCACCTTTTGAGTCAAACTTTCCATTTCTATCATCTTTTAGAATAAAGCATTTACTTCCAAAAATTCTAAAATAACTTACAGTGGGTTTGTGTCCAAACCATAACTCATAGGGTGTTTTGTTAGTGTCCTTCAACTGTACTCAGCTCAAAACATAAACAACTGTGCTAACTACCTCTCTCCAGTATGTCTGAGAAACATTTTTCTATATCATCAATGTCCTTGCACAATCAACAATTAACCTATTCCTCCTTTCAACAATTCCATTCTGCTAAGGTGTTCTCGGTGCAGAGACTTGTCTTTTTATACCATGCTCATTACAATAGTTAGTAAATTCATCATAATTAAATTCACCTTCTCTGTTAGATCTTAAGCATTTCAATTCTTTACCAGTCTCTTTCTCTACTTTTTCTTTAAACCACTTGAACATTTTAAATGCCTCTAATTTTTCTTTCAAGAACATGACAGTCATCAATCTAGTGTAATCATCAACAAAAATAATGAAATATCTATCTCCATAATAACTTTATGTTCTCATGGGATCACATAGGTCAGTGTGAACCAACTCAAGTATTTTCTTTATTGAATAATCTTTTCTTTTGAAACTAGATTTTGTCATTTTTCCTTTCTGACATTCATGACACATAACATGATCAGGCTTTGATAAGTTAGGTAGACCTCTAACCTTTTTCCTTTTACTAATCTTAATCATGTTATCAAAGTTTACATGACATAACCTTTTATGCCATAACCAAGCATCCTCATTTTTCATCATTAGACAAGAAGACTCTACATTATCAAGATAAAACAAATTACCTTTTGATTGTGCTCCTATTCCAATAAGTCTTCCTCCATCATCAAATATTTTTACCTTCTTGCTCTCAAAAGCTACTCGGTGACCTGAATTGTTCAGCTGTGCCACACTTAGCAAATTATAGTTTAGTCCTTCTACCCAATAAGCATTATCACATTGGATTCTATCATTTATCAATAAGGATCCCTTTCCTCGAACCATACAAGGTGTATCATTACCCATTTTTATGGATCCTCCATTATATTGCTCAAGATGATCAAATTTTTCTTCATCACCATTCATGTGATGTGTACAACCACTATCAATGATCCATGTATCATTTTTATTAACCTTAGAAATTAGTGTTGTTTCTACATACCTTTCTTATTCCTCAGAATCATCCTTTATAGAAACAAATACTACTTCTACATCATCATCTGAATCAGAATCAGATTCATTCTCTTCAGCAATGTAGCATACCTTTTTTCCTTTATCGTTGTTGTCTTGGTTGTCTCTATTGTAGTGTCGGTAACTTCTATTGCCTCTTCTCCCATAGCTTCCTTCACCAGATCAGTCCATATTTCTATCATCTTCCTTCTTGTTTGGACATCTAGCAGCAATATGACCAACTTCTTTGCTGTTAAAACATGCTAAAGGTAATTTGCCTCTATATCTACCTTTTCCTTTAGGTAATCTCATGGCCATAAGAGCTTCAAGCTCATCAAGCTCATCATCAGTATTGCTATCACTATCATCCTTATTATTTCTACTACTAGACTTACCGATCTTCAGAGAATTCATAAAAGTAGATTCAACAGTCAGTACAACACTATTATCATAGTTGTTTAGTTCAAAAGTTGTTAGCTTACCAATCAGATTATCAAGAGTGAGATTACTGTTAGGTGATGACCTATTTTCATCTATTGTAGATATTCTAATTGCATAAATAGGAAATAAAGTCCCTAGAATTTTTCTTACCACATTATCTTCATCAATAACACCATCAAATCCTCTAATAGTGTGAACTACCTCCTTTATTCGGTTTGTGTACTGCATAAAATTTTCTCCTTTCATCTTCATATCATCAAATCTTCCTCTTAAAATTTCAGCTTTGGCTCTCTTGACATTTGTATCACGACTATAAAATTGAGCAAGTTTATCCCACATATCCTTAGTAGTAGTGCAATCTTTGATATCTTCAAATTTGACATCTGTTAGAGAAACAATAATCTCCATCATAGTAATCTTATGCTCATGTCTATCTCTTAGTTGATCAAGAGTCAAAGGTCCAGTAGGCAGTGTAATGTAGCCATTCTCTAATAGTGTGAGGGTAGAACTCCCAATTCCAGATATATGTAGTTTCATTTGGCTTTGCCATATTGTAAAGTTGTCCTTGTTCAACTTTGGCACATCCCTCTTATACATTTTGTGATCTTTATGCTGAAGTCCTTAAAAATCTGTTCCAAGAAACCAATATGCTCTGATACCAATTATTAGAATAACTGAGAGGGGGGTGAATCAATTATCCATAGTCCCAAATACAAAATGTATATCCAAAAATAATTTAAGCAAATTTCTGTAGCTCGGTAACATATAATAGTAAACTATCTATGCTTTTACCGATTACCAGTTAATAACTTATAGTAACTACCGATCAAATCAAATATGCAACATGTAAAGTATGATATCTAAAAATCATCACAATCAACACATAACACAAGAGATTTAACATGGAAACCCTGTAAAGGGAAAAACCACTTGGGACCGGCAACCCAAAATATTATTCACTCTTCTGAAGTGAGCTCGGTGAAGAGCCAACCCTATTAAAGGTTATAAAACACATTGTAAGGTGTGACCTTGTTAGAGGATTTAACACTAACTGTTATTGTCTAACCAACATTCACTATGGGGTTGACAAGATAACAAATGTACATTCTATGAATGACATTAAAAGACTTTCTAGTCTACTCAGTTAAGATATTTATTTGTTTACAATGGTTAAACTATAATAGTAGGTGATCTAATTAGAATAAAACTTCTTTTGTAGATGTACAAATCTATATTATGCTCATTCAAATCCTCTGATCAATATATCAATTCTGTTCAATAATATTCAATAACTTACTATCTCTCAGTTATAGCTTTCTGATGCTCGGTAATCTCTGTAGTTCAGTTCTCCTTAGCCAGTTTGATCAGGCATGCATGAAGCTTGTTCACACGATATCTCTGTAGTTATCTTTACTTTGGCATAAGTTTCATAGTGAAACCCTAGTCTCTTAAATAGACAAGTAAACCATTTTCTTTTCATCCATTAGATTTTTCCACTTAATCTCCTTCATTGATTTTGTCGTTTAAACCTTCCTCGACTAATGTGCCAGTAACATGTTTCAATTATGTCCTTTAGATCTTCCTTGAATTTTGCTAGCCATTGATCTTGTATCTTTCCACCTCGTGATCATACACTTTACAGCTCATCAACTTTGTCGGCTAAACTAATCATTTAGCTCTTTTTTCCATTCTCAGTTAACAAAGAAATGTGTCGGTGAATAGAAGCTCAATTTATATTGTGCTCAGTATACACTACATTTCTCGGTGTATACTGGAATGCTTCATTAACTGACCACACTACTTTGTAACATTTTTCTCCCAACTTCATAAAATATTAATGCAACATAATAAAGTCAACAATATGAAGTCATAGAATCATCAATAAGTTACCAAAGGTATTCCTTATTCTCATCTGTCATAACCATCTTCTTCCATGTAGATATCTCGGTTCTTCATCTTTTCTCTCCTCTTTACAGATGTGTAGGTGTTTGCAACTCCATGATAAGTATTATCAAAACTAGTTGACATCAATGACAACATACTGACTGATTCAATTATCTTGCATAATAGTTAAGTGCTCGATGATCTCTAATCACTTGAAGTTTCTCAATCAGGTTCTTAATCAGTTGTAGTTCATCACAACTAATACAGATCAAAAAATGATTAGATTATGTTGATATAATTGTTTTCTACCTAACATATGATTATGTTAAGTCGGTAAAGCATGGTGATAAATTTTTGTCAATTTGATAAGTTAAGTTATTTTGGCTAACGAGCAGGAAATGTCACTCAGTAAAATTAAAATGAAAAAGGAAGTAACTCGGTAAAGAAAAAGGAACTGAAGGCACCAAAAAAAAAGGAAAGGTTTAGGCACCAAGCGAAGTTAACCAAAATTCAAATGGACGACACCAAGCGAGGAAAAAATGTTAAATAAGGATTGAATCAACTTTAATGATTAACTATGATGAGCTGGATGATCATGATAATAGGGAGAGTTAGTTACAAGAGATCTACAGATAGGAAAATTCAAGATGAATATCTATGACAAGATCTAAATGGTTAAAGTAGATAGAACAAGTTTCAAGAAAAGTTCAAGTTCCTAGGTGAAAATAAAATGTGTTACATAGATCCAGATTTAAGGTATAATGAATTAGATAGTTAAGATTGATTAAAGGAAAATCTAATAGAGGAGATTAAGAGGAAAATTTTATCTATATAAAGGATGGATTTGTATGAACAAATGGTTGGAAATTTGAATAGTTGAAGGGTCACCGACTGTTGCAGTGAAAAAGGAACAGCGAGATTTTGAGTGGAAAATAAGGATTTGTTGAAGTATTGAAGTTAGTGGATAATGAAGAATTGAAGAGAAGATTGAAGATCACACAAGGATCTGATTGAGAAAAGATAGTTACAAATCTACATGTCAATTTATTTACTATTGCTTACTAGTATTTGTAACAAATAAATATCTTAACATATTGGACTAAACAATTTTATTGTAAAATCCTTGAAAAAGGTAACATTCTAAAGAGTGTTTGAAGACCTCTAACAAGGCCACTCCTAACAAGGTGAAGATCCTAATAGATATGAGGTAAATCCCTTAACCAGGTCACACCTAATAGTGTGCATTGTAATCTTTAACTAGATTGGCTCTTAACTAGGCGTACTTCAGAAGAGTATTTCCTAAGTGGTTGATAAGTCCCACAGTGGTTTTTCCCAAAGTTGGGTTTCCATGTTAAAAATTGATGTTACTTGTGATGCATGATTTCTATGAATGATTTATAGATTGCTAAAGTTTATTTACTGTTGTCGGTAAACAATGAAGTTTGTTTTATCGAGGTTCTAACGAGTTAATCAGAGAAAAGTTTTTAGGTATTTGGAATCAGGGATTACTAATTCACCCCTGCCCCCCTCTTCATAATCCATCAATTGGTATCAGAGCCAAGTTATATGAAGAGATAAATTTAAAAGACTTGAGTAAAAGATCTGATGATGTATAGGTGAGAAGTACCTAAGTTGAACAAGGAGAATTTCTCTACATGGAAAAGTAGAATGAAGTTTTATCTATCTGGGATTGGAGAATTTGTACTAAATCTTCTGACTAATAACTACACTTCCCTGCCTCCCGGACCTATGATAGATGATCAAATGAGAGAAAAGAAGGAACACAACTTGGTTATGATAGAGATTGCTTCTTCCCTCACCGATGTTGAATTCAATGATGTTAAGGACTGTGTTATTTCAAGATAGATGTTGGATAAGCTTACTTTGATATATGGAGGAGATCAACATGTTCAAAAGGCTAAGGTTGATAATCTTGGGGGAAAGTATGATGAGATGAGGATGAAGGATGAAGAGAACATCACACAATATAGTAGCAAAATCAAAGAAGTTGCGAGTTCCATCAAAGGTGCTGGTGGAACATTGACTAATGAAGAAGTGGTAAGTAAAATTTTGAGAACTCTTTCTTCTAAGTATGTTATTAGATTATCTTCTATTCAGGAATTGAGATCTATACCAAACAATGTTGTTACTCTTGAAGCCCTAATTGGTAAGCTGGCTGCATTTGAGTTAAGTAATTATGATAAGAGTCTAGTGACCATTGAAACTGCATTTAAGTCATCTCTAAGCATTGCTACATCAAGAAAAGAAAAAGAGATTCACATTAGTTCATATGAAAATGAATATGATAGTATTTTGAATGAAGAAAAAAAACAAGATTTAGAGGCATTACTGGCTCGAAGACTATCGAGAGGTAAAGGAAAGTACAAAGGAAAATTACCTTTGAAATGTTTTAACTATAATAAGATTGGTCATATTGCATCTAGGTGTCATGACAATGACATGAATGATAAAAATGACAAAAGAGACAAATGAAAACAAAGATTTAGAGATTACAAGGACAAAGGTAAGAAGTCTTGCTACCTAGTTGAGGAAGGTGTAACAGATGATGAATCTAATGATACTGAAGAAGGATATGAAGTTGTGTATGTTGCAGTAAAGGAATAATCTAATGAAGAAAAGTATGAAGATGAAAAATCACTTGTTTCTCATGTAAGTAAACCTGATCCATGGATTATTGATAGTGTATGTTCACATCACATGACTAGTGATATTGACAAGTTTAATAATCTACAAGAGTATGATGGAGGATTTGTCAAATTTGGCAATGATACTCCATGCCCTATGAAAGGTAAAGGATCCATTGTATTAAATGAGAAGATGAAATGTAATGATGCATATTGGGTTAAAAGACTGAACTATAATCTGTTGAGTGTTGCACAATTAAACAATAATAGCTACCGACAGGAATTTCAAAACAAAAAGGTTAAGATTTATGGTACTAATGGAGATCTAATTGGAACTGGTGAACAATCAAAAGGTAATTTATTTTATCTTGATACTTCTGCAAAAAGTTGTTTATTCACTAAAGTTAAAGATGTATGGCTATAGAATAAGAGACGGTGTCATGTAAATTTTGATAACATGATTAAAGAGATTAAAAAGAACATAGTTAGAGGTCTAACAAGACTATGCAAACTTGATAAAGCTATGTGAAAAGAATGTCAAATTGGTAAGATCACTAAGTCTAGCTTCTCAAGTAAATCTTACTCTACCAATGATATTCTAGAGCTAGTACACACTGACCTTTGTGGTCCTATGAGATTTCAAAGCTATTATGGAGATCTATACTTTATTTTTCTTGTTGATGATTATTCAAGGATGATGTCTGTTATGTTTCTAAAAGAAAATATGATGCATTCCAAATGTTTAACTGGTATAAAGAAAGAGTTGAAAAGGAAATAGGAAAACAAATGAAGTGTTTGAGATGAGATAGAGGAGGTGAATTTATCTCTGATGAATTTACTATCTTCTGCAATGAGTATGGAATTAAAAGACAAGTATCTACATTGAGGATTCCACAGAAAAATAGGATAGCTAAGAGAAAGAATAGATCCATAGTGGACTATGATAGAATGTTGTTAATTGATAAAGAAGTTGCTCAAACATTCTAGAGAGAAACTATAAGCATTGTTTTCTACACAATCAATCGAGTACAATTAAAGAAAGGAACCAACAAGACACCTTATGAACTCTAGTTTGGTCATACACCGAATGTAAGTTACTTTAAAATCTTTGGAAGTAGGTGTTATATACTAAAAGATTCTAGAAATGAAAAGTTTGATTATAAAGGAGATGTAGGTATATTTCTTGTTATTCATCAAAGAGAAAAATATATAAATGTTTGATCAAGGCTACTAACAAAATTGTTGAAAGTGCAAATGTAAGGATTGATAAATTTGTAGAAAGGAATGAAGAGGATATAAAAAAGGAGCTTGAGGATTAAAAAAGTTTTGTTTATGTTCAAGAAGGTAATTTGGTTGAAGAAACTAAGTTGTATCAAGGAGCAACTGATAAGAAAGATGAGTCTCCACCAAGAGATGAAAAAAATGATGAAAAGTCTATCGAGCCTGTATTATAAAAATATGTGAGAAGACACCACTCACCAAGTAGAATTATTAGAGACAAGAATGCAGGAGTCATGACAAGAAGTAAGTTGAAGGATAACACATGTTTGATTTCTGAATTTGAGCCAAGATTAGTAAAGGATGCACTAGGAAATGAAGATTGGATTAATGCTATGAAAGAATAGATAGATCAGATTGAAAAGAACAACACATGGTCACTGGTGCCGAGACCTAAGGATAAGAATGTGATAGGAAAAAAATTGGATTTTCATAAATAAACTCAATGAGAAAGGAGAAGTGATTAGAAATAAAGCAAGCTTAGTCTACAAAGGGTATGCACAAGAAGAAGGTATTGATTATGGTAAAAATTTTGCACATGTTGCTGTTGGAGATTTGCCAGCAAGCTAGTGTTGACTGTATGTTTGTCATTGATGACAACATAAGGTAAGTAGTGTGTGTGGAAGCCTGATGGAGAGATCCTTGAGCATATGGTTCCTATTTATGTTATCAACATGATATCATAGATGCAGAGGTTGATTCTGAGTGAAGATTGTAATACAGTTGTTTGTATCAGTAGTGTTCCTGACATGTCCCAGGAAGAGTTCTGTATGTGATTTGAAGTATGGTTGTGATGGAGCCTTTCACATTTATATTTATGTTGTAGACATGTTTATGATGCTATGGTCATGGATGTAGAGTTAGGTGTGCAATACAGGTTGAGTTATGATGTTTCCAATTTCCAATTACAGTTTCCAGAGTTTATCTGATGGAGCCGACATTATTTATATTGTTGTAGCAGTTGTGCCTATAATTTTGATATGCGTGTTTGGATTAGTGTTTATAGAAGAGTTAAGAGTGCATAACATATTTCAGCATGAGAAGAAAGTATTAGTTAATTTAGTGGAGACGACAATGTGAAGTGACGCGTCTACTCATATGGAGTTGTGCGGTCCTAATTAGTGTTGCATGCTTAGTATAGCCATTGGAGATGTTGTTGGAGAGTTATATAGTTTCTCTAATATGATTTCAAGGAAGTTCTAATAGGCCTACTTGATTATATCATTTGGAGAAAGATACTTATAGATGGTCAGTTGTGATCGCTAAGTATGGCATAGAGTTGAAAGAAAAGAGTAGAGAAGAAGGTGCAAAGTATTGAGCCAGCAGTAGAAGGTCTACGTGACAAAGAAGTGAGTGTATGATATTCATTGGAACTGATCCAGATAGAAAGTCTAACTTGTAGTTCACCAAGATCCAGATATAGTGTGTATCTATTAAACAATAGGTTGCAGCTTTCACCCCTTTGAGCAGTGTGCTCCCGGATAGTGTGTCCTCACCCCTAACTGGGTTAATTGTAAAAGACTCCTAATAGGGTCTAACCTTTGACTAGGTCACTGTACTTAATGCATTGTAAAGATCAAATCCTAACAGGGTTGTAAAATATTCTAACATGGATCATTATACTCTAGTGCAGTTCATAGTGGGTGCTAATTCCCACCGGAGTTTTTACCTATTTGGGTTTCCATGTAACCAAAATTGTGGTGTTGTGTTAAGTGTTCTCATATTTTGTTTCTGCTTAATATTTTTTTGTACTTAATTAGATAAAGAATCAAATCTTGTAGATAAATGATTCACCCCCCCCCCCCCCTTTCAGTTATCTCTTGGGACTATTCCTAACAATTTGTATCAGAGCCAAGTGCCTCAGAGAGAAAGTTTAATAGCTTGAGGTTGATCAGATGACATTCTTTAGAAAAGAAAGTTCTAAGTTTGATGGAGAGAACTATGTAGATTGGAAGAACAAAATGATGACACATTTGTAGTGCATTGCCTTTGAGATTTTTGAAGAAGCTACTAAGGAAGTTCAGATTCATTCTTTATCAGATCTTGCAAAGGAAGATGCAACTCTTAATAAAAAGGAGATGTTCACTCAAAATTCTATTTCCAAAGAAGCCCTTATCAGTGGCTTGTCTGACAGTGAGTTTTCAGAGATCAAGAAAGTAGATAAAGCCTACAAGATATGGAAGTATCTAGAAGACATGTTTGAAGGAGACATCCAAGCCAAGAATGTGCATAGAAAGACATGGAAGAAAAAGTACAATACATTGGAGATGCTACCTGAAGAGAACATCAGAGCCTGCAATCAAAGGATTAATGAAGCAGTTGTAGGAATCAGAAACAATGGTGGAGAAATTTACAAAGAAGACATAATGGATAAGTTGATGATTACACTAACACCAGAATATGAGAACAAGATAAACATCCTAGATGAGACTGCAATTTTCAAAAGAATTCAAAAGAGAGATCTTAATAAGCAAAATTTCAGCATTCGAGATATCAAGTTTGAAGATAGAGCCTAAAAGTAAGACAACCTTCAAAGCTTCAGTCCATGGTAAGAAATCCTTGAACAATTCTGGTAATTTTGATGATGATGTTGAAGAGAAAGAACTAGATGATTTCATTGCTATGATTGCTAAGAAAGAAAGGAAAGGAAAAGGAAAATATTAAGGTTAGTTACCATTCAAATGCTTTTCATGTAACAAGATTGGTCACTTTGCATCTAAGTATCCTACAAGAGTCAAGAAGTTCAAAACTAACTACAAACCTAAGTATACAAAAGAATGTTACTATGCTGGAGATGGAGTATCAGATGAAGATTCAACAAAACATGAAATTGGATTCATTGCTCTTGAAGATACGGAGAAAATTTTTGATGAAATGGACCTTGCAGATGAAAAGAAAGCACAAGATTTAGCATTGATTTCACAAGAAGATATCAGAATAGATTGGATCATTGACAGTGGTTGTTCACATCACATGATAGGAGATAAAGATAGGTTTGTACATCTAGATAAGTACAAAGGTGACATGGTTATATTTAGAGACAATACTCCTAAAACTATCATAGGTAGAGGAGCTATCACCTTGGATGGAAAGAACAACACTGATGATGTTCTTTATGTTGATGGTTTGTAGCATAACCTACTAAGTGTTGGACAGTTGCTTGACAAAGGATATCAGCTGGAATTCAAAGACAACAAGTGCATCAATAATAACAAGGAAGGAGAAATGATTGCATCAGGGTCAAAGACAAAAGGTAATGTTTTTCAGCTTAATTTAGAAGCAAGTTGTTTTGTTGCTAAAGTAGATGACAGTTGGTTATGGCACAAAAGACTATGTCACATCAATTTTGACAACATAGTGAAGATAAGAAATGTAAAGGAATTAAGAGACCTTCCTAACATTGCAAAACCAGTTGATACAATATGTAGGGAATGTGTGATGGGAAAGCATGTAAGGAATTCATTCAGAAGCAATCATAATTCAGTAGAGAACAAATTGGATGTAGTACATACAGACCTATGTGGACCAACTCAAACAAGATCATACTATGGTGAAAGGTACTTTATTTTGTTTGTTGATGATTATTCTAGAATGATGTGGGTTGTGTTCTTAAAGGATAAATCTAAAGCATTTGAGAAGTTCAAAATATTCAAAGCTAAAGTTGAAAATGATTCTAGATTGAAGATAAAATGTCTGAGATCGGATAAAAGAGGAGAATTCACCTCTAACAGATTTTATGAGTATTGCAAAGAACATGGGATAAAGAGACAGCTAAGTGCACCTAGAACCCCTCAACAAAATGAAATTGTAGAAAGAAGAAATAGGATCATACTTGACATAGTGTGCACCATCATAATTGAAGGAAAGGTTGCACACACCTATTGGAGAGATGTAGTCAATACCGCAGTCCATACTATCATATAATTCAATTGAGGTGAGGCACAGACAAGACACCTTATGAGCTATGGTTTGGGAATGTACCTATAGTAAAATACTTCAAAATCTTTGGAAGAAAGTGCTACATCAAGAGAGATGAAGCCATTGGCAAGTTTGATGCAAGAAGTGATGAAGGTATTTTTCTTGGTTACTCTACTAAAAGAAAAGCTTATAGATGTTTTAACTTAAGATTGAAGAAGATCATTGAAAGTGCTCATGTTAAGATTGATGAGAAGTTTATGATTCATGAAAGATATCATGATTATGCACCTATGATTGAAGAAGAACCTAGACCTACCAGTAGAGAAACAATTGTTGATGAAATGTTTGACAACATTGATGTATTATTCAATGACCCTCAAACAAGTGAAGAAGAATCACAGAAGTTAGATGAAAGAGTCACACCTAATGTTCCTAAATTCACATCTAGCTACCATTCAAAGGAAGATATCATTGGAGATAAAAACAACAAAGTCATGACAAGATCAAAAGCAAAAAGTTCAAAAACTAATGAAGAGGTATGCTTACTTTCACAAATTGAACCTTTAACTATTGAAGATGCATGTAATGATTCAGATTGGCATGAAGCAATGAAAGAAGAACTATATTAGATAATTAAGAATGATACATGGGAAATGGTCCCCAGGCCTAGTGATAAGAATGTGATTGGAACCAAGTGGATATTCAGAAACAAGATGAATGAAGATGGAACAATAGTAAGAAACAAAGCAAGACTAGTATGTAAAGGGTATGCGCAAAGAGAAGGAATTGATTATTCAGATACATTTTACCCTGTAAGTAGATTGAAAGTCATAAAGTTGTTTCTAGCCTATGCTACATTTAAAAACTTCAAAGTATATCAGATGGATGTCAAGTCAGCTTTCCTAGATAGAGAGTTGAAGGAAGAAGTTTACATAGAGAATCCTTAAGGATTTACTTTATCAGACATACCTAATATGGTATGCAGACTAAAGAAATCCCTCTATGGACTTAAGAAAGCCCCTAGAGCATGGTATGAAAGACTTGATGGATACTTGACAAAGATTGGATTCAAGAAAGGAGAAATAGATTTTAACTTATTCATAAGAGAGACACCTGATGGATTATTGTTGGTTGCTATATTTGTTGATGACAATATTTTTGGTGGTAATGACAAGCTTAGTGCTGAATTTTCTAAAGAGATGCAGAGAGAATTTGAAATGATCATGATTGGACCTATCAAGTACCTTTTGGGACTGAATGTGCAGTAGATAGACAAAGGTATTTTCATTAATTAGACTATGTGAAAGAGATATTGAAGAAATTCAAGATGGATGATTGTAAGCCAGTAAGTACCCCTATGATAACTATTATACACTAAGTTTGCACCCTGTTTCAAGCTCTCTTGGTCTTGATAACCTAGTATAACATGGGAATCATCTCCAGGTGTGGGACCTATGCTAGTTGAGATGAGACCTCCAGGTTCTAGGCTGGTTCCTCTTGGATAATCACCTTAATTTTCTCTTAGATAGGAAAGTAAATTTTGAGGGGAAAGGGATAGAAGGAATGCTTGAAAGGGAAATGACTGAAAGCAAACCACCTACTAGGTGATACACCGAATTGAAATGAACATAATACACTGACTAGATTAGCATGGAGGTTCTCGGATATAATAGAACACAATCTTCCTAAACAGGCTTGCATAAGTGTTTCACAGAGAGGTTTGAACAAAAGACTCAGACTGTGACCTGCAAGCAGAAGTTCTTTTCAACAAAAGGGGCACAGGAATGAGATAGAATGACAGGGGGTTGAGTTATACCCACAAAATCACTCAAATCAAATCAGACATAGTAGTGCACAAATAAGCTGAAAGAAAGAAGGGCTCTGGAACTCCAAGATTTCTCTAACAAAGCCAGTATATCATATTCAATAAGAGAAATACAGACAAGGGAAAGACTAGAGGGTAGAACAAATGCCATGGATAGCCTCTATTGAATCTAAGATTTCAATGAAAGATCACAAATTGTAAAAGTCAGAGGGCAGAAGTAATGCCACAAATAACTCCTAGAAAGAGAAAAAAAACTCTTTTTACAAAATGTAAACTCTGGGCTTCAAAAAACTCCCAAAAAAATAACATATACATCTCCTTAATTGCACACAGGCAGGAGCAAAAACCTAATTAGGGCTACATAAATTTGCATAAAATAATCCAACCCTAAACTTGTCATGTTTGATCATAAATGTGTCATGAAAATATCTCAACCGATCAGATATCATTTTGTGTGTTCATCTCTGCAAGTTGACAACCTCACCCCAAACCATGACCCTATCTCCACTGAATTGGGTCTATCATGAATGCTCAAATCTGATCCTTACAGATATTTGAGTTTAAAAACATAATCGGTCATAGGTGGCACCACCCTTTAATGCTTCTTCGGTGTAAGAACACTGACATGGTACCTGAGAAATCACACGCGATGGCTACCCAAATCTTCTTCATCATCCTTTCTAACTGCAACCATCCTGAAAAATCAATTTTGAGTTACCCACAACATCGCACACGGCCAGCAGCAACAAATCGGCAAGAAACCCCGTAGGAAGATATTTAAATTTGAAAACAACAGCTAGCAGGTTTTGGTTTAAAACATGGCCATTGATCACATGTTTTTGGCAAATTGAATGACCCAGATCATCCTTCACAACAATCGCAACCCCTTTGAAAAGGTCACCGGCCACATCACCAGTCAGAAACTAATGAGAAATAGACACCTTAGCAACATCTGACACCTTGGACCCACGACCCACTTATCTTTTCATCAGGTGGTGGTCACATGATTGCAAAGGGGAAGAATATTCCTTGTGATCATGCAAAAACCGTAGATCTAATTACATTGTCATCACCCTTCGGCCAACCAAAAATGAGCACTATCACACGACTAGCACCTCAGACCCACCTGTTAGATCACTGCTCCATCGAATGACTGTCGCAAGATCACAAAGGGGAAGAATATTCCTTATGATCATGTGACAAACATAGATCCTTCTGTACTTCAACTGCCTCAGAACGGAGATTGACAGACATAAAATTAACTGCCTGCTAGGGTTGCACAAACACGTGACTGTGAAAACATTGGGTCACTGAATGAAAAGCACTTAACCACTAGAAATAAGAGATCAAGCGACCGTAAAGTCACCTAATCACTGACATAAAGGCTTGACTACCAGCAAAACTGGGGATCAAGCGACTGCATCCTTGAAGACCTGGGACCCACTCAGTCGCAATAGATGAAAAATGTTGACATCAGAGATAAGCACACAGATGTGAAAGGCACAAGGTCAAAAACAACCAAGATCTTCACTTAAAATTGAAAAGGCATCAAAGAAATAGAAAACATCAAGAGTTTTTAAGCTTTAAACAATTTTGGACCCCTGCGACATAAGTATTTCCTACAGATCTTAGAATTTGAATATCTCCCTGGCTCTTTCGATTCAACACATGCAATTTGAACTGGAGCATGGTGGCACATTGAGAAACATGGGGCCAAGGTTGCAAACCATAAAAACTTGTGGATCAACTTCGCAAGTGAAAATAGGATTGTGGCCAAAATTGTATGATAGGAAATTTTGGGTAACATTTTTGAATATGATATATTGGCTTTGTTAGAGAAATCTTGGAGTTCCAGAGCCCTTCTTTCTTTCAGCTTATTTGTGCACTATTGTGTCTAATTTGATTTGAGTGAGTTTGTGGGTATAACTCAACCCCCTGTCATTCTATCTCATTCCTGTGCCCCTTTTGCTGAAAAGAACATCTACTTGCAGGTCATAGTCTGAGTCTTTTGTTCAGACCTCTTTGTGAAACACTTATGCAAGCTTGTTTAGGAAGATTGTGTTCTATTAGATCTGAGAACCTCCATGCTAATCTGGTCAGTGTATTGTGTTCATTTCAATTCGGTGTATCACCCAGTAGGTAGTTTGCTTTTAGTCATTTCCCTTTCAAGCATTCCTTCTATCCCTTTCCCCTCAAAGTTTACTTTCATATCTAAGAGAAAATTAAGGTGATTATCCAAGAGGAACTGGCCTAGAACCTGGAGGTCTCATCTCAGTTAGCATAGGTCCCACACCTAGAGATGATTCCCATGTTATACTAGGTTATCAAGACCAAAAGAGCATGAAACAAGGTGCAAACTTAGTGTATAACAATAACAGGATGCAAGCTTTCAAAAGAAGATGATTCAGTAGTAGTAGACATGACCTTGTATAAGTCTATGATTGGTAAACTAATCTATATTACTCAATCTAAACCTGATATTTCTAATGCAGTTGGTATTGTTGGAAGATTTGCAGTAGAACCTAAACAAAGTCATCTTATGGAAGTAAAGAGGATATTCAGATATTTGAAAGGGACTATAGACTATGGTTTATGGTATCCTAACTTGGAGAATGTAAACCTTCATGTATATATAGATGCAAATTGGGAAGGATGCGTTGATGATAGAAAGAGTACCTCAGGAGGAGCAGTATTTCTTGGAGATAGACTTGTTGCTTGGACAAGTAAGAAGAAAAATTATATTTCTCAGTCCACAATAGAAGTAGAGTATGTAGTAGCAACATTAAATTGCTCTACAATTGTGTGGATCAAGTAGATGATAAAATATTTTGGTATTCAGATTGATTATCCTATTTTTATTTATTGTGATAACATTAGCACTATTAATATGTCAAAGAACCTTGTGATGCCTACAAAGACAAAACACATTGAGATAAAATATCACTTCCTAAGAGAGAAAGTTGCAGAGAAAGAAGTAAAGTTGGACTATGTGAGTACAAAATAAAAACTAGTAGACATTTTCACAAAGCTTTTACCGAAGGATACATTTGAGTATCTTAGGGAAAAGCTGGGAGTAATTCCCTTCACTGAATCTAATTAGAGTTTTTAGGAGTGCATCAGTCCTCAATGTATGATGAATGGTTGAGTACTCTACTTTAGGAGTAGTACTGGTGCTTTTTTTTTTTTGGCACCCTTTGCCATTGTTGTCAAAGGGGGAGTAGTATATAGTCATGAAAAAAAAAAATAGTTGTTTTATTCTAGAAAGGGGGAGTGAGTATTTAGCAAGGAGAAACAAAATAGTAAGGAGGGAGTATACAGTAAGAGGATACAACAACAGATATTCAGAGCATTCAACAATAGATGGAGGATTCATCAGTGGGGGAGTTTTGTTGAGGAAATTGAGAATGTTATAAAATAATTGTACATTTGGATTGGTGGTATTTTTCATTCCATATGTTGCCATCAATGCCAAAGGGGGAGATTGTTGGAGATTTTCCAATAAGCTAGTGTTGACTATATGTTTGTCATTGATGACAACATATGGTTGTATACACCCTAAAATGGTCACCTAGACTTTGGGCCCCCATTCAACAATTTGTCAAATCCCTAAATCAATATTTTCAAATATCAACAATATCAATTATATCAATTTTCTTGATCAAATCATAATCAATTCAATATTTCCTAAGGTTTGAGCCTTACTTAATTTAAAAGAAAAAAAATAAAAATCTTATTTAATTAAGAGAACATGCTCCCTTTTAATTAATTAAAAATCTCTTTTAATTAAATAATAAAATCACTTTATCCTAAGCTTTTATTTAATTAAAAGGAATTTCCTCCTCTTTTATTTAAATAAAAAATCCCCACTTTTCTTCTTATCCTATGTTGCACAAATAAAACATTATTCTTATTTTATAAAAAGAGAAAAAGTACTTTTTGTCTCATATGGACACTAAAGTCAACTCCTATTTTCCTATTGGAGAATATTTGTGCACAAGGATCAAACTTCTATTTTTCTCCACCGTTGATTAAATCTTTTGCTTTTTAATCTCAATGGTCCATTTTTATCTCATTTCTTATAAAAAGAGAGCTCTCTCCTTCATTTTCATATCTTAGGTTTTTATGCTAATGTTATGCTGCAGATTTTCTAGGTCATTTGGAGCTCTTTGAAGATATTCTTGCATTCAAGCTTTGAAGACATTGTTGTTTCATTTCATTTCACTTGTTTTCTTACATCATAATTGCATAATCATGACATTGTTAGTATAGATTTTTTTTATGCAATAGATTAATCTCACATAGCTTAATAGGAGGATTTGTAACACTTATATTTTCCTTTCATAGCATAGCTTGCATCTTTCATTCTCATAGATTAGTTTGCATTGTATTGCATCCATATTGATTTCATTGGAGATATTGGCATTGTTGCCCTTATCTTTGATTTGGAATCTCTCATTGTGTGGTTGACTAGCAACGTCATGAGTTTATAGCTCTAGCTGAGAGTAATTTTACAAATCTTGCACTCCATGCATAGAGAGCTATGGATCAATTTGTGAGGGCTCATCGTTGAGTTTTCTTGCATGTAAGGATTCATAGAAGTGTGGTCACATTTTCACCATATATTTTTGGTGCCCACCATGGGGCAACCCACTTTTACATGCTGGTTTTTTATTATTTTTGGAGCTAACCCTTGTGTAGATTTGTTTGGAGATGGAAAACCCTAGATTTTGAAAGATTTGATCATATCTCCTAAATGGCTTAGTGTTTTGGTTTGAATTTTTTTTTTCAAGTTGATGATGTATCAAAGAAGCTCCAATAAAAAATTTAGAATTTTTTAAAGTATTTTTTATTTTTATAATTTTTTCTTGATTTTTCATAAAAAATTAATTTTTGACGCAAATTAGCATTTTTTTCAAAAAATTTTACATTTTCAGAAATCTCTTCAAATTCTACAGGGGGTCCATTTTTTATGTTTTGAATTTGGGTGCAATATAGTGACTCAAATAATTGATTTACAAAAACTAGTTTGTTTTGGTAAAATGGGTTTCTAGGGCACAAATGAAAAGATTTTTTTGAAATTTTTACATTTTTGAAAAGCTCTTTGTTTTTTAGTAGGGGTCTTTATTTTGCATTTCTATTTTTTTAACCGAAATCATATCAAAAAAATTAGATCTTGTTGACTAGGTCAAATGTAAAAAAAATAAAATTTTGTGATGGGTATGCACTTATTTTTCATTGTTCAATGCATGATATGAGTTATCATTTGGATTATTTGCTGGCTATTATTTCTCCTAAAAATTGATTTTCAGATCTAACTCTAGAGTTTGCATAAGTTGGATATACATTGCATATCTTGTTTGCTTGTTTTCTTGTTTTATTCATTTGAAGGTGCTCTTGCTTTCATGGAAAATGCTTAAAACAAAGCGTTGGACTTGAGGTACTTTGTTCCATCTCTACAACATTTAGATTTTGGGATTAAAATTGAACCTTTCATGTGTTTGGCTTGAGTGTTTACATGCTTTCATAGAACACATTTTAATTGATGCTCTTAAAGGGAAATGAAAGAACATAGATTTGTATTTACAAGTTTATATAAGTGAATGCTTGTGTTTAAACCTTAAGTAATTCTTGGTTCCAATATCAAATATCTCATTGAATGATTGAGGGCATAGATTCATTACTTGTTTACATGAAGAGTTAAATGCACCACTTTGTGAACTCACTTCATGTTTACTTGGAAAGTTAAATATTTCATGGTTCAAACCCTTTTGCATTTGTGAGTAGTATTGATAAGCAACTTTAGAGTACTTTTGATTGATCTTGTTAGATAAATTGGGTGTTGGACTCGCTTATTTCTAATTTCCCCTTATTACCGCCTTTTGGATGCAAGGTCAACATTCATACATAAGAGAGGGGTCTACTTGAAAAGAGCATTAAGTGTTCCATAAAGTTTCCCCCTTTTTTATGCTTTCTTGATCTCATTAATTTTCTAAGGTGTGGACTCACTTTGAGTTTGTGTGAGTAGTTAAATGTTCCACTTTTGGACTCACTTTGAGTTTGTGTGAGGAGTTAAATGTTCTACCTTGTGGACTCACTTCACATTCACTTGAAGAGTTAAATGTTCCACTTTTGGACTCACTTCACATTCATTTGAAGAGTTAAATGTTCCACTTTTAGACTCGCTTCATATTCACTTGAAGAGTTAAATGTTTCACTTTTGGACTCACTTTACATTTACTTGAAAAGTTAAGTGTTCCACCTTTAGTGCTTTAAATACTTTTGATAGTGAATTACTTAATTTTATTTTTAGAAGGCCTGCTTGGGGACACACCATCTCAAGCGACGACCTTAACTCTTGTGTTCTGACGGAGTATAAATAGTGGGTGGTGAATCGAAAGACACCTCTCTTGGGAATTGAGTTTGATATCACTCTTGGCTAAGCCTCAAAGAACTTTATACCTTTGAGAAGTGAAGGAGGAGATTTGGGTTACCATCTCCCCTCGGCTGTGTGATTTTGGATTCTTCTCATCTACGGATTTGGGCCTCACGTACCTTGCATATATTGAGAACTCCTTTTAAAAAGCCACGTATATCCTTGTAGACAACTTGTTAAGGTGTTGTTATGTTTTATGTGCCTGCTAAAACATTTTGAAGAACATACACAAGTAGAACCTTTAAGGAGTAGAAATACTAAGTCACTATACTTGCTCATGCGCAAGGTTGCTTTGCCCCTTGCTCATTGTTTGAAGACAATTGCTTGCTTGAACTCCTTGATTGCTGTCTTATGTGCTTGATAAAATGCTGGAAATCTATTAATGTGTCTGATTAAACCACAAAACAACTGAATTCCTGAGTTGAAACACCCAACTTTTTTACAAACTTGCTTGATTTTCTATCCTATCATTAGAGACTTGTTTTGACTTTAAATCTCTAGTTTCTACCCTCTAGGAATAGCATCAATTGGTTTACAAGGCCACTTTGGAAATAGTTGTTAGGTTAGAAGGTTATTCTTAGTGAGAAAGCTTATCTCTAGAATTGTTAGCTACATTCTTGGAGAATTTTAGTGCTCTTATTGTCCAAATCACTTTCATTTAATCAATTTCAATTATATTTTGGCCTAGTCCAACATCCTGATTCAAAAGTGCAAGGATATTCATCCTTTGATTTTAGCACCTCTTTGACAATGTTGGTAAAGCCCCTTTATTTCTATCTTTTCATTTCATTTTGGACAATAGAGAACTTTGATTATCCTAGTTTGGTGTTGACACTTTGCGAGGTCACCCTATCATTAAGAATCTCTTTCTTTTATGTCAGTTACAATAAGGTACCAAGTCAATCAAGGGAAGTGACCCCCTGTTGTCTTTAGCCAGTTACCACCAGTTAAGATTCGTCAACATCATAAGGGAAAAGGACCCCTTTTTGATCAATCTCCTAAGAGTGAATCTGAGATTTTTTTTAATCTGAAAGGTAATACTAGTGAAGTGAGTACCTATTTAGCACCCATTTCATCAAGTATGGACATGAGTTACACCTTCACTCAACAAAAAAGAGAAGCAATGAACCAAACTCTTGATGACATATTTCAACGGCATAGGGGTAACATGATGTCTGCTGGGTCTACATATGCTAGTCCACCTGGATCACCTCTGATCAACACAAGATATCTTGATGCTCACCAATGAGCTGAGAGACATCACCAACAAACTCACTCAGATTCAGGGTCACAACACGAAGACCAAAGCAATGAGTCTAGTGACCACCACATCAATGCAACCAATGCAATCAGATAGTCAAGGCAACCTTCTCCACTTAGAGATACCTCTCGATATGTAAATACGAGATTGAAGAGCATTGAAAGGGAGAAGCAAGCCTATCTAGATGAACAAGCTGCTAAAAAGGAGAAATTTAGACAACTAGAGGAAGAGGAACGTGCATTATTGGACATAAGGAAAAGAGTCACTCAAAAAGAAGAAGATAGAATCTATGCACAACAACTCCAAAACTGATTCAATGGGAGGGGTACTAATAGTGGGACCCACTCACCCCTATCTACTCCCTCACCAAGTCCTAGAAGAAGGTTAAGGATGCCCTCAAGATCCCCAAGTCCTAGAGGTAGAAGGACTTCAAGATATGATCACCATAGGAGACAATCACCTCCTAGACTTTCAAAGCAACCCTCCCAATGAGCACATCATGGCTCACAACATGGAGGAAGTTATGCCAACTTCGATCATATAGATTTTATGACTATGCAACAAGAACCATTTTTTCAAGCATATGTAGAAAGGTATGTGGAACAAAACAAGGATCAGTTCCTAGAAAGTCTCATCAAAAAAGGTGCTAAGGTCCCATATAATTTTGATGTGGACTGAAAGGTAAAGAAGCAAGATCCATCAACTAATGAGGTGATCAAACAACTTCAAAAGGATATAGAAAGGATGAGGGCTCCTAAGAGCACATTTAATTTGGACTCCATATGTCCCAACCCAATTGACAAGAGTGTGGTGTTGGTTGAGTTTCCAACCTATGACAAATATGATGGTGTTGGTGACCCTCATGACCATGTTAGATAGTTCTACATAATGAGCTTTTCTTTTCACCATGAAGACTCCTACTTGATGAGATTATTCTCAAGGAGTCTCAAGGGTCAAGCCATGGAGTGGTTTACTAACCTTACTCCTCTAGTTAAGACATTTAGAGAGCTTGTGGAAAGATTTGTTCAAAATTTTTCTTACAACTTATCAAGGTCAGTCACCATGCTTGATTTGTGCAAACTCAAGCAGAATCAAGGGGAATCCTTTGTTACCTTTCTACAAAGATGGAGATGTTTGTGCTCGAAATATCCAAGGACAATTCTTGAGGAGGAAAGAATAGACATCATTGTGAGAAACTTGGTACCAGAATTAAGGTATGAAGTAAGGAAGATCCCATTTAATTCTTTTGATACCATGGTAGAAGTGGCGTGTCACATAGAGGATGTCCTAAAAGAACAAGGAATTTTGGCCAAAACAACTAATAACAACAATGGCCAAAACAACAATAATAATGGTAATAAGGACAAAAAGAACTCCTATTGGAATAAGAATAAGCAAGTGGTCAATGATGGAGTTGTTGACTCATCACAACCTAAGAATGAAGGAGTTCTTAATCTCTCTAATGCAGTCCAAGCCATGAAGTTGCAAACATCTTCAGCATAACAAGAAAATAAACCCAAGTATCAAGGGAGACCTAAAACAAAAAAGAGACAATTTACCAAACTTGGGGACTCCTATGTAGACATTTTCAAGATGTTAATTGCTCATAATTTGGCACAACCTCAGGATCCTACAAAGTTCCGCATACCGGATCCTAAACCTCATTGGTGGGATAAGAAGGCTTTCAGTGTCTTTCATAATGGAATTGGACATGATATAGAAAATTGTTTTAAACTTAAGCATCTTGTCCAAGATCTTATTGAAAGTAGAAGATTACAAGTTGATGGTTTAACCACTAATGCAGATCACAAAGCTTTTAAAGAACCCTTGCCCAAATATGAGAAAGGAGAGAATTCTAACAACAAGAATGGCAAGGCTGCTATCAACTACACCTACACAAATGCTGAAAATGTTATTAATATGCTTGAAGTTGTTGATGATAATGTCAACATGATGAGAGGGAAAGACCCTTATGGATATGATGTGGATTCAAATCCTATGCCTGATGAAGGACCCATTGTGGTACTAAGAGGTCCTCACTCACGAAGGATGTCTGAACCCCTCAATGTAGTCACTAGGAGTCAGTCTCAAGCTCCCATTGTTATTAGAGGTCCTAACTCTAGTAAGTCTAAGCAGCCAGTGTCAAAAGGTGTTCTTCCTAAATTTATTGTTGGTCCTGAGTTGAATTATAATCTTGTTGACCAATTACAATGTACACCAGTGTAGATTTCAATCTTTGAGCTTTTGGAATTATCCCCTAAGGGTAAGCATGTCCTTGAGGATGCCTTGTGAGTGGCTAATGTCCCTAATGATATAGATGTAGATCAATTCTAGAATATGGTCAACCACTTGGCTAGCCCTCACTACCTTACATTCTTAGAAGAAGATGACAAGTCATTAAGCCACCCACACAATTTGGCCCTTCATATAGAGGTTATGATCCACAAGACCCATGTCAGGTGCGTGTTGATAGATGGGGGTGCTGGGCTTAATATTTGTTCTTTGAGCTTATTGAAGGCCTTGGGTTATTCAAAAGAAGTCATTAACACAAGGAAGAAGATAACTATCAAGGCTTATGATGAAGCAGAACGTAGTTCTAAAGGATTGGTTGTTCTTCCTATCCGAATTGGTCCTATAGAGAAAGATATTTTATTTTAGATTGTTGATGCCAGTCCTTTGGCTTACAATATTTTGTTGGGTAGACCTTGGATACATGAGATGAAAGTAGTCCCATCTACTTATCATCAGTGTGTGAAGTTCCCTTACAATGGAGTAGAAGTTTGCATACCCGGGGACAGCAAATTGTTAGTCAACACAATTTCAGTAGGGTCTCACATTCCTTTGAATAGGGAGGCTGACACTTTTGATACTACATTTGAACATTGAAAAGACAAATTCAAAGCCATGGATCTTGGCATGGGGGATTAAAAAATTGATTCATTCACAAAATTGCCAATTTCCCCTAGGTCTTATGGCAAACCTTCTCAAGATATGAAACCCTCGTCTTCAGCCATGACATTGTTCAACAAGTTTGTAGAATCCTTAGTTCTAATTCAGGAGGAAAAAAAAGAGGTTGTCATTAGGGACTACATTTACCAAGAGGAGAAATACTGACATAATGAGGATTTTGCACCTTCTCCTCAAGCTTATGGGAGAGGGTATACATTGTTCAAGAATATGGGTTATCCAGGACATGGTCCCCTTAGTCATCAGTTGGATGCCAAAGCTAAACCTCTTAACTATGCCCTTTTTGGATGAAGGAATAAGTCAATAGTTGGCTTAGGTTTTGCAAATAAGAAACAAAGAAGTGTCTTGATATTAGCTGCAACGGACAGTGACAATGACTCAAACTACACACCTAATCTCTCTAATCAGCAAGACATGTCTGATGATTGGGTGCCTTCAACAAATCTCCTTTAGGGAGATTCAAAAGATTTGACAATTGACAGTCCTACTATCCCAGCTATGATGGATAGTGACTATATGAATGCTAGATTGACAATGGAAAGTGTTGCTATCCTAGCTGCGACAGATAGTAACAATGCTAGTGCTAGAGAAAGGGAAACCTTTCCTAACCTTGAGGCTTCTACATCACAAGGCCCAAATAATGATTCAGAGATAGACTCACATGAGTTTGAATGGGACTCACTTTCAAATGCAACAGTTGATTTGGACATGGATGTTGTCCATACTTATAGGACTCAACCCGATGTGACCAATGAGCCTAGTGTAGGACTAGAGGATTGGACTCCTCGAATTGCCTTAGTGGACAACACTTTGTTTGGTAGGACAAATCCTGATTTGGGTATCTTAGAAGGAGACTTGATGAATCCCAATTGTATGGTCACCAGAGATAACACCTTCCACATACACAATGTTGAACTAGTCATTGACCTACCCCTTGTTCATTTCCACCTAATTGATTGGTCTCAACATCACCAAGAGCCTCAGCTCTTAAACTTTCAGAATGACTATGAAATTGCCTGTTATCTAAATGCTCTTGAACCCGTAGTCTCTTCCACTAGTGAACCAACAACAAGTATGATAGAGCTTGATATTAAGTACCTCAGTCTAAAAATAAAAGAAAAAGAAAAAAAGAAACATGGTTCTGATGTCAAAAACCACTTTGTGGTAGTGTCAAAACTAAAAATAGTAAAAATAAATGACGTATCTAAGGGTGAAAACCTCTTTGAGGCACCTAAGGATGGGGTACTTAATAACTTGCCAAGTTACTTCCAAGATAGGTCATCAGTTCTCATTGAGCCCACACAACCAGTGAATTTGAATATAGAAGAGGCTCCCCAAATAGTGCACCTAACTTAGTCTCTATCAGTTGAAGAAAAAGAGGCATATACAAATTTTTTGCAAAAGAAGAAAATCAACTTTGCTTGGACATATTTCGATATACCAGGGCTTGACACTGATCTTATTATGCATCATCTATCTATAGCTCCAGGATTAAAACCGATCAAACAAAGGTTGAGGAAAATGCACCCTCACGTAGCTCTTCTTATTAAATCTGAATTAGAAAAGCTCTTACATGCAGGATTCATTCGAGCTATTGACAATGCTGAGTGGATCTCCAATATTGTTCCAGTTTCAAAACATGATGGGTCCATTCACATTTGCACAGACTTCAGAGACCTCAACAAAGCATGCCCAAAGGATGACTTTCCACTCCCAAACATAGACATGATAGTGGATATGACGGCGGGCTATGAGATATATTCCTTAATGGATGGGTTTTCTGGATATAACCAGATAAAAATAGCTCTCGAAGATCAAGAGAAAATATCTTTCACATGTGCATGGGGAACCTATTGTTGGAATGTCATGCCATTTGGCCTAAAGAATGCAGGAGCAACATACCAACGAGCTATGACCACAATTTTTCATGATATGATGCATAAGAACATGGAAGATTATGTGGATGATACCTTGGCTAAATCTAGGAAATGGGATACACACCTTGATGATTTGGAAGTGATTCTAGATCACATGGAACAGTTTCAACTTAGATTGAATCCGAAAAAGTGTGCATTTGGAGTTATCTCAAGTAAACTTCTAGGATTCATAATTTCAACAAAAGGAATAGAGGTTGATCTTGAAAAGGTCCAAGCTATCTTAGATATTCCACCTCCAAAGAACATAAGTCAAATGAGAAGTCTTCAAGGACAACTCCAATCTATATGGTGGTTTATTTCACAACTTGTAGATAGAGCATAACCTTTCAATAAAACATTGCATAAGAGAGTCACATGTGTGTGGAATGAGGATTTCCAAAAGAGTCTTGATCAAATAAAACAATATTTGGCTAATCCTCCAATTTTGATGCCTCCTATTCTAGGGAAACCATTGATTTTGTACATTTCAACAACATAGTCTTCCTTGGGGGCATTGTTGGCTCAATTAGATGACACTGGGAAAGAAAGGGCCATATACTACATCAGTCATACTCTAGTATCTTATGAGATCAATTATAATAACATTGAGAAGTCTTGTCTTGCAGTAGTGTTTGCTTCCCAAAAGTTGTGACACTATATGCTTGCTCATACTATACATTTGGTTGCAAAAATTGATCCTCTTGAGTACTTGCTTAGTAAGGCTGCCCTCATGGGTAGACTTGCTAAGTGGATGATGGTTTTATCTGAGTTTGATATAGAGTACATTGAGAGAAAGTCCATAAAAGGGCAAGCTATTGCTGATCAGTTAGCTGATTTTCTAGTTAAGGATAGTGTGCCTATTCAGGTAGAGTTCCCAGATAAACACATTCTATACATGACCACTCACACTTGGAAGATGTTCTTTGATGGTTCCAACATGCAAAATGGATCAGGTGCAGGAGTATTGTTTGTTTCTCCTCATGGGTATAATATACCAAAATCCTACAAACTTTTATTCCCATGTACAAATAATATTGCAGAATATGAAGCATTAACCAATGGATTGAAACTAGCTATAGAATGGAACATAATAGAGTTGCATGTCTTTGGGGATTCACAATTAATTATCAACCAAGTCAATAAGGAGTATCAAACCAAAGATGATAAATTGATACCTTACAAAAAGATGGTTGATTCATTGAGATGTTACTTTACCTTTGTGACATTTCAACAGATCCCTAGAGCAGAAAACAAAGCTGCAAATGCTATGGCTACATTAGCTTCACTCCTATAGTTGGAACAACATGAATCCAAATTTGAATTCCTGGTGGAAGAGCTACACCACCCCATATTTGACTCATCTAAAAGCAATGTCATTTGTACCCTTGTCACACATGAGTCTTCCCGCTATGGTGCTATCTATTCATATCTACGTGATGGCATCATCCCTGATACTTTCAACCGTTCTGAACACTGAAACCTCATTCGTAACACCTCTCGCCACACCCTTATCTCTGGTGATTTATATAGGAGGGGTTTAGATGGGACACTTCTTAGGTGCTTGGAAAAGGAGGAATCCAACCAAGCGTTACTTGACATTCACGAGGGCATTTGTGGTGGACACTCTAATGGTCTTGCCATGGCCCGAAGGTTGCTTAGGGTGGGGTATTACTGGCCCACAATGCAAACTGATGTAGTAGCTTTCTCTAAATCTTGTGAGAAATGTCAAAAAAATGGAAACCTGATTCACACTCCAGGGAGGGAGCTAATTCCTTCTATTTCTCATTGGCCATTTCAGCGTTGGGCCTTTGACCTTGTTGGGAAAATTCACCTCAACTCATTAGGTGGACATAAGTTTATCATCACAGCTACTGATTATTTCATGAAATGGGTAGAGGCAGTCCCTCTTTCTGTTGCCTCAGGAAAAATAGTTTCCCTATTTATTTTGAATCATATTATTTGCCGATTTGGAGTGCCTTCTAAGATTATTACTAATAATGGAAGTCAATTCAAGAACAAGGACCTAAAGAATTTATGCAAGAAGTTTAAAATTAAGCAATTGGTCCTCCATCTATTTTCCATAGGGAAACGAATAGGTAGAAGCCTCTAATAAAACTATTCTTAAAATCCTTCATAGAATAGTACACAGGAATGGTAGGGATTGGCACTTACAAATCAATCTGGCCCTATGGGCATATAGAACTAGCATTCATACACCTACAAGAGCTACTCCTTTCTCTCTTACCTATGATGCTGAAGCAGTGTTGCCTTTAGAAGTAGAGATACCTTCACTTAGAATCTCTCTAAAAGGTTTGATTACAGATGAGGATTACCGCGCCATGAGGTTACAAGAACTAGAACTTCTAGATGAGAAGTGTAAGGCTTCCTTTGATCACATGAGAGTATATCAAAAGCGTATGTCCAAAGCATTCAACAAGAAGGTTCACCCTAGGGAATTTCAGATAGGTGATCTTGTTTTGAGAGAGAACCCTAAGAATCAACAGAACAAAGAACAAAAAGGCAAGTTCAAACCTAATTATCTTGGACCATACATGATTACAGCAGCTTTTGGTACAGGTGCATATTTACTGTCGAATGAAGATGGAGAACAACTCCCTGAGCCCATCAACATTTTGCACCTAAAGAAGTTCTATTCTTGATGCCCGTTTTTGGCATCCTTTGTACATATTTTATTGATCCTAAAAAAATACCAAAAAAATTCATATATGATGCTGAAAAAATCCTAAAAAGCATATACAGTCCTGAAAAAATACAAAAAAATACAAAAAATTGAAAAAATACAAAAAAAAAATATTGAAAAATTGCCTTGGTGAAAACTTGGAAACAGGTGCCTTGGTAGCAAAAATACAAAAAAAGAAAAAAAAAAATTTCCAAGTGGTGAAAACCTGGAAACAGGCGCTACTTGACACTTTTTGCACCCTTGTATTTTAGCATGCATCCTCGACACTTAGCCATTCTTCATCATGACTTGACCTTGTTGCCTTGGTCTAGAATTGGTCTTTATTTTTGTCTAAGGGGCATACCTATTAGCACAGGTCCTTTAGGTGCATTTGTCTCTTGGGGCATTTTACAAACCGGTGTTTTTCAACACCACCCCAAATAGTGTTTCTCAACACTACCCTTGCGTCGAGCGTTTCTTAACACTTATCAGATGTCTTACCCAACAATCTAGTATGATGCAACATTGCTCATTTGCAAATGTGATACTCAAAGTTTGACTCTATGACCAACACACATGCACTTAAACAATCAACTCATTGAGATATGTTGACTTTATTTTTCTTTGTGCTGTCTATGAGGATTTCTTTGATGAGTGGTCTCTCCCTGTGAAGTTTTCAATGATGCATAGCTAGAAGACTGAGGGTATGAGAACATGTTTTATTTCTTTATCTGCTTGTGGGTATATTTTGTTGGTCCTAACTGTCATGAGAATTTATGCTAGTCTTACTTGACACTATGGATTGACAAGGTATTATCCTTGACTGTTTTGCGAGTGCATGCTTCTAGTTATCCTGACTTTCATGTGTCTTGATACAAGCATAATCTCGCCATATCAAACTTAGGTAATCTCACTGCATTAGTCATCTTGACCTCCATGTCTTTGATGCCTAGGTGAGATTTCCACATTTCTATCTGATAAAGATCATATTCATATCAACATAGTTATGCTAGTGTGCATTGTATGGTCTTACGACGCTACCAATAATGCTCAATGATGGTAATTAGATGTCTATAGGCATTGTGACCTTGCAAGTCAACCACTTTCATAGTAGCTTGCATTCTTAGGTTCATCATAGTTTAGTTTTTGCATCTTGCATATGGAGAGAGCTCTCCTTTTTATCATCTACGGACTAGTTGGTCAACTGTGCTCATTTTTTGATTCTTCTTGATCATATCTTTCATTTTTGGTCTTTCATATCACATCATTTTCTATCCATTTTCAGACTCAAAATTGAAATTCGAGTCGCGTTTCCAAGTTTTCTCATTCTTCTACACAGTTGACTGACCTTTTGAGGCATAATTCTTCGATCTTTGATGGAATTTCTTCCTTTCCATATCTTCCAAACTTCTAGTCTTTCATTCACCCCTTTCGCTTCCTCTCTCTAAGGTTTCACTTAATCTTTATCCTATATCTTTTTCAGTCAAACCTTGTCAACCTGGGGCATATCTTCACTGCTTGATGGTTATCCTATCATGCTCCATCCTTCGATTATGATTTATTGTGACTTGATCAGGTTTATCAATTTGTTGTTCTCCTCTATCTGATTTCAATTTCGATTCCGAGGGGGCAGTACCTATCAAATTTAATCTTTGATTCAGCTTTATCATTCAGCTCAGCTTGAGATTCTTATTTTTAGACTTGATTATCACCTAGCAGCGATGGTGATTTTGTCTTTCAATTTTTATCTCCTATTTTTCAGACTTGATTATTGCCTAGCAGCGACGGTGATAGTTTTGTCTAAGGCTTGATTTGCACCTAGCAGTGACGGTGTTGGTCTTGTCTTTCAGCTGTTGTTTATGCTTGTCCCGATGTGTTCCCATCTGTTGAACACACATCTGGGTTGTTTTGTCATCCCAAATTGATCTCACATTTCAATTCTTCTTTGACTGCATGTGTTCCTAAAATGATCACACATTAGTCAAAGAGGGGAAAATGTATACACCCTAAAATGGTCACCTAGACTTTGGGCTCCCATTCAACAATTTTTCAAATCTCTGAATCAATATTTTCAAATATCAACAATATCAATTATATCAATTTCCTTGATCAAATCATAATCAATTCAATATTTCCTAAGGTTTGAGCCTTATTTAATTTAAAAGAGAAAAAAATAAAAATCTTATTTAATTAAGAGAACATGCTCCCTTTTAATTAATTAAAAATATCTTTTAATTAAATAATAAAATCACTTTATCCTAAGCCTTTATTTAATTAAAAGGAATTTCCTCCCCTTTTATTTAAATAAAAAATCCCCACTTTTCTTCTTATCCTATGTTGCACAAATAAAGCATTATTCTTATTTTATAAAAAGAGAAAAAGTACTTTTTGTCTCATATGGACACTAAAGTCAACTCCTATTTTCTTATTGGAGGATATTTGTGCACAAGGATCAAGCTTCTATTTTTCTCCACCGTTGATTAAGTCTTTTGCCTCTTAATCTCAATGGTCCATTTTTATCTCATTTCTTATAAAAGGAGAGCTCTCTCCATTTTCATATCTTAAGTTTTTATGCTAATGTTATGCTGCAGGTTTTCTAGGTCATTTGGAGCTCTTTGAAGACATTCTTGCATTCAAGCTTTGAAGACATTGTTGTTGCATTTCATTTAGCTTGTTTTCTTACATCATAGTTGCATAATCATGGCATTTTTAGTATAGATTTCCTTTATGCAATAGATTAATCTCACATAGCTTAATAGGAGGATTTGTAACAGTTGTATTTTCCTTTCATAGCATAGCTTGCATCTTTCATTCTCATAGATTAGTTTGCATTGCATTGCATCCATATTGATTTCATTGGAGATATTGGCATTGTTGCCCTTGTCTTTGATTTGGAATCTCTCATTGTGTGGTTGACTAGCAAGGTCATGAGTTTATAGCTCTAGCTGAGAGCAATTTTACAAATCTTGCAACTCCATGCATAGAGAGCTATGGATCAATTTGTGAGGGCTCATTGTTGAGTTTTCTTGCATGTAAGGATTCATAGAAGTGTGGTCACATTTTCACCATACAATGGTAAGAAGTGTGCGTGGAAGCTTGATGGAGAGAGCCTTGAGCATATGGTTCCTAGTTATGTTATCAACATGATATCATAGATGTAGAGGTTGATTTTGAGTGAAGATAGTAATACAATTGTTTGTATCAGTAGTGTTCCTAATAGGTCCCAAGAAGAGTTTTGTATGTGATTTTCAGTATGGTTGTGATAGAGCCTTACGTGTTTATATTTATGTTGTAGACATGTTTATGATGCTATGGTCATGGACACATAGTTAGTTGTGTAGTCCAGGTTGAGTTATGATGTTTCCAGTTGCCAGTTACAGTTTCCTGAGTTTATTTGATGGAGCCAACATTGTTTATATTATTGTAGTAGTTGCATCTATCATTTTGATATGCATGTCTGGATTAGTGTTTATAGAAGAGTTAAGAATGTTTGGTTAAGAGTGCATAATGTATTTTAGTATGAGAAGAAAGTATTAGTTAATTTAGTGGAGCCGGCAGTTTGATGCAACACGTCTACTCATATGGAGTTGTGTGGTCCTAATTAGTGTTGTGTTCTTAGTATAACCATTGGAGATGTTGTTGGAGAGTTATATTGTTTCTCTAATATGATTTTAAGGAAGTTCTAATAGGCTGACTTGATTATATCATTTGGAGAAAGATACTTATAGTCGGTTAGTTGTGATCGCTAAGTATGGTAGAGAGTTGAAAAAAAAGAGAAGAGCATAAGGTGTGAATTATTGAGCCATCAGTAGAAGGTCTATGTGACAAAGAAGTGAGTGTATGCTATTCATTGGAATTGATCCAGACAACAGGTCTAACTCGTAGTTCACCAAGATCTAGGTATAGTGTGTATCTATTAAACAGAAGGTTGCAACCTTCACCCCTTTGAGCAGTGTGCTCTCGGACAATGTGTCCTCACCCCTAACAGGGTTAATTGTAAAAGACTCTTAATAGGGTCTGACCTTTGACTAGGTCACTGTAATTAATGCATTGTAAATATCAACTCCTAACAGGGTTGTAAGATCTTCTAATAGGGATGATTATACTCTAGTGTAGTTCATAGTGGGTGCTAATTCCCACTGGGGTTTTTACCTATTTGGGTTTCCCCGTAACCAAAATTGTGGTGCTGTGTTAAGTTTTCTCATATTGTGTTTATGCTTAATGTTCTTCTATACTTAATTAGATAAAGAATTAAATCTTGTAGATAACTGATTCACCCCCCGCCCTCTCTCAGTTATCTCTTGGGACTATTCCTAACAGTTGCTAGATTAGAAGGTGTAAGAATACTACTTGCATATGTTGCATATAAATGATTTAAAGTTTATTAGATGAATGTTAAGTCTGCATTTCTAAATGGAATTCTTGAAGAAGTCTACATTGAACAACCTGAAGGATTTGTTCATAATTCTAATAAGGATATGGTCTGCAAGCTACAAAAATAACTCTATGGATTGAAGTAAGCACCTTAAGCATGATATGAAATATTACACTCTTACTTAATCAAGATTGTATTTGAAAGGGCTAGTGATAACAACAATTTATACTTGAAATGTGATAGTACTGATAAAATTTTGATTGCTGAGATATTTGTTGATGATATTATATTTGGTGGAAATGAGATAATGTCTAAATCATTTCCTAAGAAAATGATAAAGGAATTTGAGATGTCTATGATAGGAGAGATTAAATTCTTTATTAGACTTCAAATTCAACAAGTAAAGGATGAGATCTACATAACTCAATCTACATATATTAAGGAGATCATGAAAATGTTCAATATAGAAGAATCAAAATTGGTTGGAACACCAATGGCTATTGGTTGCAAATTGTCAAAGGAAGATGACACTAAGGAAGTAAATGAGACACTTTACCGATCCATGATTGGTAAACTATAATATGTTGTCCATAGATGACTAGATATTGCACATTCATTTGGTATAGTTGCAAGGGTTCTTGCAAACCCAAAAGAGACACATATGTCTATAGTAAAAAGAATATTTAGATATCTGAAAGGGACTAAAGATTTTAGTCTGTTATACAAAAAAGGAGGAGATTTTGATCTCAAGGTATATACTGATGCGACTTGGGCTGGAAATATTGATGACAGAAAGAGCACTAGTGGCCGAGCTTTCTTTTTAGGAGAAAAACTAGTAACATGGTTAAGTAAGAAAAAAGGTTGTATTTCACAATCTACTGTCGAAGCTGAGTATGTTGTTGTGGCTATGAATTGTTTTAACATTGTATGGATCAAAAAATTACTGGAAGGTATGCATGAAGACATCACTGATCCAATTACAATTTATTGTGATAATACCAACACTATTAACATATCAAAGAATCTGATGATGCATTCCAAAATAAAGTATATATCTATTAAGTATCACTACTTGAGAGAGAAAGTACAAGATAAGCTTGTGACATTGGAGTATGTGAATTCTAAATAACAAATAGCTTATATATTTACAAAACCATTAGTGAAGGATGCTTTTGAATATCTCTAAGGTAAGTTAGGGGTTCTTTGATCCAGGGGATAATTTTCAGTGAAATTTGAAGTTTCCCCAATACTCCAAAAATCATCACCATTTCAAAGTGCTCAAAATCTTGATTCCAATGCAATTTGAACAGACAAAAATGGAGTTTGTACACCAAAGTTATGGTCATTCAAACTTCGGTGAAACTAGGTACAGAGGCTGTAAAAAAGGTGAAAATTTGACCTTTTCAAAATTGGTTAAATTTGGTATGATTGGAAAGGTCTCGTTGAGATGATTCCGACAATATTTTGTTTGTCCAAAATGAAGCTCATATGCAAAAGATATGGCTAGTCAAATTTGGGTTGACCAAGTTGACTAAAGTTGACTGATGATGTCATCATGCTAATGTGGTAGAAAAGTGATGTGGTATCTTCAACCAATCAACCTTTGACATGTGGCAGGTGTGATGACATGGCATATGATCATTTTTGTCCAATCAATAATAGACATGTGGCATTTAATAAGCAAATAAATGAATGCCACGTGGCACCCCAGGTGGTGCCACATGGCACCTCAGAATTAGAGATGTTGAACCAGTTTAACAAAACTTGGTTGTAACCTCTCAATCCAAAACAACTTACCTTAACCATTGGACCACACATTGTGTCTTCTATATATGTGGGAGTGAGATTATTTAACCTTATCTACAATCACCAAAGGGAGCAAGTGGAGGCCGGTGAGGGTTGAACCCCTCACCACCAACCTCCTAAAATAAGGCCCACCGCTGTACCATTGAGCGCTTAAGAGTTATTTGTAGGAGTGGTTTTATTTGAATAGTGGTTAACTGCCAACCTTTATTTAAATAAGGTTATTTCATTAAAAACCACCCCTAATTTTGAAACAAAATCATAACCATAAAATGTAAAAGGCTGAATACGGAAATGAAGTTGGTTAAAGGGGATTATTTTTTTTAGCCTAATTATGGCTAATTTCATGTATAAAACGGGGGTAAGAGGCCTTTGTAAGGCATTCGGGTGATGAGAAGGAGAGAATGCTCTGGAGACTTTATTATCAATCATGTGCATCAGAATGTTATGTTGTTATTGTACTTGAAGGGAAAGATATTGTACCAGTTGTAATTGATTTTTGGAGATAATCAGATCGGTCCCCCTATTGGAGAAGTACCCAGAGATGTAATCCATCTAGATGAACTTTGATATCAACTGTGGTTTGTCTCCTATCTCTCTACTCTCTTTATATCATTTTATTACCTTTATTTTATTTTTTCATTTATATGTTTCAATTACATTAATTCTCTTAATTAAAGATTTGAATTAACTTATGTAATTATGTTAAGCATTCTTTTGTAATTGTCCTAGATCCTAATCAGATCATTCTTCCCCTATCCAATGTTTCATTAAGGTATGATGCATGCTGTATAAATTCAAGTACTCAATAGAATATCTATATTGTGAGTTGATGCTAGTGTTCACTCTTTAGGTGAAGCCCAAAGTTTTGAAAAATAAGTTTATTACTGCAATGAGAAATCTATACATTTGAGCTATGATTTGGTTTTCTATGTCTTTGGCATTATTGTCAAAGAGGGAGTCTATGATGATAGATGAATAAGATTAATGATAAATAGATCAAGATCAAGAGGGAGAGTATGAATGAATCAATTCATAAAAAAGAGATAGATTACATATGGAAGATAAAGAATAGAAAAGGAGAAGTTACTACTTAGAGGGAGTGCAAAATATGAATGACAGTGAAGTGTTACCATCATCAATTAAACATTGAATATTATTAGTGTTTCCATCAATTCCAAAGAGGGGGATTGTTACCATAACTGATAGTAATTTTAAAGATTGATTATCTGATGGTGATGATGATGAAGACCAACCAAGATAAGAGGAATATATGATAGTAGAAAGGTTAGATCAGTTATTGTCTTATCATTGATGTCAAGCGATTGATTTCTAGTTTATATTATCTTGCCATATCATTCGGTAATGATATAAGTTGGATGAGTTAAGAAGAAGAATAAATGAGATGTTGAGAAGTTTAAGAACATAAATGGGCAACTGATACAGATCGAACAATGATTAGATTATGTTGATATAATTATTTTCTACCTAATATATGTTTATGTTAAGTCGGTAAAGTATGGTGATAAATTTTTGCCAATTCAGTAAGTTAAGTTGTATTGGCTACCGAGAAGGAAATGTCACTCAGTAAAGGGAAAAGGAAAAAGGAAGTAAGTTGGTAAAGGAAAAGGATATGAAGGCACCGAGAAAAGTTAACCAAAATTCCAATGGAGGAAACCAAGCGAGGAACATTTATTAAATAAGTATTAAATCGACATTTAATGATTAACTATGATGAGCTAGATGATCATAATGACAAGGAGAGTTAGTTACAAGAGATCTACGGATAGGAAAATTCAAGATGAAGATCTACAACAAGATCTAAATGGTTAAAGAAAATGGAACAAGTTTCAAGAAAAGTTCAAGTTCCTAGGTGAACAGAAGATGTGTTACCGAGATCCAAATTCAAGGTGTAATGAATTGGACAGTTAAGATTGATTAAAGGAAAATGTAATAGAGGATATTAAGAGGAAAAAGTTATCTATATAAAGGATGGATTTGTATGAACAAATGGCTAGAAAATTGAATAGTTGAAGGGTCACCGACTGTTGCAGTGAAGAAGGAATAGAGAGATTCCAAGTGGAGAAGGATTTGCTTAAGTATTGAAGCCAGTGGATCATGAAGAATTGAAGAGTGCACAAGGATCTAATTGAGAAAAGATAGTTGCAAATATAGAGGTCAATTTATTTACTATTTCTTACTAGCATTTGTAACAGAGAAATCTCTTAATAGAGTGGACTTAATAGTCTTATTGTAAAATCCTTGAAAAAGGTAACATTCTAAAGAGTGTTTGAAGCCCTCTAATAAGACCACTCCTAACGGGGTGAAGATCCTCATAGATCTGAGGTAAATCCCTTAATCGGGTCACACCTAATAGTGTGCATTGTAATCTTTAACCAGATTGGCTCTTAACCGGGTGTACTTTAGAAGAGTATTTTCTTAGTGGGTGACAAGTCCCACAGTGGTTTTTCCCAAAGCTGGGTTTCCATGTAAAAAACTAGTGTTACATGTGATGCATGATTTGTATGAATGATTTACTAATTGTTAAAGTTTATTTACTATTGTCGGTAAATAGTGAAGTTTTTTTTACCGAGCTACTACCGAGTTAATCAGAGAATTTGTTTTAGGTATTTGGAATCAGAGATTACTAATTCACCCCCCCTCTCCATAATCCAACACACTATTATATCATTTCTATGTTTCTAATCATCATTGATAGTGACTTCAATGGTGGTTTCATTTTCATTTCTTATATTCTGGCAGTGAGCCTATTTGTACTAGCAGTGAGCCTTTCTATTTTCTAGGTAGTTAGCCCGACTGATAGTGAGCCAACAAGTAGTGATCAAACCAAAAGTGATCCCTTGTAAAAATTACTTTAATAGTTGTCACCTTAACTGGTGTTCATTTCATAATAATTATCTTTTTTGTGGTTTTTCCCATCTTGGGTTTCTATGTAAATATAGGTCTTCGTTGTGTTGATTTTTTGTGCTTTCATCTGTTATAAGTTTTTGATTGTTTTAATTTTTCATCGGATTAAAAAAGTTTAAGGAAATTATTTGATTATATCTAATTCACCCCCCCCTCTCAATCATTCAACCTATTCAACAAGACCCCTATGTGTGCAAATTTTTCAAGGTAGGATTGACTAGCATAATGCATCTTGCTAGACCATCGATTCTCCTTCCCTTTTTCTTTAGGATGAGTGGAACTAGCATGACACATATTGCTATCCTTTATTTCTCCTCCTCTTCTTCTACCATGAATCACCTAGCATAAAACAACTTGCTAGCCCATTGGATTCATGGTCTCTCTCTTTCTTTCCATGCTCTCATAGCTATGCTAGTGGGATAGATCATGGATTTTTGTCTCATCTTTGGTGATACTCTTACACTTTCCATGTAGTTTCATATGATCTTGCAATATCTTTTCAAACATGATATTAGTGGTTGAGGCATTTTCTTGATCAAGGTCTCATCTACTAATTGATTTGGAGTTGTGTTTTTGGTACTAACTCCTTTTGTTGGTGTCTTTTCTTTTTTTTGTTTTCTTTTTGGTTTCTTTTTCATACCTTTGTGCATGGATGTATGAGGTAATATCTTTTGTTTGGGGGATTTCATCCTTGAACTTAGTGATGTCTTATCTCTTTGTAGTTTTCCCATGGTTCTCTCTCTCTCTCATCATTCACATCTTCATTTACCATGAGAATGCGGTTATCTCATACTCCCACTAAAGTGGGGGCTAAATGTAAAATCCTAAATTTTAAGTGCCTAAATTGCATACAATTTAAGGACTATTTGGCACTCACCTTAGTGTATTTGATATAGTAGGACCTCATATGGAATTTAATGTAAGCCTATCAAATATGGCTCCTCTCTAATTTTCAATCTTGTTTAAAATTGAGGTTATCACTCATTTCTAAGTGTGCTCCTCTATTTTTTCTTCAATTCCATAATTCATTTAATCGCCTAGGCCCTATATCCTTATTTGTGGCCTTTGTGACCTATCCCAACCTCGGAATGAGTTGTAGCTAGAGATCGTGCATCTATTGGATATTTTTCTTGTGCCCTACCCAAATTTTGGCAAATTATCTAAGGTAAAATATGCTATTGGAATTCTTCCCTTGGGACATAATGCCATCAGCGTCCTATCCCCAATGATTGTGGCCCAAATTTGACCTGGAGATCTATGCCAAGGTTTTTGTGTAAAATTCACTCCCATGGTTAGCCTAATTGATTTTTAATCCCCAGAATGATGTAAGATATATATAAACACCCTATCTCTCCTCATTTTGGTAGAGCCAAGAATCCATTATCAATTGCATCCATTATTTTTTAAGTATTCCAACAATTGAGCATTCAAGTTATCAAGTACAAGCAAGAAAACCAAGTTCAAGAGAAATAAGGTTATCGAGCCAAGCATTCAAGATCTAGCATTCTCCTCAAGAATTAAAGGTTTTTGCTTCCATAGATCTAGCTTATTTTCCCCATTAGAGGCTTGGAAAATGATTTTTCTATCAAGGAAGAAGATCTGCATTCATCCACTTCTATCCAATTCTTCTCTCTCCTTAATCAAACATTGTGGCAAGTTACAACATCATGTTAGCATTTTTATGAAGATGATATGTGTTTTCTTGACATGAGTATATTGTGGTGTTTTCATTCCTGGAAACATTTTTTGTTGATGTTAAGAGATCAGATTTACCAATGGTATTCAAGGTTCAAATGGAGAAGCAACTAAGTGTTCAGTCAATCAGTAAGAAGACATTATGCAGGATTCAGATGACCGGATCTAGAATTGGAGATCAAGTTAAGGTGTGTGAGCGTACATACATTATCTAGAGAGGTATATTTGACTACTTCTATGATCACATTAGTTAGTTTGAATATTTGACTAAGTTATTGAGGATTGAAGTGACACTGGAAGTTAGGACAGTATACTGGTGAATATAGTTGGTTAGATCGGTGTTGCGGTCAAATATAAGTGGTTGGCCAACATGTTTTTGAGATTTGATGTTTGAGGCTGACATCAAGGATGTTGAATTTTATTTTGGTGCACTTTCTCATATGTTAAGTTGGATTTGAGGGTTGACTTGTAAAATATTTTAGGGTTCTAATACTAAGCTAGAACAAGTATATAAATTTTTAAGAAAATTGTTAAGTATGTTGTTGTGATGGTATGTGGTGATTGACAGGGATTGTTTGAGATAGTACAGAGGTAGTAAAGTATTTAGAGTAGTACAATTGATTAGGAATACATTGGATTTGTCATGCATTTGAGTGAAAATATCAAGTCATTCTTTACTTGTCGATTCTAACACATTGGCAAGCTAAATCCTTTAACAAGGTCACTTCTAATAGGGTGAGAAAGATCTTTAATAGGATCTAAATTATAAATACTCTAACAAAGTGAACTATTAGAAGGATTTTTAAATCCCTTGATAGGGTAGTCTTTCAAAGGATTTTTATAGTTTTGAACCGGTCTATAAGTACTCTTAACTAGGTATAATCTCATATGGGTTTATTGTAATTCCTCCTAACATGGAATATTTCATCATTGCACTAGTGAAATTTGTGGGCATCATTCCCACTTGTGGTTTTCTCCCTCTAACAAGGGTTTCCATGAGAAAAATATTGTGTCTTGTGTTTATTGTGTGCGAATGCTTTATATGTTATGCTTCATTGTTATATTAGCATTTGCATGTTGGTTATTGTGGAAGTTAATTGTTAAAAGTTTCATATTTGTGGATGCAGCATTGATTCACCCCCCTCTCAATGCCTTATAATACTAACAATTGGTATCAAATCCTTGTGGCCTTGAATAATTCTAACATCTTGGGAAAGATCCTTAAGGAAAATATGGAGGGTTTGAGATCAAGAGACAACTTGATGAAGCTGAAAGGGTTATCAAAGAACTAAAAGATCAGTTGAAGCAATATTTGGCCAAGTGACAAGATCTTGTTGAACAAATAAATGAGATTCAAGACTACATTGATAAATTGTCTTAATAGAGTGGATCTGGGGAATATGAAGAAGCCCTAGAAGCCATGGCTAAGGAGAATGAACAATCACACAAAGATAAGAAAAATATTAAGAGAGATATTAAAGCCTAATCAATCAGAATGTGTGAAGAGATGAAAGCAAGGAGATTAGAAGAGACTACAAGGAAAAATGTAGAAGATTCCCTAAAGGCCAAGGATGAAGCACTAAAAGTTGTAGACGATGAACTTTTCAAGATAATACAAGAGGTTGTCACATTTCATGAACATCTGCATGATACAAATGAAGAAAATGGAAAAGTCCTAGGGGAAGAATGAGAAATTAAAAGGATAACTAAAGAATGAAAATGATCTGCTGAAGAAATTCAATGAAAGTACTATAAAAATTAATGAGAAACTTAGAAATCAAAGATGAAGCAAATAGACCATAGGCCTAGGATATATCAGTTTTACTACTTTTGAAGTTGGTGAGTCTTCTAGAAAAAAAGAGATCAATCAAGAAGAGAATTCTCCACTCAAGGTAACACAAAGGAATTCTGGTAAGAAATCCTATAGGCCTATATATTTTAATTGTCACTAGGTAACTTATACTACAAATGTGTGTAGAAGTAGATCTGCAAAATAGGTCTAACACTTTTGATGTAGGAGCATCTTGGGTCTTTGAGCAATCTTGCATCAACGAAAAATATTTCCTATTTTCTATTATTTGTATTATTATCTTTGCATTTTTTGGTTTCATGTTGTGCGAAGATTACATGATGTTGAGGAACTATCTGGGAACCTTCTCCTATGAGCACATAAGGGTTGGATGGACTGTTTCAAAGTTATAACTATTTTCCTTTCCGTCGGAGCCGTATTTTCCTACAGTTTTGGTGTTGATTGCACGTCATGTAGCCATTGATCCATAAGGAATCAAAATTTTCTCTCTTAAATAATTTAAGAGGACCTAAATTAATATCATCTCCTAAGAGTGAAAGTCCTAATTGATTATGAGTAAAAAGTTATGACCATTTTTCTCGGGTACCTATTTTCAGCCAGTTTACACATGAAACATGGAGTGTTTCTTCTTGCGCAGTTCTGTGTGATGATATGGGGCCTTGAAAAGTTAGGGACATGTTATTGGGTCATGTTTGGACCTAAATGTAAAGGTTCGTTAAGTTTTGATCATTCTTTCATTAGTTTTGGTTTAAATCTTCCAGACTGGACCTATAATGTAATTAAATGTCTAATTGGCCGACTTGTGGCTTAGCTGGCTATATAAGGAGTCTAGATTGATGTATTAGGGAAATTAGGAAGGATGATTATCAAGATACATAATTGGAGACAAAGATAGGATGCAAGCAGAGATTCTGATTTCATAATTTTATTGTATAAGGCTAAAACCCAGAAGGCCTCACAATCGAGCATGTTGAAGGAAATAATATAAATTTTCTGTTGTTGCTACCAGTTGATTATCTCATATCCATTGTTTTTTCACTAATTTCATGTGGTATTCATATTTCTTCCATGTTTAATTTTGAGTAGGGCTTGTTGTTGATTCAAGTGGACTCAATTCTGCTTCATTCTGCTTGTATCTACCCTGCCCCTGCGTCAAGTGTTATTAGAGTGAGTTCTTTCTTGTGGATTGGATCATGGAGAACCTTATTGGATTGGTTGTAGGGTGGAAAATCTGATATTTGACCTATAACTTGCAAAAGGTTATGATCTTGATGGAACTTGATTGTCAAGATGGTTCGTGGTAGAGGAAATGATAATGCTATCATGGATATGTTGAGGTAGATTGCAACTAGGCTTGAAGCTATAGAGACAACACAAAGAAGAGGTGCACATCTTGAAGATGTTAGTGATGAAGAAGAATAAGTAGCACCTAATCTTGAACTTGAAGTTGAGCAGGATGAGGAAAGACTTTTGAGAGTTTTGTCTAAGGCTAACTCCAGATCTGCAGTTGAAGTTGCTTGCTATGATGGAAGACTTGAGACTGATGCACTTTTAGATTGGATATCTTAGATGGATAAATACTTTGAGTATGAAGATGCTCCTAATAATAAGAAGGTTAAGATAGTAGTCACAAAGTTGAAAGGTCATGCATCTCTTTGGTGGGATCATTTGCAAACTGAGAGACAAAAGAGAGGAAAAGAAAAGATCAAGACATGGATGAAGATGCTTGGAAAGATGAAGAAGAAGTTTTTTCTAGCTGACTACCAAGTTAGTTTGATGAGGAAAATGCAAAATTTGAGACAAAAGGACATGCGTGTGAAAGAATATACTAAGGAATTTTACAAATTGGATATCAGATCTGGACATGTGGATGATGAAGTTGAGAAAGTGGCTAGATATCTGAATGGCCTGAGGACATCTATTCAAGATGAGATTAGCTATGTCAAAATAGATAGTGTGGAAGAAGCATACCAATTTTCTTTGAAGGCAAAAGAAAGATTGACAAAAAGACATGAACAAAGATAAAGAGGAAGAGGTGGTAGATTTTAGAGAAGTAGAGGTAGATCTTATGGAGAAAGTAGCGGATCTGAAAATGCAGTGCAAGATAAAGGATGGGAAGATGACCCTACTAGTAAAAGAGGTAATTACTTTAGAGGTATCTATACTAGTTACTCTAGGAATAACAATAATGGGAAAAGAGAAGAGAAATCCTTGTTTAAAGGTACTTGTTACAAATGTGGTGAAGAGGGACATAGAGCTTTTGAATGTACTAACTCTAGAAAGAAGACTGGAGGTAATGGAAGAATTAATTTGGCTTGTGAAGAAGTTGAGGAAATGTCTAATGAACTTGAACATGGTGAGAACTTGATGCTAAGAAGGATCTTGTGGAATGAAGAAGCCGATGAGGAACCTATTTTGAGGAAAAGTTTGTTCAGAACTAGATGTAAGATTGTTGATAAATGTTGCAGGGTAATCATTGATAGTGGAAGTTCTGATAATTTGGCATCCGAAGAGCTGGTTAACAAATTGCAGTTGGAGAGATTGAAACATCCTAAACCTTACCATATTTCTTGGATCCAAAAGGAGCATAAACTACTTGTATGTGAACAATGCCTTGTTAAATTCAAAATTGGGAATTATCATGATGAAGTCTTGTGTGATATTATGCCTATGGATTGTTGTCATATTCTTTTAAGTAGACCTTGGCAATATGATAGGAAAGCTTTGCATGATGGTAGATTGAATCAATATACTATTTAGATGGATGGAAAGAAGCAAGTATTATTGCCTTTGATAAAGAATTTTGATGAAAGCCACTGTACCACAGTCAGAGTATGCTTGGTTGATGGTAAAAAGTTTGCAAAAGAAATGAAAGAACAAAATATTTGTTTTGCTTTAATTCCAAGGAAAACTGAGAAACAAGATGAGTTAGAACATGCACCTGAGGTTAAACCTTTGTTTACTAAATTTCATGACATCATTTCTGATAATGTACCTGATGGTTTACCACCTATGAGAAGTATAAGTCATTGTATGGATTAGATACCTAGAGCTAGTTTGCCTAATAAAACACCACATAGGTTGACACCTGATGAAAAGACTAAGTTGAATAGACAAGTGAAAAAAATGCTTGAGAGAGGTTTGATTAGGGAAAGTTTGAGTCCTTGTGCAGTACCTATTGTGTTAGCACCTAAAAAGATTAGAGAATGGAGAATGTGCACTGATTCTAGAGTTATAAACAAGATAACAGTAAAGTACAGATTTCCTTTGCCTAGGATGGATGACATAATGGATAGTTTGAGTGGAGCAAAGTATTTCACAAAGATTGATTTGAAGAGTGGATATCATCAAATTAGGATCAGAGAAGGGGATGAATGGAAAACTGCTTTTAAGACTAATGAAGGTTTGTATGAATAGTTGGTTATGCCTTTTGGTCTGACTAATGCACCTAGTACTTTCATGAGGCTGATGAATGAATTTCTAAAAAGATTCTTGGGTAAGTTTGTAATTGTATATCTTGATGAAATTTTGATATTTAGTAAGAGTAAGGAAGAACACCTTGAACATATCAGACAAGTATTGCAGAGATTGAAGGAAGAAAAGTTGTTGATTAACTTGAAGAAATATTCATTTATGAAAGAGGAGATTGTGTACCTTGGTTTTGTAATTTCAGCGGATGGATTGAAGATAGACCCTAAGAAAGTGAGAGCTATACTTGATTGGCCTACACCAGAGAATGTTGGAGAGGTAAGATCATTTCATGGATTGGCAAGTTTTTATAGGAAGTTCATTAGAAATTTTAGTTCTATTTGTAATGCTATGACTGAAACTATGAGAGGAGATAAAAAGGATTTCAAATGGACACATGGAGCACAAAAGAGTTTTGAAACATTGAAACAAAGAATTACAGAATTACCTACACTTGTTTTGCCTAATTTTAGTAAAGTTTTTCAAGTTGAATGCGATACTAGTGGAAGTGCAATCAGAGCTATTTTGAGTCAAGAAGGAAGACCTATAGCTTTCTTTAGTGAAAAGTTGAATGATGCTAAGAGAAAATATTCAATTTATGACCAGGCATTCTATGCTATTATTCAAGCTTTGAAGAAATGGAGACATTATTTGATGCCTAAATATTTTGTGTTGTATCTTGACCATAAAGCTTTGTAGTATTTGGGAAGTCAGAATAAGTTGAATCAGAGACATATGAAGTGGGTTGAGTTCTTACAGAATTTTTCCTTTTCATTGAAGCATAAGAGTGGGCAGTCAAATAAGGTTGATGATGCCTTGAGCTGAAGAAGAAGTTTGCTAACAGAGATGAGAGTTGAGGTACTTGGTTTTGATGTTTTGATGTGTTTGTATGAAACTAACATTGATTTTGTAGAACCTTGGAAAGATTGTAAGGAAAACATAGTGAGTGATAAGTGGACTGATTAATGCATTCAAGAAGACATGTTGTTTAAGGGAGTTCAATTATGCATACCTAGAGGATCTATGAGAGAGAACATAATAAAGGAGAAACATAGTGGTGGACTTGCTAGACATTTTGGGATTGATAAGATTGTGAATTTAATTTCAGAAAGATACTTTTGGCCACAAATTTATAAAGATGCACAAAGAATGGTTAGATGTTGTAGAATTTTCTAAACAACAAAAGGAACTAGTCAGAATTTGGGATTGTATACACCTTTTCCTGTACCTAATAGACCTTGGGAAGATGTGAGTATGGACTTTGTTCTTGGATTACCTAGAACTTAGAGAGGTAATGATTCTATTTTGGTAGTGGTTGACAGATTTTCTAAGATGGCTCATTTCATACCTTGTAAGAAGACATCTGATGCATTACATGTAGCTGAATTATTCTTCAAGGAAGTGGTAAGATTGCATGGTTTTCCTAAATCTATTGTTTCAAATAGAGATACTAAGTTTACTGGTTAATTTTGGAGAACACTTTGGAAGAAGATGAATACTGAATTGAATTTTAGTTCTACATTTCACCCTCAGAAAGATGGATAGACTTAAGTTGTGAACAAAATTTTGGGAAACTTGTTGAGATGTTTAGTTGGAGATAAGCCTGCTAATTGGGATTTAGTTTTGGCACAAGCAGAGTTTACATATAATAATTCTATGAATAGAAGCACTAAGAGGACACCATTTGAGATTGTTACTAGATTTCATCCTAAGGGAACCATAGAGTTGATAAATTTACCTACTGAAACTAGAAGTGTTGAAGCTGAGGATTTTGCAGTATACATGAGAACTTTTCATGATGAAGTTAAAAAGAATTTGGAGGACATTAATCTAAAATATAAATAGAGAGAAGATAAGATAAGGAGACATAAATCTTTTGAAGTTGGAGATGAGGTTATGATTCATTTGAAGAAGAATAGATTTCTAGTTGGTACCTACAACAAGCTGAAAGTGAAGAAGTTTGGACCTTGTAAGATTCTGAAGAAGTTTGACAGTGGAAATGCTTATGAAGTGGAATTACCAGAGGACATGGATATATCACCTATATTCAACATTGATGATATCTTTGAGTACTTTGAATCAAATGATGAGATAGAAGATGATTTGGATTATCCTAAGAAAAATAAAGACATCATTGAGAAAATCTTGAATAGTAGAGTAAGCAAGAGTACAAGAGGAAAGGACTACATGGAATATCTAGTTTAGTGGAAAGACAAGCGAGTTGAAGATAGTTTATGGATTAAAAAACCTAAGTTGGATATTTATGATTTAGGTTAGAATATGAGTAGTGCCTGATGTGGACATCAGTTCTTTATTTACCCCAGGTGTCTGATGTAGGAGCATCTTGGGTCTCTGAGCAATCTTGCATCAACCAAAAACATTTCCTATTTTCTATTGTTTGCATTATAATCTTTGCATTTTTTGGTTTCATGTTCTGCAAAGATTACATGATATTGAGGACCTATTTGGAAACCTTCTCCTATGAGCACAAAATTATTGGATGGACTATTTCAAAGTTATAGTTGTTTTCCTTGCCGCTGGAGCTGTATTTTCTTGTAGTTTTGGTCATGAGGTCCTATTAAATTCCTTAATATCTAAAAGACTAATTCTTGGGTCATGTGTGGACCTAAATGTAAAGGCACATTAAGTTTTTATCATTCTTTCATTAGTTTTGGTTTAAATCTTCCAGACTGGACCTATAATGTAATTAAATGCCTGACTGGCCGACTTGTGGCTTAGCTGGCTATATAAGGAGTCTAGATTGATGTAGTAGGGAAATTAGAAAGGATGATTATCAAGATAAATCATTAGAGACAAAGATAGGATGCAAGATGAGATTCTAATTTCATAATTTTATTGTATAAGGTTCAAACCCGGAAGGCCTCACAACCGGGCATGTTGAAGGAAATAATATAAATTCTTTGTTGTTGCTACCAGTTGATTGTCTCATATCCATTGTGTTTTCACTGATTTCATTTGGTATTCATATTTCTTCCATGTGTAACTCTAAGAAGGGATTTTTTTTGATTCAAGTGGTCTGAATTCTTCTTGATTCTGCTTGTATCTACCCTACCCCTGCATCAAATTTTGATGGATATTGTTATAATTGTAATTAGTATGGTCACACTGCTCATGATTATAGATCTAGATCCAGTAGTAGATCTAGTGGTTTTGATTTTTAGTATTCAAATTATAATAAATATGGTCACAAGGATGATGAGTTCATGTCAAGATTAAACAATCAGTGGTTACCTATCAACTAGAATAAACCTTACCAAAGGGAGAGGCAATTTGATGTCACATGCTCAATCTATGGTAACAATGGACATATGGCTATGAATTGTAGAATGATGACTACAAGAGGTAATGTTGGACCATGGAGATCAACTAGCATGGCATGTTTTTATTATCATAAGATTAAACATCTAGAACGGGATTGTGGATTAAGAAACCAATTGGTAAACCAATCAAGTAACCGGAAAGGAAAGTAGATTGTTAATGTAGAAGAGACCAAGAAACAAATGAGAAAGACCTAAAATAATAAGGAAGACAATAATTCATCCAAGGAAACTATATCTCCATTGAGTGTGGAGAAGTCTTTATCAAACTAAGCCTTCATGTGGTTGAGGGGGAGCAAGTATTGTTGAACGCATCTTCAGAACCTCTATAGGTGTGCGGTAGGATCTATTAGCATTTTAAGATGCAATAAAGTATTTTGGAGTATAATATGAAGTTTTGTTAGATTACATGGTGTTTTGGCCATCGGTAATGATCTTTTGGGTCAATCGGTGAACAGGTACATGTTCTATCGGTAAAAGCAATTAATACGCATGCTAAGGTAGATAAAAAGGCATTTTTAGATTTCATTTTTCAACTTGTGCAATTTGAAAGTTTTTGTGGAGAAAAAGAAGCTTTTTTTTAGCTTTTTGTAGAGATCCAAGTGATAATAAGGAATTTTTTGTGGTGATCTGGAAGAGAAAACTGATTGGTTTTGGTTGTCATTTTGATTGCCATGATTGTTGTCATGTTCTTCATCAAGAATCCTAGTTTCAAATTGTTTGAGGTATTTATCTATTATCTAGATTTTTGATTGAAAGATAGGATGGATACTCCTAATTTGATTGATATATAACTAAGAGACCTAGATTAGAGTTAAAAGACATCCATTCAAATTGACTGAAAATGACCCAGTGGGTGCCCTAACCAGCGTGCCCTATGGTGTTCTACACATTGAGGATGTTAGAGCATATATTCACTGCAAGTTAGAAGATCTAGGATCAAGATAAATATTTGAACAATATAATAAGTTGTGTGATGATACATTAGTGTTGAAAGATGAACACAAATGCATTACATACAAAGGTGTTCATCATGCGGTCATCTATCCTAATGATTATGAAGAAGTTCAGATCATGTATGTTCTAAGTAGGATCCATGATCAGTTCATGTGGCTTGAACATCCATATAAGATTACTAAGGAAGAGATTCATGATCTAACCGGTCTATATTCAACCGGTGAAGTACTTGTTCTATGTACTATTCCCAAAGAAGAAGTAATCATTTTGACTAAATCTAAGTGTGATGGTCGTGTGATGACTATTAATGATATTGCAGATGAAGATGTGAAGTGTGCATCTATGGTCAAAGGATATAAGGTCTACCATTCCAATCAATTGAATAGCATACTCAGCAGTTCTATTCATATAGCATACAAGATGATCAATGAAAATTTTGACTATAATCTAGATGAGGCAATGAGAGAGAAGCTAGTGTTGAATCTTGAGAAGATCAAGAAAGACATGAGACATAAATTCAAGTATGGTCAAGTGATTATGTGTTTATTCTTCTATTTCCATAACATGTTTCTCGGTATAAAAAATGTTGCATGGACAATAGGTACTCTAGCTGTTATTCAGATTAACAACATGATCAAAATCTTAGGAAGTCATTTTTCTAGCAAGATTTGGGGTTATTTCAAGGAATTTTAGAAGAAGATGCATGAAAAGGAGAGGATACCTAGTGTAGGAGCACACCTAGGCTAACATCCGTTGCTTAGCTATTTTGGTTTGTACTTGACTCTAGCCAAGTCAAGAAGTTAGATTAGTTGTTTTAAGACCTTAGAAGGTCATTTGAAAATCTAGTCTAAGTGAATTAGTCACTAGGACTAAGGTCACACTAATAGCCATTGTTAGTTGTTTATTCAATTTCTTATTGCTAGGAGCTTAACATAAGGTTGGATTCTTAAATGTGTTCTAAACACATATAGTTTTTGTAAAGATGCCATATGGTCATAAATGGCCTTAGATCCTTGAAACATAGGAGGTTAGGAGTCCTAGAATAAAGGATCATGGCATAAATCAAAGATGCCAATTGTTGCAAAGAAGTTGTCACGACAACATTTGCAATTATTGCAAATGTTGCATGCAACTAGGATAGCTTTGGATCCCTAAACTTTAGGAGGTGGGGAATTAGAAAATAGGCCCTAAAATGAAGGAGATGGCATCTAATGTAAGCCAAGAATCAAATCACAAGAAGTTAGTTGCATTGTAATAGTTTGAAAGTGTGTGAATAGAGTTATGGAAGTGTTTTAATAGGAATTTCTTGAGCTTTTGAGTTAACAGTAACATCAAATGGATTGAAAGTGAAAACTTAATGATTTTATAGTGTTTTTTAGGTTGTTAGAATACTTTTTCATTTGAAGAGAAAGTTGATTTGAGTCCATCTAAGTTCTGATTTTTAGTGTTCTAGTACAGGGAGTCCATTTTTATCTTATTTTGACCAGTCTAAGAAGCCATGGCTCCCCCATGAAATCTATCCATGGGAATCAACTCATGATGGATGGATATGTGAGGGGAGTTACTAGTGTAAATATTCTTAGGAGTAGGAATCTTGAAAGTGTGGAGAGCTATTTGTATTACTAGGCCCTAGGCGAGCATTTGAAGCCCGGTTAGAGGTCTAAAGATGAAAGTTTGAAGTTTTCTTGCAGGACATGAAGGTACAGTATGGTAAAGGTATAGAATAGGGAAGGATTTAAACATATCTTAACATGCCATGAGTGTGAGGTCCTTATTAAACACCTAGGTTAAGGTTTGAGCACATTTCAAACAAGTTCATTGTTCAGTCCTAGAAATTAGGCCTATTAGGCCTATTGTCCTAGTTTGTAGGAACCCACTGTATGGTCACTGTTAGACCCAAAACCCTTATGAATGTTTTAATACTTCCAAAAGGGTATTCAAATCAGGTTTTATATTGTTAATTTGTTTGGGAAAATTTTTCTGAAAAGAGGAAAAGGTGACTGGTAAAGGCTATAAGGGAATAGTCTACTTTTAAGGTCACCTAAGATGAAATCTTGCTTCCGATAAGAAAATGACACAAGATCCCACTAAAATGGATCAAATTCATCAAGTTATGGATTTTTACAACATAGAGAACACCCCTGCAAGGAAATTGGAATAATTAGAGGATTTGGCACTTAGAGCCATCTAAGTGTAGAGGAGAAAGAGAAGACATTGCATGGTGTTAGTCCTTCAAGGTGAAGCTTCAATAGTTTGACTCTTATAATAGAGTTTTTATAGGCCTTAGTTGATTACCTAATCCTATTGTAAGATCCTAAAGAGAAATAGGATTCTAGGGGAGACAAGTGAAGTCTCTTGGTGGATGTGAAAGCAAGCCTTGGAGCTACCATACATCATATTGGTATCAGAGCCTGAATTGATCAGGCTTGTGGTTGATGTTGCAGCCTCCTAAATCAGTAAGAGAGAATACACCAAGTAGAACCATGGTGACTAATGCTGAATTAGCCAAGAAGGTTGAGGAACAAGAGGAGGATAACAAATTGCTAAGGCAAAGACTAGCTCAAATGGAGCAACTCTTGGGTGAAGTCAAGGACAAAGCTGATAGGGTCAAAGACAAAATTAACCAAAAAGAAGAACAAGAAGCAAAGGAGAAGGAAGTAGAGTTGGAGGAGGAAGCCCCAACCCCTAACCCTATTCTTAGTAAAGAACCATTCTTAAAAGTGCTCAAGGCCTTAACCGACAAATCTCTAGAAGGTGTGTCACTATTTAGTTGACAAATGGACCTAGATTCAGTCATAGATTGGATTGAGAGCATAGAGAATCACTTTGAATGTGATGGTGTCACTGAGGCAAAGAAAGTAATGGTGGCCAAGTCTAGGTTAAGAGGTTTGGCCCTTACCTGGTGGAAGTATGTTCAAGCTGAAAGAGAGAAAGAGGGAAAGAGTACCATAGTCTCATGGAAGGGAATGTTGACTAAGATAAAGCAGACTTATCTTCCTAATGATTATGAAGTTCATCTGCATAAGAGGAGACACAATCTTAGACAAAAATATTTATATGTCCAAACATACACTGAGGAGTTTAAAAAATTGTGCCTAAGGTCACAAGTGGTGGAAGATGAGAGTATAAGACTAGCAAGGTATTTGAATGGCCTCAAGTGGTCTATTCAAGAAGAGATGAGCCTAGTAAACTTCAAAACCATTTTCCAATGCTATCAAATGGCCTTAAAGATAGAAGAGAAAAGAAAAAGGAAACAAGAAACCTCTAAAGGTAAAGCTAAGAGAAAGGATAGCAGAGGGCAAAGAGGTGGCTATGGTGGAAGGAGTTTAGATTCAAGGACTCAAGGTGAGATAAAATTCAGTGAGTAGAAAGAAGGAAGCTCAAGTAGAGGTGGTAGAGGAAGAGGCTCTAGCTCTAGAGGAAGGAGTGGTGGACAAGGAGGAAGAGGCATCTATTTTTACAATATGAAGTGCTACCATTGAAATCAAATGGGGCACCCTGACTATAGATGCCCAAAGAAAGGTGGTTCATCACAAGGAGGTGACAAGAGGACAAACTTAGTTTAAGATGAGTCCAATGTAGTAGAGAAGCATGCTGAAGAACCTTTGAATTCAAAAGAGGGAGAAAATCTTATGATGAGGAGAACTCTAATCAAGGAGCTAGTGAAGGAAGATCCAAGACAAAGAAGGTCTTTGTTTAGGATTAAGTGCAAGATTATGGGGAAAGTATGTAGGGTCATTATAAATTCAGGCTCTACTGAAAATATTTTCTCAGAGGAAGTAGTCAACAAGTTGAAGTTGACAAGGATACCCCACACCAATCCTTACAAGGTCACTTGGATCAATAAAGGCCAACATGTGTTAGTGAATGAGCAAGCATGGGTGGAGTTCTCCATTGGAAGGTACAAAGAAAAAGTTTTATGTGATGTTTTACCTATGGATTCATCCCATTTTCTCCTAGGTAGACCATGAAAATTTGACCACCAAGCCATACATGATGGAGGAAAGAATTCTTATTCTTTCAAGAAGGACAATGTGACCTTCAAAATACAGTCATTATTGGAGGATGTTGAAGTAAAGACAGCAGGTCCAAATGTCCTTATGGTGGGTGAAAAGGATTTCTTACAAACTATGGAAGAGATTGAAGGAGTAGGCTTTGCATTGGTGTTAAGACCAAAGAAGGGAGATGAAGGAAAGATGGCTAAGAGGACATAATTACCAAAGGAGATTCAAGGTATGTTGCAGACTTACCAAGGCATTGTAAGTGATGGAAAACCATCAACCTTGCCCCCTAAGAGAGCCATAAGTCATAGGATAGACCTTATTCCAGGAGGTACCCTACCTAACAAAGCAGCCTATAAGATGACCCCTCAATAAAATGAGGAAATAGAAAGACAAATACAAGAACTCCTAGACAAAGGTCTAATTAGGAAGAGTATTAGTCCATGTGCCATACCCACTATACTTGCACCTAAGAAAGGAGGAACTTGGAGGGTTTGCACCAATTCAAGGGAAATAAATAGGATAACTATAATATATAGGTTTCCTATCCCTAGGATTAAAGACTTAATGGACTGTTTAGGTGAAGCTAAGTACTATAGTAAGATAGACTTGAAGAGTGGCTATCACCAAATAAGAATACATGAAGGAGATGAGTGGAAGACAGCCTTCAAGACTAATGAAGGGCTGTATGAATGGCTTGTCATTGCATTTGGTTTGTCCAATTCCCCCTCCACATTCATGAGGCTCATGAATGAAGTCCTCAAAGACTACATAGGCAAGTTTGTAGTTGTATATCTAGATGATATAATAATTTTTAGCAAGACAAGGAGCGAGCATCTAGAACATCTTGATATTGTTTTCAAGAAGCTACATGAGAAGAATTTGATGATCAAATTGGAGAAGTGTGAGTTCATCAAAATAGAGCTAGTGTACCTTGGGTTTGTCTTATCACATGGCAATCTAAAAATGGACAAGAGTAAAGTGGAGGCTATCATGAATTGGCCTACTCCAAGGATAGCAATAGAGGTAAGAAGTTTTGAGTTGTTGAAGGAGAAAATAGCTACCCAACTAGTTTTAGTGCTGCCAAGCTTTGAGTAGCTTTTCACCATTGAGTGTGATGCTAGCAATGTAGAAATTGGGGCTATTCTAAGCCAAGAAGGCAGACTGGTGGATTTCCATTCATAGAAGTTTTAAAGTGAAGCCAAGAAGAAGTACTCTCACTAGTACATTTGAGACCTTTTTTCAATGGCTGATTGTCTAAATTTAGACAGTATACCGTTGATTAAGCCACACCATTCAATGTCACATTTTTGTAGTTAGAAACACCGACGGTTATGATAGGTGTCATACATGTGACGTCTATAGTCATCGCAAAAGGGGGTTTCAACATAGCGAATATACCCATCGGATCTACTTGTAGCCATCCCACATTCGACGGATCTCTATCAGAATTAGTTAGTTACCAACAAAAATGTTGTACCTACAATGGGTAACCATCATACTCTTTCGATGCCTATCTATCTTTGGAAGATTGTATACTGACGAAAATGCTATTGGTGCGATGGTTATTCATCAGGAATTTCTGATAGATTGTCATCGCTTCTCTAAGGCCATCATAATTGTGATGAAAATCATAATTTTTTTTTTAAAATATAAATTTTTCAATCGAGTTTGACTCGATTGGTGTTCTTTCAAATTTGGTTGTCATTTGGAGATGAATTTACAGTAGATTTGGTAGCGGCTCGTACATTATTGAGTTGAGTCTAGAGACTTAGATTTGTAGATCACTATGGTGTCCGTGATGACTTGGGAGAAGTCTTCTTCCAGGTGAACTCAGGTGAAAGACTTGGATTATAGAAAGTAGGTCATTTGATCCAACTTATGAGACATTGGATGCCTCTTCACAATGGATTCACAGTACGGTCTGTAGTGTTTCTTTGCTACTTGGTTCTTGGTAGCCATTGAGATGAATCGATATAACTTTATCTTGGGTCAAGACTTATTGAGGTGAGCTGAAGTGATCATTTCTCCTTGAAGTGATTGATGTTTTTGATAGATAGTCATTGCTTTTAGTTTTTTCATCAATTATTCTTTGGTTTCCATCATAATTGCGATGGCTCACACTATTTTTTAAAAAGAAATATATATGTCGTACGTTGATTGAGATCTTAAATTATTGAGCTTCTCTTTGTTTTGATAATAGTTTAACATTCTCTACTTAACACGGCCAACCACGTGAAGGTGGAAGCTCATATGGCCCCTCCTAGGATCCTCTTATGACCCTTTATGACACTTTAAGACCTCTAAGATGTGTATTCTTAGGGGCCGTAAAGGGTCGTAAAGGGTCATAAGGGGTCCTAGGACACAACAGTTGGAACCATAAATGTAGGCATCATGGTCACAATTGTTTGGAGACACAACATAATTGAATGCTATACCTAGACAATGCAACACAACCACTACTCCTATAGTTCTAAGTTGACACTGCGGGATCCAAAAACCAAAGATAAGGAATCTATATATGGTTTTTGGATCCCACAGTGTTAACTTAGAACTACAGGAGTAGTGGTTGTGTTGCATTTTTTGGGTATAGCATTCAATTATGTCATTTCTCCAAACAATTGGGACCATGATGCCTACATTTATGTTTCTTAGCTGTTGTGATACCTACATTTATGTTTTGTAGCTATCGTGTTTATTTGCATGTTCTTTGTGTTTGGCTTCTCTCCCTTGCATCGAAAATAAGATTTTCCCACTTTGAATCGAGAATGTATGTGCAACATAAGCAGAATATGCATGAATAGTAGGTGGAGTTGAGAAGACCCAGCACATTTACATTTTTTTCCCCTTTGTTTCTTGTACACCATCTCTATTGGCAAGTTTCTTCATGGATGGCCTCCACTATCTTCCCCACTACAACTGTAACCACTATTCATTCTCCTGCGGTCATTACTATCTTCTCTATTGATCAGACCTCCACTACAATTTCTCTGATGAAAAATTCCAAATTCAATGTTTGGTATTCCTTCATCTCCCCTCAACTCCATCACTTATGTGTATGGCTTCTCTCCCTCACATCAAAAATAAGATTTTTCCCACTCTGAATCAAGAATGCATGTGCAACACAAGCAGAATATGCACAGATAGCAGGTGGAGTTGAAAAAAAACAACACGTTTGCATTTTTTTAATAGGTCAAAATTACAATGTTCGCAATGATCTATAACTTAAAATATGCAATTAAAGACCTCTATCAAAAATGCAACCCTGTTGTGTTTTTCAGCTCCACCTGTTATCCTATTTATATGAATTGAGATTGCATATTGAACTAGGTGTCTCCTTCTACATTGCTTGAAACCAAGAGACTGTCACAGTTAACATCTAAATGACACATCTCATCATCACAACTAATCAACCTTAAAAAATTGATTAACCATTCTAGACAAGATGCTGATTTAAGTATTGTGTTTTAGAAAAGAACCCATTGAACATTCTAATACTAATTTCTCCCAAAATATGAAATCCACTAAAATTTAGCGAAAACCCCTCCAACATTACAATAGTGTATAAAAGGAAACTCAGTGTCTAAACATGGAACTAAGCTCAAACACATGTAAATAAACATCAGTCATTATCAAATAAGTTTCATAAATGAGAATCATCTTTTTTTGCTTTCTTTTTTTCTGCTTCCTTATATTATTGCAGAGGCATATCCATCTCCAGAGCATCATTTCTTCTCAGTCGTGCATGTGATCTTGCTATCCTTTGCAAAGGTGGGTCCTTTGCAATAACAAATAAAAGGTTTCAATTAAAAACATATTATCATAATTGGGGTTAATTTAAAATATATTCATTATTATTACAAGCATTTCAATACATTAAAAAACATAAACGTGACGCTCTTTACCTTGTCCAACCACATCATCTTGCTCAACAGCTTGAACCTCAATATGCTAATCGGGAACAACGTCCTCTACATCCCTTGCAACTGCAATACAAAATGCTTTATTAATCCCAACACATTATAATTAATTTTTTATTACTATGCCAAATTCAATTTAACATGTTTGCTTGTATTAAATATTCATTAATCAAAATTCGAATAGAAAATGTATACCTTGAGTACTACAATTCACATTAGAATCGATGCCTCCATCGTGCTCGGCCGGTGCAGTATCAATATCGGCAGGCTACATTCCAATGTAAATAATTAGTGTATTTATCGACAATATATAATCAATATTTCCTTACTTAAAACAAATATATTCACTTTATGTTGGAACTTAACATCAAATACTTACTCTATAGTTTTGAACATGACCAATCAACATATCCGCTACCCTCTGTATTTCAAGAGTGTGAGGTTGAATATTTTCCATTCGAGCTAACTCTTTTGATATTACACGAAGGACCCTTTCCAGTGCAACCACAAGATCAGCCTCTGATAAAAAATCAACATCGAATGGATCATGCTCATTCTGCAGCTCCTCATGGACTACTTGTTCCTTTCCCTTTCTCTGATCAGCACTCATTTGTGAGAAAAATATTATTAGCCCTTTATATAAAAGCAATCGAAAATAGTAGAACAACAAAATATACGCATTAACATAACAAAAATATGCATTAACATTTTTCTTGTATGTGCATTTGTACAACAACAATGAGTTTTACCTATCGAGAAGAAGAAGTCCCATGAGAACTATCACCGCCGTGCATATCCTGTGGTTGTTGATCCATACTATAGCTCTGTATTTCAAAAAAAATCATTCAGACATGTTAAAACACATGTTCTTATTCCAAGTTATGTTGAATAATAGACAATTATCAAAATGTGTACCACCTTGTCCATGATAGTGATGGGGTTTTTTGTATCTATGCGATTCAAATTGTAATCGATAAGCAACTCCTCACCTCCACATATTGATTTGATCACACATACAAATACATGATTTCCCTCTCGCACCTCAAATATGCAATTGGGTTGCTTCTTAGTTGATGCAAGTCGTGTACTCTTTATAAAACCTACAATATTCCCTGATGCTTTTGGTCTTCCGTCAACATATATAGCTACTTTTTTACTTTGTTCACTGACTTTTTGTTGTATATAATTTTCCACGAGTGCGTACCTACACATACTTTTTTTATATTTAACAATCTACATCCAACTACTATAATCATGACAAGGTTCGACATACTCCATCAATTCAATAACTTTGTTGTAAGAGACCTTTATGCCATCCATGGAAAATAGGCCCAAACCATGTAATGAAGATGATGATATGTGATATATCCTCTCTTTAACATAAAAATCAATGTTTATTGGAGGAAGTTCATCGGGGACCCATTGTTTCTATAGATGTTTGTACCTAAATGGTAGCTCAGAGTCACCTTTGCTCTCATCATCATAAGAACATGACCCCCCTTGAGCAAGGAAAAATTTCATGCGTTTATTGAATTTCTTTCTGATCTTTTGATCTCGAGTCGATCTCATTGAATTACATGTACTAAAGTCTCACTTTCTTCTTCCATTCTTAGATTTTCCTCACTTGAGGAAGACAATTCTGACAAATACCTGTTTGCTAGTACCTACACCTCATGCAATGAGAAAGATAGGTGGCAATGAGAGATATTTTACATATGGTAAAAGACATTAATCTCTATGGGGTGTATTGACTTGTACCTAACAATCCATGAGACTGTGTGGGATACCTGACATAAGGTAATAGTTATATAATTAGACAAACATAGTTCACTCCATAGTTTTCTTTATATCTTGTGAAGGACATTATTCATTGTTAAAATTATCTATTTATCCAACAATATTTTGAATATCTCAGCATTGCATATAACTAAACATCTCAGCATTGCATGGGACACCACTATTGTGGCATTTCGTCAAATAGATCTCATGCCTTGCCACTAGTGTTTTTATTACATCTTGTGAAGGACTTTATACATTGTTAAAATTATCTATTTATACATTCAGAATTAGCTCACTCCATTGCAGGGAACAAAGAGAATCCCCTATGATTTAACATTATTGAGATGCCTCCTTTCATTAGCTTCATGTCACCTTCTCATAGCTTCCTATGTGTTTCATCCTTCATTTATACACTTACTTCCTAAGGGGTATTCTTGAGTTCAAACACATTGAGCTACTACAACTGAATTATAAATCATGAATTCACTATAAAATTAATTCACTATAAATCAAGGGGCATTATAAATCATGAATTCGCTATAAAATTAATTTATTGCTCTAGATTTCATATGGAAATTTTGTCAAATGGTTGGCATGTATGTTTATTCAAATGGAGTTATATCATTTGGAATAGATATATGATCAGTTGATATCGAGTTCTATGTCAAGATTTACAACATTAAAATGATCATAGTTAGAAGACTCAGACACAAGAAGAATACGAGTATAGCCAATTTTTAGAAGAATATGAATGAATGCAAACATACATAAGTGGATGAACATAAATAATGAAGGTACCTGATATTGCCTAAAGTAATGAAGTGTTGACCCTGGGTTCAATCTAGTATGCTCATGTATGATCTAGAAGCTGGAAGGGAAAAAAGGATGGGGTTAGATCCAAAAGATCTAAGCAATGCCTGACACCCTATTATTGATCCTCATCTATAATTATGCATGTTCATAGTTAAGCCATGCACTTCTAAAAGGAACTATGCTACAAAACATGTGCACTCAGGAACATATGCAGTGTATAGTCATTGGAATCCAAATGAAGCCCTACATTTATGTCTCTATGAACACCTAGTGAATCATTGTTGTGGTTGCATTTATGTCTCTATGAACACCTGGTGAATCACTGTTGTGACTGCATCATCCAAATAGTGCAACAAAAACACTAGATGTTGTTGTTCCATCTGGTGTTGCTATGGCATCATTTCCAAATGATGCATCCACAATAGTAACCCACCATGTCCATCAACACAAGGCAGACATGATCAAGCATAAGCAATGGAGGGGGCATTATCAAGGTCAAATTTCATTCCTTGAAATTTTATATTTGTACAGTTATAAAATTTCATACCTTAAATTTTATAACATAGTTCCTTAACATTTGATCTTCATAGTGCAGCCATGACTTGAGGTAGGCATTCAAGCTTTCTCTTCTCATTAACTCAATTTCATTTTGATGGAATTTGTTGATTTAATTATGACACCAGCTTGGTTATAAACAAAAAAAAAAAGAAAAAGAAAGTGTCATTTGTAATTTTTGTGAATTCAAAGAGCTACTGCGAAGATGGTACTACACTTTTGCATGGCGTGAAGAGGGCATTCAAGTTTGGCTCGTGGGCTGCAAGCTAGAGCATCATGCATTGTTTATGAGCTCACTATTTGAGCACCTCATGTCCCTATTTGATTGGTTGGTGCTCTATTTTTTATATTGAGTTTACATCATATATTTAGTCTTAATAAATATCTTATAAAATAATATAAAACTAACCCAAAATACTTTGTCTTAATAAAATCTTAATAAAACAATATGTTTAGTCTTAATAAAATCTTATAAAACAACATATATTGTGTGAAGCATTTGATCTCTCTTTATTTTTTTTGTTGTTGATATTCACTATGTGGTACTCCCCGCTTATGATCATTTCATGAGGAAATGTCTTGATGGCTAGTGGGCTGCAAGCTAGGGCATCATACATTTTTCATGAGCTCACTGTTTAATACTGGCATTGTTTACATCTTTTCATTTGGAATGCTTGATGAACTATGAGCTTTGAGAGCTAGGGCATCATTTCTATTACCTTCAAGGCATTGTGTGAAGTGTTTGATCTCTCTTTATTTGTTTTGATGTTGATATTCACTGTGTGGTACTCCCCGTTTGTGATCATTTCATGAGGAAATGTCTTGATTGTTCACGGGCTGCAAGCTGCGGCATCATGTAGTGTTTATGAGCTCACTATTTGAGCACTGACCAATCAAATAAAGACATGAGGTTCTCAAACAGTGAGCTCATAATGACATAAACAATGCATGATGCCCTAGCAAAACAACAAAACAAATAAAGAGAGATCAAACACTTCACACAATATATGTTGTTCTATAAGATTTTATTAAGACTAAATATATTGTTTTATTAAGATTTTATTAAGACAAAGTATTTTGGGTTAGTTTTATGTTGTTTTATAAGATTTTATTAAGAATAAATATATGATCATACATTAATACACTTACTATTTTGAATTTGAGCTCGGACATCATGCAATGTTATTGTTGTCATTGCATGCTTGCTGCTGTTGTGCACCATATATTATTTTATACACTATTTATTTCATTGAGACCGCAAGCTTGGCATTTGTAACGTATTTTTTGTTATTGGATCAATGCTACCATGTAATTTGTAATTTGTGAATTCAAAGATCTACCACGAAGATGACACTGCATTTCTACATGGCGCAAAGAGGGCATCCGAGTTTGGCATGCGCAAAGAGGCCGACACCATTTGGGAAGAGAGCACTGGCACTTGAGGTAGGCATTCGAGCTTTGTCTTCTCATTAACTCAATTCTAGTGGCATTGTTTATTTGATAGCATTGTTAATAGTGGCATTGTTTACATCGTAATTAGCATTTGGAATGCTCGATGACCTGCGAGCTTTGAGAGCTAGGGCATCATTGCTATTGCCTTCAAGGCATTATGTGAAATGTCTGATCTCTCTTTATTTGTTTTGCTATTGATATTCACTATGTGGTACACCCTGTTTGTGATCATTTCATGAGAAAATGTCTTGATGTCTCGTGGGCTGCAAGCTAGGGCATCATACATTGTTTATGAGCTCACTGTTTAATACTTGCATTGTTTACATCTTATCATTTGGAATGTCCGATGACCCGTGAGCTTTGAGAGCTAAGGCATCACTTCTATTACCTTCAAGGCATTGTGTGAAGTGTTTGATCTCTCTTTATTTGTTTTTCTATTGATATTCACTATGTGGTACTCCCCATTTATGATCATTTCATGAGGAAATGTCTTGATGGCTCATAGGCTACAAGCTAGGGCATCATACATTGTTTATGAACTCACTGTTTAATACTAGCATTGTTTATGAGCTCACTGTTTAATATATGGCATCATGCAAACATACATTAATACACTTAATATGTTGAATTTGAGCTCGGGCATCATGCAATGTTATTGTTGTCATTGCATGCTTGCTGCTGTTGTGCATGATATATTGTTTTATACACTATTTATTTCATTAAGACTGTGAGCTTGGCATTTGTAATGTATTTTCTATTATTGGATCAATGCTACCATGTTGTTGAGGTTGTAGGTGCATTGAATCACCACTGGCATTCTACTTTGATAGCAGCAATATAACAAACAGAGCACCAGCCAATCAAATCGGGACATAGAATGTGGGTAGATTCATTGAATCACCACTTCCATTCTATTTTGATGAAGATGAACTATGTTATAAAATTTCAAGGCATGAAATTTTATAACCGTACATATATTTTATGAGTATAACTGTACAATAGAAGAGCACCCACATGCCTTGGTTTTTATTGGTCTATGAAAGGTTTTGGTTTTCCTTTCCCAATTGAGATGTCATCCTAAGATTCAAAAGGACTACAGTACTAGTGAGGGCACCTAGGTAGGGCTATTTGGTACCTAGTGTTCCTAAATTTTGGCTTGTAGTGGCCTTAGCCAAGCCACTAGGTTAGGGAGAAGCCTATTTGGTCTCTCTAGGTGTGCTAGCTAGTGTTTGTTCTTCTTTGTTCTTTTGAGTCCTTGGTGTGTCTTTTGGAGCTTGGTTGCAGCAGTCTTAGCCAACTTTGCTAGGTTGCTTGTCATAGGACAGTGTTCTAAAGTTGAACAAATGGCCTCTTTAATGCTTTAGAGGTTTTAAAATAGCCTTTATGACCCTTACTCAATCAAGGATTGAGTGCTTTTGAGGTGTGTGTAGGTGGTTTGTCTATCCACCAAAAGTTGCTTGACAACTTTGAAAGTTGTCATGACAGTTTTTCTTGCAAAAGCATGTAACTGGCTCAGAAAGTGTTCTAAAGTTGAACAAATGGCCTCTTTAATGTTTTAGAGGTTTGAAAATGGCCTTTATGACCCTTACTCAATCAAGGATTGAGTTCTTTTGAGGTGTGTGTAGGTGGTTTGTCTATCCACCAAAAGTTGCTTGACAACTTTAAAAGTTGTCAAGACAGTTTTTCTTGCAAAAGCATGTAACTGGCTCAAGAGATAGCTAGCCTGATCCATGGGCCCTAACATCAAGGAGGGGGCTATTTAAGCTTTGAAAACCATAATTTGAGGCATAGGGAAGAGTGCAGTACGGAGAGAAAACTTTTGGTTGCAGTTAGACTGTGTAACTAGTTTTCCTTTGATAGAGATATACATTTTTGTATTGACAGAGATAAGAAATGGATTGAATATATGACTATAATGTTTGCATGTGATGATTGTTAATGTTTTTGAATTCCTATGATAGTTATTTAGCATTTCATTTCAGTTTTGAGTTAGTCTTCATAGTTTTATTTATTTTGGCCTATCTCGGGTTACTATTGACAGAGCTTTGAATAATGGAGTGCTAGAGCACTCTCCCACTGTATAATCTATACGGGGCTATGGGATTTGTGTCTAGAATCCCTATAATATATGTTGTGCAAAGGAGGGGCCCTAGAAATTTTAGGATGTATCTATAAACTGATGCCCTAGGCAAGCTATCAGTGTTTGGTTAGGGGTCAGTGTGTTGTTGCAGAGCAGATGGAGTGATTGAGGGAACTCAAAGCCTAGTTCAAATGATGTGGAGGGGAGGTCAGATGCATGATCAAGAATCTCCAATGTAGAGAGAGCTTGGGGGATTGTGGATACAAGGGAAAATACTAAACCCTCATTGTTACAGACAGTGAGTTACCAAACCCTCATTTATAGCCCCATTTTCAGTAGGCCCTATACGGACAGTATGGGAAAAGGAGACTGACAAAATCTTAAAGCCCTCCCAGAAGGGTATTTGAATCTATAATTAGTTGGATGATTTTCTCAAAGAAGTTTGGAGTTATTAGCAGAAAAAGGTCAATTAGGCCTACTAAACCTAGTAGCCTTTTTAGGCCAGACAACAGACAAAACTTTTTAGAAGGGATAGAGAGGTTCCTAGAACAGTGAACTTTATCATATTCTTGGTCTCATAGACTGAATGGAGAAAGGAGGAGTTTGAGACTTCTTAGAAGGGGACTAGGATAGCACCCTTAAGGCTAGGAGATTAGCCTCTTTGATTCTAGGAGGGCCTAGGACAAAGTTATAGCAAGGTCTATGTAACATTAAGTACCCTAGTTTGCATTATTAGATGATCTTGTTAAATTTGTGTTCATCTCATACAAAGATACATGTAAAAGAAAAAAAAAATTGCATCTAAAGATTACATGTATATATATGAAAAATAAATTGTATATACTATACAAGGAAAATAAATTTCAGAAGAAAATGCAAGAGTACAGGCATACATAAGAGGATGAACATAAATAATAAGGGTGCCAGACATTGCCTGAAATGATGAATTTTTGACCCGGGTATGAATCTAGTGTGCCCTTATGTGATCCAAAACCTGCAAAGAAAAGAGAGATGGGGGTTAGATAAAAAATATCTAACCAATCAATGGAATCCTATTACTGATCCTCATCTACAATTATGCATGTGCATAGTCAAGCCATACACTTCTGAAAGAAAAACCATGCTACAGGACATGTGCACTCAGAAGAATGTTGCAAAGAGTAAATTACTATATTTATGTCTGCATGAACACCTGGTGAGTCACTATTGTGATTTCAAGTAAAGATCATAACATCACAACATGGTTGGCAGCCCCAAGGAGGCCCCATTGCATGTAGTGAGTAAACTACATCAAAACAAAGAGGTACACAAATCTGCATCATCTATATTGATGTCCCTATTTGATTAGATGGTGTTCTGTTTGTTATATTGCTGCTATCAAAATATAATGGCAGTGGTGATTCGGTGCATTTACAACCTCAACAATGTGGCGACATTGATCCAATAACAGAAAATGCATTACAAATGCCAAGCTCATAGTCTCAATGAAATAAATAGTGTATAAAACAATATATGGTGCACAACAATAGCAAGCATGCAATGACAACAATAACATTGCATGATGCCCAAGCTCAAATTCAAAATAGTAAGTGTATTAATGTATGATCTAATAGCAGCAACCTCATTGATCATTGCCTTTCACTCCTCCATCATTATAGAAGAGATAACTACCTACAACTATATTTCATAATTACTCCTTTGAAGTATATATATATCAAGTATAATTATGAGTTTACATCATATATTTAGTCTTAATAAAATCTTATAAAACAACATAAAACTAACCAAAAATACTTTGTCTTAATAAAATCTTAATAAAACAATATATTTAGTCTTAATAAAATCTTATAGAACAACATATATTGTGTGAAGTGTTTGATCTCTCTTTATTTTTTTTGCTAGGGCATCATGCATTGTTTATGCCATTATGAGCTCACTGTTTGAGCACCTCATGTCCCTATTTGATTGGTCGGTGCTCAACCAGTGAGCTCCTAAACAATGCATGATGCCCTAGCTTGCAGCCTGCAAACCATCAAGACATTTCCTCATGAAATTATCATAAACGGGGAGTACCACATAGTGAATATCAACAACAAAACAAATAAAGAGAGATCAAACACTTCACACAATGCCTTGAAGGTAATAGCAATGATGCCCTAGCTCTCAAAGCTCGCGAGTCATCAAGCATTCCAAATGAAAAGATGTAAACAATGCCAGTATTAAATAGTGAGCTCATGAACAATGTATGATGCCCTAGCTTGTAGCCCATGAGCCATCAAGACATTTCCTCATGAAATGATCATGAACAGGGAGTACCACATAGCTAGTGAATATCAACAGAAAAACAAATAAAGAGAGATCAAACACTTCACACAATATATGTTGTTTTATAAGATTTTATTGAGATTAAATATATTGTTTTATTAAGATTTTATTAAGACAAAGTATTTTGGGTTAGTTTTATGTTGTTTTATAAGATATTTATTAAGACTAAATATATAATGTAAACTCAATATAACAAATAGAGCACTGACCAATCAAATAGGGACATTAGTTGCTCAAACAATGAGCTCATAAATAGTGCATGATGCCCTAGCTTGCAACCCGCAATCCATCAAGACATTTCCTCATGAAATGATCATAAACAGGGAGTACCACATAGTGAATGTCAATAGCAAAACAAATAAAGAGAGATGAAACACTTCACACAAGAACTTCACACTTCACATTAGCCATACACTTCTAAAATGAACTATGCTACAGAACATGGGTGTGTGTTAATGTGATTCAAAAGCTATTATGGAAGATTGTTTTATTATTGAGATAAGGATATCTTAATTCTACAAGAATAAATGTTTTGAGAAATATTTGAATTTAATTTTGACAATAACATGAGGAGTGGATATATTTCAAGCTTTAGCAAGACTTCATACCATGCACTATTCGTAGATTACGTTCAATGCATTATTTACGCTTGTATTGGTGGGAAAAATCTTGAAAACATGCAAAAGAGATTGCATTCAACCATGTTGTTTACATGACACATGTAGTTTACCTCCAGTCTAAATCAGCGTTGCATACAAATCTGTGAATGGTGCATGGTACGAAGCTTCTCTCAAGCTTGAAAATGATAAGCATTATGATGTTGAGGTATGGTGTCATAAGCACAAGTATAGTTTCTCGTAAGCTGCTATTGGTATAGTTTTTTTTTTTTTCAATAGTTGTAGAATCCATCTTCTCCTATACTTACACGTATGTATACATTTTGGGCTTGGTTTTAATGTCATGTAAATTTGAGTGAAATGGTAATAATATTTAAGAGAAACAAGTATGGCATTTTAAATAAGTATGCATATACATTATATAACAAAAGTGATATATTTTAATGGAAACACTTAATGAGAAGGATGCCTATATAATAGGAGGAGTGATATATTTTAATGGCAGTGGATATAGAAATTACAGTGAAACTCTATAATTTATTATGGCTCAGTGTTGTATATCCATAGTCAATGTTTATTTAAACTTTAGGATGATACTTATATGATGGCTTAAGTAAATTGTTCTTACCTTGAGACTAGTACACCATGGGATTAGAGGATGGTTGTTATAATAGCAACTGTGTGTCTATGGGATACTTTTATATTTTGGATTAAATGATGATAGATACATATGGGTTTCTTCCTTTTGCAACAGTTTATATTCTGATACTTATATCTTGAATTGTCAAATGACCAATGAGTGATAATTTCAAAAGTGTATCATAATTAAAGGCATGTGAATTCATATTGTATTTAATCTGAATGCCACTATGTAATGTTTTTACTTACAATATTAATCTTAATATACCCATATGAAGATATCCCTATTTTATTATTGATGTCCCTATTTACATATTTTCATCAAATGACCCAAAAAACATCAAGAATAGTCCTATATGGTCACCAATAGCCAACTTTTAGAAGAATATGAATGAATGCAAACATGCATAAGTGGATGAACATAAATAATGAAGGTACCAGACATTGCCTGAAGTAATGAAGTGTTGACCTGGGGTTCAATCCATTATGCTCTTGTATGATCCAAAACCTGCAAGGAAGGAAAAGATGGGGTTAGATCCAAAGGATCTAAGCAATGTCTGGCACCATATTACTTATCCTCATCTACAATTATGCATGTGCATAGTCAAGCCATACACAGACTCAACAACATGGTAGAAATGATCTAATAACAGAAAATACATTACAAATGCCAAGCTCACGGTCTCAATGAAATAAATAGTGTATAAAACAATATATGGTGCACAACAACAACAAGCATGCAATGACAACAATAACATTGCATGATGCCCGAGATCAAATTCAAAATAGTAAGTGTATTAATGTATGTTTTCATGATGCCAGATATTAAACAGTGAGCTCATGAACAATGCCAGTATTAAACAGTGAGTTCATGAACAATGTATGATGCCCTAGCTTGCAGCCCACGAGCCATCAAGACATTTCCTCATGAAATTATCATAAACGGGGAGTACCACATAGTGAATATCAATAGAAAAACAAATAAAGAGAGATAAAACACTTCACACAATGCCTTGAAGGTAATAGAAATGATGCCCTAGCTCTCAAATCTCACAGATCAAGCATTCCAAATGAAAAGATGTAAACAATTCCAGTATTAAACAGTGAGCTCATGAACAATGTATGATGCCCTAGCTTGTAGCCTGCAAACCATCAAGACATTTCCTCATGAAATGATCATAAGCGGGGAGTACCACGTAGTGAATACCAACAACAAAACAAATAACGAGAGATCAAACACTTCACACAATGCCTTGAAGGTAATAGAAGCGATGCCCTAGCTCTCAAAGCTCACGGGTCATCAGGCATTCCAAATGATAAGATGTAAACAATGCAAGTATTAAATAGTGAGCCCATAAACAATGTATGATGCCCTAGCTTGCAGCCCGTGAGCCATCAAGACATTTCCTCATGAAATGATCACAAATAGGGAGTACCACATAGTGAATATCAATAACAAAACAAATAAAGAGAAATCAAACACTTCACACAATGCCTTGAAGGTAATAGCAACAATGCCCTAGCTCTCAAAGCTCGCGGGTCATCGAGCATTCCAAATGCTAATTACGATGTAAATAATGCCACTATTAACAATGCTATCAAATAAATAATGCCACTAAAATTGAGTTAATGAGAAGACAAATCTTGAATTCCTACCTCAAGTGCCAGTGCTCTCTTTCCAAATAGTGCCAGCCTCTTCGCGCACGCCAAACTCGGATGCCCTCTTCGCACCATGCAGAAATGTAGTGTCGTCTTTGCAGAAACTCTTCAAATTCACAAATTACAAATGACACTTCCTTTTTCTTTTTTTTTTGTTTATAACCAAATGGGTGTCGCAATTATGGCAATAGCATCGCTATTACGACACCTTTGGGGGCACTTGCAAAAAAAAACACAAAAAATATACGCAAATTGTAGTGGCGTCACAAATTGGCATCGAAATTCGACCCCAAATTTTGTAGTGTCTTCTTATGACCTTGAGTTATATGCATTGGTCCAAGCTCTAAGAAAATGGAGGCACTATTTGCTTCCCAAGGAATTCATTATGTATCTAGACAATCAAGCACTTAGTTTTTTGAATTCACAAGAGAAGTTGAGTCACAAGCAGATGAAGAGGGTTGAGTACCTACAAGAATATACCTTCAATATCAAACACAAGAAAGGTGTCCTCAATAAAGTGGTAGATGCATTATCAAGGAGAGTTCTCACAATTTAGGAGATTCAGTTGAAGAGCATGGGAATAGATCATTTCAAGGATCTATATGGTGATGATGAGGATTTTGCTGACATATACAAGGTATGTGCTGAATACAAGAATCATTTTCATAGTAGGTATGCTAAGTATACTTTGCAAAGTGATCTCTTGTTTAAGGGGAATCAATTGTGTGTTCCTAGAGGCTCTATTAGAACTTAATTCAAGAAAAGCATAATGGTGCTTTGAGTGGTCACTTTGGGATCACTAAGACTCAAGACCTTGTTTCAAGGTTTTACTATTGACCAAGGATGAATTTAGATGTTAGAAGGTATGTGGAGAGTTGTTTTGTATGTCAAAAGGCCAAGGGAGCTTCATCAAATTCTGGTCTTAATCAACCACTACCTATTCCTACTAGGCCATGGGAATGCTTGAGTATGGATTTTGTAGTTGGGTTACCCAAGACAAGACAAGGTGTGGATAGTGTATATGTGGTTGTAGATAGATTCAACAAGATGGCTCACTTTGTGCCATGCAAGACCATAAACGATGCTAGTCAAATAGCCTCTCTTTTCTTCAAAGAAGTTGTGAGAATCCATGGGTTACCTATCAGCATTGTATCAGACAGAGACACTAAATTCATGAGTCATTTTTGGAAGACTCTTTGGAAAAGGTTAGGCACTAACTTTTCCTTTGGATCAGCCTACCATCCCCAAACTGATGGCCAAATCGAGGTTGTTAATAGAAGCCTTGGAAATATTCTAAGATTCTTGACTAAGGAGTATGGTCAACAATGGGATCAGTTGATTGGGCAAGCTAAATATGCATACAATGATACTATCAATAGATCAATAGGGAAGAGTCCATTTGAGATAGTTTATGGAATACATCCTAGAGGTGTCTATGAACTAAGAGATTTGAAAGATGGAGTAAAGGGAAGTGGATATGCAGATGACTTTGCATATGCTATGCAAGAGATACATGAAATAGTGAGGAAGACCTTGATAGAGAACACCATGAAACACAAAGCTAAGGTGGATGAAAGTAGAAGGATAATTGAGTTCAATGTTGGTGATTTGGTGCATCTTAAAAAGTCAAGACTACAAAAGGGAGTCCCTCACAAGCTACAAATGAGGAGGATAGGATCATGTCCTATATTGGCTAAATATGGTGACAATGTATTCAAGGTTGAACTGTTGGAAGATAGTGAACTATCACCAATATTTAACATTGTAGACCTAGTTCATTATAGAGGACCACAACAAGACATGGATTAGAATCTTCATGAAGTGATCAGAGATGTAGAGGATCTCCAATTACCTATTGTTGCAGCTACAAGACCAGACATCATATTGGACACAAGAGTCTATAAAAAGACTAGAACAAAAGAGTACAAGGAACTTCTCATCAAGAGATATGGACATATGGATGCTGATGCTATTTGGATAAAGGAGTCAGAGTTCAAGAAGATGGGAGTTGATCCTACCATCATCAATCCAAGGGTGGATTGAACTTCTTATTTTGGGGAGGATGGTGCAGGAGCACACCTAGGCTAACCTCCATTGCTTAGCTATTTTGGCTTGTACTTGACTCTAGCCAAGTCAAGAAGTTATATTAGTTGTTTTAAGACCTTAGAAGGTCATTTGAAAATGTAGGCTAAGTGAACTAGTCACTAGGACTAAGGTCACACTAATAGCTTTTGTTAGTTGTTTATTCAATTTCTTAGTGCTAGGAGCTTAACATAAGGTTGGAGTCTTAAATGGGTTCTAAAAACATATAGTTATTGTAAAGATGCCATGTGGTCATAAATGGCCTTGGACCCTTGAAACATAGGAGGTTAGAAGTCCTAGAATATAGGATCATGGCATAAATCAAAGATGCCAATTGTTGCAAAGAAGTTGTCCTGACAACATTTGCAATTATTGCAAATGTTGCATGCAACTCAGATAGCTTTGGATCCCCTAAATTTTAGGAGGTGGGGAATCATCCAAAATGTCCTAAAATGAAGGAGATGGCATCTAATGTAAGCCAAGACTCAAATCTCAAGAAGTTAGTTGCATTGTAATAGTTTGAAAGTGTGTGAATAGAGCTCTGCAAGTGTTTTACTAGGAATTTCCTGAGCTTTTGTGTTAACAGTCACATCAAATGGATTGAAAGTGAAAAATTAATTATTGTACAATGTTGTTTGGGTTGTTATAATAATTTTTCATTTGAAGAGAAAGTCAATTTGAGTCGATCTAAGTTCTAATTTTTAGTGTACAAGGAGTCCATTTTTATCTTATTTTGACTAGTCTAAGAAGCCATGGCTCCCCCATGAAATCTAGCCATGGGAATCAACTCATGATGGATGGATATGTGAGGGGAGTCATTACTGTAAATATTATTTGGAGTAGGAGTCTTGAAAGTGTGGAGAGCTATTAGTATTACTAGGCCCTAGGCGAGCATTTGAAGCCTGGTTAGAGGTCTAAAGATGAAAGTTTGAAGTTTTCTTGTAGGACATGAAGGTACAGTACATTATCGGTACATTACAGGGAAGGATTTCAACATATCTTAACATTCCATGAGTGCAGGGTCATTATCAAACACCTAGGTTAAGGTTTGAGCACGTTTCAAACAAGTTCACTGTTTAGTCCTAAAAATTAGGCCTATTATGCCTATTGTCCTAGTTTGTAGGAACCCACTGTACGGTCACTGTCAGACCCAAAACCCTTATGAATGTTTTAAAAATTCCAAAAGGGTATTCAAATCAGGTTTTATATTGTCAAGTTGTTTGGGAAAGTTTTTTTTAAAAAGAGGAAAAGGTGACTGGTAAAGGCTACAAGGGAATAGCCTACTTTTAAGGTCACCTAAGATGAAATCTTGCTTCCAATAAGAAAATGACACAAGATCCCACTAAAATGGATCAAATTCATCAAGTTATGGATGTTTACAACATGGAGAACACCCCTAAAAGGAAATGGGAAGAATTAGAGGATTTGGCACTTAGAGCCATCTAAGTGTAGAGGAGAAAGAGAAGACATTACATGGTGTTAGTCCTTCAAGGTGAAGCTTCAATAGTTTGGCTCTTATAATAGAGTTTGTATAGGCCTTAGTTGATTACCTAAGCCTATTAGAAGATCCTAAAGAGAAATAGGATTCTAGAGGAGACAAGTGAAGTCTCTTGGTGGATGTGAAAGCAAGCCTTGGAGCTACCATACATCATTACCTTCTGAAATTATTGATAAGTACAAGGACACTATTTGTTTCATGGTTGATACTAAAACTTGTCTAATGGAATAATTTAAGCCAAGGACCTCATGGGTGATTCCTATGTGATGCAGGGGCATTCTTGGATACTTGGTGAATTTGCATGGATGTGTGATGTTTGGTTATGTAGTACTTGGTTGCAGCTTTAACCGATGGTCTCAGTTATTGAAGGAAGCTCAGTCACTAAAGGAACTCAGTGGAAATTTGTGTGCTTGGTGGAACTTGTTCTGGGTAATGCCTATGTTGCTCAGTAATGTTTGGCTTGGTCAGTTGTTTCACTGGTGCTCGATTTTTTCTCTAGCACTCAGTAGTTCTAGTTTACCAATTGGAGTTCTTGGAAATTTGGTTGGCTAACTTGGTGCATTTATTATTGGTAGCTTTTGTTGTATTCTCCTATGTAGATCTTGAGGCTGACATGGAGAATTAAATGTTTGTAAGGCTATTTGAGAGTTGACTGTTGTTGCATTTAATATTTGTTTGTAGTAGGAGCCGACTTTGCTTAGGAGTTAATTTTTTCATCCAGCCAACTTGTGGCTGAAGTTTGGTATTTAAAGGGTGCTTGGGGTAGTTGTTTAGGGAGGAGGTAGAAGGAAAAGATAGAAGATTAGATCTGGATCTTGCGAGATCTTGAAGATCAAATTGTTATTTGATAGTTTGTAATAGCAGAGCTAGTGGTTTACATGCTTGGAGATAAGAAGATTGCTTGGAGGCTTGCGAGCTCAAGTTTAGACCTACCTTAGGGTTTCCATCAGTTGTTGATTTGTTTCAGAACTGGACTATCTAATTTTTGGATTGGATCTTATTGATCTTGTAGAACTATTTCTGATTGTAATTGAACCTAACTTGGAAGGCCTTATAGCTGGGCATGTTAATGAAAATTCAATCGAAGACATTATTTTGTTGTGTTATTCCATATTATGGTGTTTGGCTGCTTGTCAGGACTGTCATTAATTGGATCCTCCTTGCCTATCCTGCATCAGGTGGTATCAAAGCTTGAAGATCTTGAGTGTGTAAACCAGTTGAGGTTGTTTTGCACTAGGACCTTGTTGGTGACTTATTGCTTTGGGTTTTCAAAAATCTTGAAGGATGCCTCTAAGAAGATTGGACCCTAGAGAGATTGCAGATCTTTGTGATGCTGTGGAATCAAAGATTATAGAGAAGGTTAAATCTGATTTCAGATCTGAGATGGAATTGATGAAGAATGACATGATCATTGAGGTCATGAGAGCTATTGCTAGTATGCCAAGGAATCTCCGTACTGATGATGGTTATGATGAAGCTATTTGATCTAGTGGTGATGACCAGAGAGATAGATCTGGTGAAGACATAACTAGTCGATTGCTTAGATCTCAAGCTCGGTTAAGTACTAGTTATTGAATGGAAGTTTCTACTTTCTCTGGTACTTTGAAACTCGAGGATTTGATTGATTGGATTGGTAAATTAGAAGATTTCTTTGAGCTAGAAGAAATTGAAGATCCTCTTGGAGTAAGATTGGCATAGACTAATTTGAAAGGGCATTCTGCTCTTTGGTGGAAAGAATTACAAAGAGAAAGAGAAGATGAAGGTAAAATGAAGATCAATCAGTGGAGGTTGATGGTGACTAAATTGAAAGCTAAGTTCATACCTTCTGACCATGACCTTGAATTTTTAAAGAAGTTGTAGAATCTAAAGCAAAAATATTTGATTGTGGAGGACTATACCGAGGAGTTCTATAAATTGACTATACGGTTTGGACATAGAGAACTTGGTAAAGAAAAAGTATCTCAGTATGTGAATGGTTTGAGATTCAATATTCAAGATGAGCTTGGTATGCTAAAGATTGATTCGGTTGAAGATGCTTATCAGTATGATCTGAAGGTAGAAGATAAGTTGAAAAAAAAGGAGACAACATAGTAATCCCCAAGGGAAGGAAAAGATTGATCACTCAGTGAAGGATAAACCGACTGTTGAAGATGAACCGAAACCTGTAGAATCAAAGAAGAAGACAGGAAGGGTTATCTTTAAGGGTACCTGTTATAACTATGGTGAAGAAGGACACCATTCTTTTGAGTGTACGTAGAAGAAGCTTGGTGACTGAAGGACTGCTATGGTAAATGAGAACATTCAGAATGAACCTGAATCTGAGAACTTGCTAGTTCAGTGAATATTTCTTGGTACAAAGGAGGAACCTTGTCAGAGGAATAACTTGTTCAGGACTCGGTGCAAGTCTAGAGGTAAAAAATTTTATGTAATTTTTGATAGTGGTAGTACTAATAACCTTGCTGCTGAGGACATGGTTTAGAAACTAGGTTTGAATAGAATGAAGCATCCTTGGCCTTATAGGATTGGTTGGTTACAAGATGTTTATGCGTTAAAAGTGAGGGAATAGTGGTTTGTTGATTTTTAGATTGGCTAGTATAAGGATCTTGTGTAATATTATATTGTGGAGATGAATAGTTGTCATATATTGCTCAGTAGACCTTGGAAATATGATTGCAGAGCTATGTATGATTGTGTCAAGAATGTGTTTATTGTTGAGAAGGATGACATGAAACTTTCCCTTATGCCTTTGCTAGATAAAAAACTCAGTAGGAGGAGTATGAGTATTAGTAGCCAAGTTGAATTGGTAGATCCTAAGAGGAATGATGATCAATATGAAGAACAAGCCTGTGTATTATCAAGGAAAGACTTGAAAAGATAGAGGAAATTGTAGTGGAAAAGTATGCAAGCTAAAAAGTTGGAGGACATGTATGTGAAGAACTAGTTTGGGGTTTCTATGCTCAATCCTGAAAGATGTTCTTCCAGTCTATGAGAACATCTTTTTGAACCTGAGGTGTCTAATGCAGGGGCATTCTTGGATACTCAGTGAATCTGCATGGATGTGTGTTGTTTGGTTTTGTCGTACTTGATTGTAGCTGTGTGTGTGAGTTTAACACCTTCATGAAATTAAGATCAAGTAATTTGTGTGTGTGAGTTTAACACCTTCATGAAATTAAGATCAAGTAGCAATAATTTAAGCTAAATACAAAGGAAATTTACTCTAAAATACAACTACAATCTATAACATCTCATGGATCTCTAGAAAGAAGTGGTAAGTGAGCTCTCAGCTACAAATCCTCACTAGTGACACCTCTAAAATGAGAATAATGCTGCTATGATGCTTCTAAATGCTTATTCTATGATGAATTTATGTTTAATCTAGCTCCATTGATAACAATGCAATGATAAAATGCTAAAATGATAACTCTAAATGCTCAAATGCTTCAATTGCTCTTAGAAATGATCTCAATTGACTATAGTAACAATGCTTTTCAATTGAAATTCTAAGATTTATATGCTCTCCAAAATGCTTCATACTTATAGTAATTTCCCAAGGGTAGGGGGTAGAGTGAGTTGATCATGGTTATGCTTGGGTAAGGTCAATTGGCTTTGCTTTGTCCATAAATGGGGGGACAAGGAGGGGAAAATCATTTAAATGGTTTCAAAAGGCTGGACCATTTCAACAAAAGTGAGTGATTTGTGTCCATTTTGTCTCCAATTTGCTTTGTTGAGGGAAATTATGATTTATTAATTAATTAAAGTAATTAAATTTAGCCATGAAGGGTAAGAGGTTCATTTTGATTTTTTCTTTCAACAACTATGTCATTAATTGAATTTAATCAATTTCGTAGTGTTTTTCCCCTTTTCAAGCTTCATTTAATCATTTAATTGAATTTTCCTTTGATTTGAATTGCCTTTGTCCCATTTATTAATTTTTTGTGCTATTTTGATGATTTGATTGCACTTTTTGATTGATCTAAGCCTTTTGCCAATTCTCCATGTCTACAGTAGCTTACACCGACGGTCTCAATTATTGAAGGAAGCTCAATCGCCGAAGGAACTCGATGAAACTTCTTGTGCTCGATGGAACTTGTGCTCAGTAATGCCTATGTTGCTCAATAATGCTTGGCTTGGTTAGTTGTTTCACTGGTGCTCAGTTGTTTCTCTAGCACTCGGTAGTTCTAGTTTACCGACTAGAGTTCTTGGAGATTTGGTTGGCCAACTTGGTGCATTTATTGTTGGTAGCTTTTGTTGTATTCTCCTATGTAGATCTTGAGGCTGACATGGAGAATTAAATGTTTTTAAGGCTATTTGAGAGCTGACTATTATTGCATTTAATATTTGTTTGTAGTAGGAGCTAACTTGGCTTAGGAGTTAATTATTTCATCTAGCCGACTTGTGGCTGAAGTTTGGTATTTAAAGGGTGCTTGGGGTAGTTGTTTAGGGAGGAGGTAGAAGGAAGAGATAGAAGATTAGATTTGGATCCTATGAGATCTTGAAGATCAGATTGTTATCTGATATTTTTTAATATGAGAGCTAGTGGTTTGCATGCTTGGAGACAAGGAGATTGCTTGGAGGCTTGCGAACTCAATTTTAGATCTACCTTAGGGTTTCCATCAATTGTTGATTTGTTTCAGAATTGGACTAGCTAAGTTTGGGATTAGATCTTATTGATCTTGCAGAGCTATTTCTAATTGTAATTTTCCCTAACCCAGAAGACCTTACAGCTGGGCATGTTAATGAAAATTCAGTTGAAGACATTATTTTGTTGTGTTATTCCACATTGTGGTGTTTGGTTGCTTGTGAGGACTATCCTTAATTAGATCCTCCTTGCCTATCCTACATCACTCTGGGTTATGAAGTGGATGGAGATAATTCAGCAATGTATTCAAAAAACCTATTAGCTCAACTGGTAGATCCCAAGACTCCAAGGTTTGGGAAATTTCAAGAGAATTCACTCTAAGTGTATAATGAATTGTTGAAACCTATTATTGAGAAGAAGTGGAGAAAGGAAGTGGAACACTTTATGATTCAGAAATTCTTGACAAAGGAGAAAATTGAGAAAGATAGAACCAAGCATGTTATTAAACAAGCTAATATTTCAGGAACAACAAAGGATGAATATGTTGAAATTGTTAGTGCAACTGGTAGTGCCTCAATCGGTAGGAAAAAGAGAAGTTCTACTACAATAAAGAAAGAGAACAAATTTAGTAAATATTCTAGTCAGAAGTCTAGTAAAGAGGACACAATCTGAGCCTACTATAGAGCCAAGGAGCCTTTTTTTTTTTTTTTTTTGGGGGGGGGGGGGGGGGGGGGGGGTGGGGGGGGCAGCATTTTGGGCTCAAAAGGACCTCACAGTTGTGCTTAGAGTGCCCAAAAACCTCTATTTCCATATATAATTTGTCAAATTTGGCCACAATTGACTTCTGGGGAAAAAATATGTCCTCGAGGCCATACAAGTATGGACACGATTTGAAGGCAAAAAAGGCTTTTTAATAAAAAGATTTAGAATCTTTTTTTACAAATTTTTTTTTCTAAAACTTTAAAAAAAAGCATGCGTACATTTTTTTGAAAAGGATGGGTACTTTTTTTGGAAGTATGCTACATGTGCAGGTACTAACGTCATCATCTGCGAGCCTAAATTTGATGGCCATCAACTCGTTAATCACTTTGATTCTTTTGTTATAAATAACATCTTGTGGTTTTTTTCTCATAACTTTCACATATGCTATCGGAATCGAGAAAACGAGATATTGTTAGAAAGATATTTCTAAGCTCTATCTAGATCTAGAGGTTAGAATTTATGATTTTTCTTTTTTGATGGTTTTTATTTCTGTCAAATCCAGAAGTTCTTTTTTCCACTCCAGGAGCCATATCTTGTGCACCTGCACTCCTTTTTTGGAAAACAAGATATCATTGGAAAGCTTGTTCTATATTCTTTCCAGTGCTATGAGTCTTCTTTCCAGATTATGCTCTAGGTACATTTTATTTAGTTTTTATTTATTTATGCACTCTAGTAAATATCTTGGATGTTTCAAGTCCTAGGATCTTTTCCTTTGTATGGGATGACTTGTCTTTGTCTATTATTCATGTTTTTATAGCCTTTTGTCTTCTTTGAGATTTGTAGACATCTTTTGTAAGCATTTATTTTTTGAAAACATGCTGAGATAAAATATCACTCTATTGCATGCTTGGGATCTTGTACATCTTTATGCCTTTTGTACTCGCACTCCATTATAAAGTTCCACGTGGGGTTTGATGTTTGCCTTGTTTTCCGGGGGGGGGTGGGGGGGGCAGCATTTTGGGCTCAAAAGGACCTCATAGTTGTGCTTAGAGTGCCCAAAAACATCTATTTCCATATATAATTTGTCAAATTTGGCCACAATTGACTTCTGGGGAAAAAATATGTCCTCGAGGCCATACAAGTATGGACACGATTTGAAGGCAAAAAAGGCTTTTTAATAAAAAGATTTAGAATCTTTTTTTACAAATTTTTTTTTCTAAAACTTTAAAAAAAAGCATGCGTACATTTTTTTGAAAAGGATGGGTACTTTTTTTGGAAGTATGCTACATGTGCAGGTACTAACGTCATCATCTGCGAGCCTAAATTTGATGGCCATCAACTCGTTAATCACTTTGATTCTTTTGTTATAAATAACATCTTGTGGTTTTTTTCTCATAACTTTCACATATGCTATCGGAATCGAGAAAACGAGATATTGTTAGAAAGATATTTCTAAGCTCTATCTAGATCTAGAGGTTAGAATTTATGATTTTTCTTTTTTGATGGTTTTTATTTCTGTCAAATCCAGAAGTTCTTTTTTCCACTCCAGGAGCCATATCTTGTGCACCTGCACTCCTTTTTTGGAAAACAAGATATCATTGGAAAGCTTGTTCTATATTCTTTCCAGTGCTATGAGTCTTCTTTCCAGATTATGCTCTAGGTACATTTTATTTAGTTTTTATTTATTTATGCACTCTAGTAAATATCTTGGATGTTTCAAGTCCTAGGATCTTTTCCTTTGTATGGGATGACTTGTCTTTGTCTATTATTCATGTTTTTATAGCCTTTTGTCTTCTTTGAGATTTGTAGACATCTTTTGTAAGCATTTATTTTTTGAAAACATGCTGAGATAAAATATCACTCTATTGCATGCTTGGGATCTTGTACATCTTTATGCCTTTTGTACTCGCACTCCATTATAAAGTTCCACGTGGGGTTTGATGTTTGCCTTGTTTTCCGGGGGGGGTGGGGGGGGCAGCATTTTGGGCTCAAAAGGACCTCATAGTTGTGCTTAGAGTGCCCAAAAACATCTATTTCCATATATAATTTGTCAAATTTGGCCACAATTGACTTCTGGGGAAAAAATATGTCCTCGAGGCCATACAAGTATGGACACGATTTGAAGGCAAAAAAGGCTTTTTAATAAAAAGATTTAGAATCTTTTTTTACAAATTTTTTTTTCTAAAACTTTAAAAAAAAGCATGCGTACATTTTTTTGAAAAGGATGGGTACTTTTTTTGGAAGTATGCTACATGTGCAGGTACTAACGTCATCATCTGCGAGCCTAAATTTGATGGCCATCAACTCGTTAATCACTTTGATTCTTTTGTTATAAATAACATCTTGTGGTTTTTTTCTCATAACTTTCACATATGCTATCGGAATCGAGAAAACGAGATATTGTTAGAAAGATATTTCTAAGCTCTATCTAGATCTAGAGGTTAGAATTTATGATTTTTCTTTTTTGATGGTTTTTATTTCTGTCAAATCCAGAAGTTCTTTTTTCCACTCCAGGAGCCATATCTTGTGCACCTGCACTCCTTTTTTGGAAAACAAGATATCATTGGAAAGCTTGTTCTATATTCTTTCCAGTGCTATGAGTCTTCTTTCCAGATTATGCTCTAGGTACATTTTATTTAGTTTTTATTTATTTATGCACTCTAGTAAATATCTTGGATGTTTCAAGTCCTAGGATCTTTTCCTTTGTATGGGATGACTTGTCTTTGTCTATTATTCATGTTTTTATAGCCTTTTGTCTTCTTTGAGATTTGTAGACATCTTTTGTAAGCATTTATTTTTTGAAAACATGCTGAGATAAAATATCACTCTATTGCATGCTTGGGATCTTGTACATCTTTATGCCTTTTGTACTCGCACTCCATTATAAAGTTCCACGTGGGGTTTGACATTTGCCTTGTTTTCCAACTACCTTTTTCAAGTGAGTTTTCCTTCCACAACATTAGCCTCATAATGTGTGTCCATGACACTAGCCTTTATATGTGTTTGTACTTTTTTTGCACCTTCAATGTTCCTGGTTCTTCATCATGTAATTCTTGTTGGCCTTCCTTTTTAGTGTACCTATCACCTCTCCCTTTTCTGCATTATGTGAGAGTTTCTACTGTTGTTTCTTATACTTCCTTGGTTCGATGGAGTGAGCTATGTATTCAGTATTTCTTCCTATGTACTAGGTGGATGTAGTGGCTAGGTACCTCTACATTTCAGTGAGATGGATCATTTACCATATGGACACACTTTCATTGCTATTTTGGAGGCAAACTTCCATCTTTGATTGATTAGCTCTGTAGGCTTTGGTTTTTTATGCTATCTGTGTCTTTGAGTTTGGTTATTTTCCTTTGTTTGCCTCTTGATTCAAGTAGTGTCATTTGGGCACTCATGTAGATTACAGTCTTCTCTACCTAGTCATGTTATATTTCATTGGAGGTTCTTCAAATCAACTGTTACTTTTTGACAGATTTTGTAGCTTCTTGCTTTAGTGTTCTACATGTTCATTCTTTGTTCCTATTTTCTGGAAAATTCTCTAGTTTTGGAGGCTTCTTCAGTCTTTCACTAGTCTTCATCTCCTTTTGGAATAGAATTTTCCCATGTGGTTTTCTCCATTTCTCCATTTTATAGACTCTCTTTTGTACATGGGTACTTGATCAGGCCTTTGTTGCTAGGACTCATTTTCTTTTAATAGTTGTTTCTAGGTTTTAGCTACTCCCTAAGTTTATCTTAAGGGGGGGTGTTAGAGTAATAAGTTGTTTTGCTTATTAATTGAATCATATTGATTTAATTATTAAGTCACTTATTATCTCTTTCTCTACTTAAGCTAAACTTTAGGCATATAATAATTAATTATTTTATTAATTATTATCATGCAACCTAGGTTTTACCTTTAGGGTTTTGATCTCCTTGTATAATAATTGATCTATCTTGTAAAAACTCATTCAATTACATTAACTGCAATTTTTCTTTGCATATCATAATGACTCCTCTTTCATGGATCATTTAATTTTGGCCTCCATAGTTGTTTTCTTCTCTCTTTTTGTGATAGGTTTTTGCACGCAGGTGATTCTTAGGAGCTATGGGTTGCTTTTCTCATCAACTCCAATAAGACACTGAATATTGTTTGTGAATTTTCTCATTTTATGCTATAACTTGAAAAGAAAAAGAAAGAAGCTCAATGGGAGGTGAATGTGTTATCATAAAATTTTGATTCCATTCATATTAATGCTACATCTTTTGGAGTTGAGGTTGGTAAGATAAATCAGAAATTAAAAAACTACAGGGATGAACAAAATAAGAGAGTTGGAAATTTGATGGAATTACAGAGCATTTTGATTCCAAAATTAGACATTCTATAGAATATTCTGAAGGAAGCTGAGAAAGCCTTACCACCTCACCTACTAAACATAGTTGAAGGATTAGAAGACTTAGCATTTTTGCTTCATGGGTAGATACTTATTTTGGAGAATTTATACAAGTCATGGATCAATGATTGGAAAGTGTTGAAGACTAATTTTCATAAGATATTCAGTAGATTGTAAATTGTACTATGCTACTCTTGATTAATAAAAAAAATTATTTTTTCATATCTTGTAACACCATTGTCATTGTTGTCAAAGGGGGAGTAGTAGTAGTGTTAGAAAAATTGTTATGTATAGCATAGGGGAGTTATGTATAGTTTTTTACACTTAGAAATTTTTTCTAAGTGTTACAATCAATGCCAGAGGGGGACATTGTTGCCATTTTGATGAAGATGATATGTTTTTTTTTGACATGAATGAATTGTGGTATTTTCATTGCTAGAAAAAATTTATTTTGATGTCAAGAGATCATATTTACTAATGTATTGAAGGATCAAATGGAGAAGCAACTAAGTGTGCAGTCAATTGGTAAGAAGACAATATGCAAGATTTAGATGAGCAGATCTAGAGTTGGAGATCAAGTTAAGGTGTGTGTGTGTGTGTGTGTGTTAGATATATAAGAAACTAAGAAGGGGGGGGAGAATCATTGTAAACAAGAAATGAACTAATAAACTGATTATGCTTTTAAACAACTTCCATACAATCACACATGAAATAGAAGTAAAACAAATTTAAGCATCCACAAAGCATAACACATAACACCACAAATTTTATTGTGGGAACCCTTGTTAGAGGGTCAAAACCACAATGGGGATGATATCCATGAATCTCTTCACCTCTAGTAAAAATAGTTTCTAGGTTAGGAGCTTACAATACTCGATTAGGGGTTCACCCGGTTAGAAGTGACTATTACCCTATTAGAGGTACCAAAGACCCGCTAAGATCTACCTCACTAGAGGATTTAAAACTCCAATTAATAAGTCACCATGTTAAAGGATTTAATAATAAGACCTATTATAGTCTACCTTGTTAAAGGATTTAATAATAAGACCTGTTAAAGTCTACCTTGTTAAAGGATTTAACTGGCTGCAACTATTAGGAAACAACAATAACTTGATCTGGAAATAAAAACTCCTTTTCTTAATTAGATCCTTTGTAATCTCTAAATTCTAGTGCACTACACTACCTTTGTCTCTGACTACAACCCTAAATCAAACATTTTAGTCCACCTTTATACTAATGTTCTTAAGTCAACGAGACTTAGAAAATGTTTTACAAGTTGGCCCACCAAATTGATCAAACTCATAGAAAACCACACCAATCATACCTAACATGTCAACCCAAAATATATTAACCAAAATATATTGACATGTTGACCCAAAAATCAAATGCCTCAATCATCTAATCAATAGGAACCAATCGATAGCACAACCGGTTTACACTAAACTCATCACCAAAATGCTAACTCACCCAAAACATTGAGTTAACGATTGTGTTTGTAGAATTGTACTTCTCTATCCTTGGTAAACCATAAGGAATGATCACATCTCCAAAAGTGTCCTCTAACTCGATTGCTACTCAAAACATTTTTTGATATTGTCTTTATATTCACCAGTCAAAACACTTAACATAATCTATCTTTTCCTATTCATCGTGTCAATTGGTATAATCAACCTATTCATCAATTCTGATAAAATGATAGAGTTTCCATAATGAAAAAGTCCAAAACATCAAACTCTTCAATCCAACTTTAAACTCCATCATAATGTTAACAATCTCACCCTTTGGCATTGATGGCAAGACATAGTAAAAATTTTCATACATATACTACTTCCCCTTAGCTTTATTTTCATTGCAATGATCACCCCCATTTGACAACAATGGAAAAGGTAGAAAATTTCATAGCAAAAATGACTTACCAGACATAGTCTTTCAAAAACACTTTTAAAATTTGTTTTGGTTGATTCCAAAGAATCCTTCCATGACTTTTGCAAGTGTTTTGTGGCTTGAATATGACCATGCATCATAGAAGCTAACTCCTCCATAGATTCAAGTACACTCATAGCTAGTGATTCAAGTAATACCTCTAAATCTCTAACATTTTGTTCTATAACATCTACTGAAGGGATCAAATAAGTCTGCAACTCCAACAATGTAGATATCCTCTTATCTTTCTTATCTTGTAAAGTCTTCAACTTATGATTGATAACCTTCACTTTTGATCCATAAGTGGTATCAAAATGTAAAATAGGATCAAAATCATCAATCAAATATTTAAGCTCTTATTGAGCTTCAATTCTCTTTAGCTCCAAATCATGTGTAAACATAGAAAAAACTAAAACTTTGGTAACTTTCCAATCTCCTTCAAATTTTATTTTACCTGGTCCACATGAACTACAAGTTTCACTTTATATATTGCAATGGACTCCATTAACTTATCATTTCTCTTCTTATCATAATTGATTTGAGCTCTCTTCTCAGTAGCTTCCTCCAAACTTGTAACTTCCTCAGTGATAGCATTGATCAAAGTATCTAACTGCTCGATTGGTGTATCATTAGGATCATAATCATCTTTAGATACAAGATCTGTAATAATGTCCCTAGAAAATAAAAGTACTTTCTCTTTCTTCTTTTCATCTCTAAGATTATCCCTTTTAGCTTTCATCTTAAGTATTTCATACATTATCATAAGTTTACTAGGAATCATCTTGGCAACATCAATAGGTCCTTGAATGACCTCAACATCTTCATCTCTAATCTCTTCTACAATTTCTTCCTCAAGAATAGATATTGACATTCTTTCCTTCTTCTAACTTGAACTTGCACCTAGATCCAATTTCCTTTTTATTGATTGCACTACAACATCAGCTTCTTGAACTTTAATTTTCTTTGCAAATTCACCATCAGTTGTAACAACTTCATCTACCTTCTTTACAAATTTATTATTTACAATAGGTACCTCAACCTCTATTGTCTAATCCTTTTGACTTTCAACTCTTCCTTGTACATCTTCTAATTCAAAAATAAGAACTTGTTGAGGAATATCAAAAGGTACATCACTAATAATGTCTTCAATTAATTGATTTGTAGTAACAAACTCATCTATTGTTACCTCTTCATTGATAGGATTTTGAGTTTGTTGTTCCTCTTCATCATCATCCACTGGTTCATCTTTTTTCTTTGATTCCTTCTTTATGATTTCCAAAGTCTCTACATAAACAACCTGACATTCACTAATTAGTATTCTACATACTCTGCTCCTTGTTCTAAATTTAGGCCTTAGAAATTTAATTGTACTCTTCACAACTTCAACTAGAAATTTTGGTTCTAGATATACCAAAGCTTGTTCCAACATCTCTTAATCTTCTTTCAGAGCATAGCTCCAACTAGCATTAATCTTCTTGAATAATGTATCAAGTATCATCTTATGTATTTCACTAGGCCCTTTGCATAGTTTTTGCATGTTGTATATAAAACTTCTTCAATATTTTCCTTATCCTCTTCATTAAATTTGTCATACCATCCACTTTCCTTAGTCACGCTTTCATATTATCTGATTTCTTCATCTATGTTGTCTGGTGTATTAGATCTCCTCGTCATCGGTTTGACTAATTTTTCAATTGTCATGCCAACAACCTTTGACTTCTTACCTCTTGCCCTTAATTTTTCTTGGTCTTTATCTGATTCTAGTTTAGCTTCTTCATCCTCTACTGTATCTTTCTTACTCCTCTTGCCTTTTGACTCTTTATACCCATGAGTTATTTCCTTCTTTCACTTATTAGTCCTCTACTCAATTACAAGTGTTTTTACCTTTTCATTTTCTTTAATCACCGATGCTTCAAGTTGTGATGTTTTTTTCCTCTTTGATTATGCTCTACTAAAAGGGAAAGGAGTCTCTATTTTCACCATTGAACTCCCAATTTATCTCCCTCTTACCTTACTGGTTGTAGAAGATACAACATCTACCTCTACTTCTTAAGCAAGAGTACCAGAAGTACTAGCTTCATCACTTACAAATTTTTGTCTAATCTTATCCATCATCTCCTTAGTAATGCCACTCTTCTTGGCTAGGTCATCAACTCTTTTCCTCACTCTTCTTTCTATCACCGGTTCCATCAGTTGTGAGTGAATATTTAGAATTTTTTCTTCATAGGTACCAAACCTAGGGGTACTTGCATCAATCAGTTTCGATAATAAATCATCTGCATAAAGTGATGCATATCACTATCTACCTCATATCCCATTGGTAAATCCAAAGAGGATCTTGTTGTACCAATTGCATCAAACATGTATTTGTACTCATAATGAAACATATGTCTTATTTATACTTTTCCACTATACCAGTTGGGATCCTTTCCCTCTCATGCATTTGTTTATGAAAGTCTTTAAAATAACCCCACATGAAACTAGTAAAGTTATTTCCTAACATTCTTATGCACTCATTAATCTACACTACTAATAGTTTATCAGTTGACCACTGAACATTACCGATACCAGGGAAATTATTTTGCAAGTAGAAAAATATACATACCAATACAGAACCTGTTAGAATACCTAAGAGGGGGGCGAATCAGTTAGATTAGTTATCCTACTAGTCCCAAACTCCCAAATGTACCTTACAAAACAATTTCAACAATTTATGCAACTCGGTAACATAAAATATCAATATATCTGTTCACTTTATCGATTACCATTAATTATCCAAACTGTGATTACCGACTAAATCAACTATGTAGTATGTAAATTATGATAGAAAAACAATCATAAAAAATAACACATAACACAATGATTTAACATGGAAACCCTGCTAAGGGAAAAACCACCTAGGACCAATAGCCCAAAATAATTCACTCTTCTGAAGTGAGATCGGTAAAGAGCCAACCTTGTTAAAGGTTACAATACACATTGTTAGGTGTGACCTGGTTAGAGGATTTATCACTAATAGTTAAATTTTGACCAGCATTCACTATGGGGTCAATAAGATAACACTTTACATTTAATGAATGTCATAGGATAGTACAATAAGACTATTAAGTCCACTCAATTAAGAGATTTTCTGAATCAAAGGTTAAACTGATACAGTACTGATCTGATTCAAATACAACTCAATTGCAAATATTCAGATCTATGCTGTGCTCATAAAATCCTTTGATCATTAATCAATTCACTTCCTTAATATTTCTCAACTTACTTTCACTTGGTAAATAGTTCTCTGATGCTCGGTAATGTCTGCAGCTCGGTTCTTTCTGTAACCAGTTTGATCAGGAATGCATGAATAAAATCTTCATGAGAAATCTCTATAGTCTCCTTTTGTCAGGAATGTTTCAATAATGAAACTCATATCTCTTATATAGACAAGTAAATTGTTTTGATATCAGCCATCATATTTTGTCTCTTAATCTCCTTTTTCCATTTTTCTACTTAAACCTTCCTCAGTAGATGTGTCTTTAACACATTTCAATCTCATCCTTTAGATCATCTCTGAATTATGTCACTCGTGGATCTCATAACTAACTTCATCATTAACCTTAAAATAATAAAAATATCCATCTCATCAATTTAAGTTGATCATTCTTAGCATTTAATGTTTTCATCCATACTTGGTTAATACTGAAATGCGTCAGTGATAACTAACTCGGTTATTACTATCACTTGGTATATGTTGCACTGGCTCAGTGTATACATAAGTCTTTAATTACTGACCACATTAACTTATTCAATTCAAATCTTTTCTTTGTAATAGTGTTGGATATTGCTAATGCATGGGTAGTGATTGAGACATTTAATATGTTTAATCACTACGTTACTGAATGGGCACTCATACTATTGTCAATTGTGTTTTGTCACTGATGTCAACATATGCTTCTATGAAGGATCCAGATTGGTAATCACAGTGTACGGAAGTTGTACGGATGTTTCAGATGCTAGGAAGTTAGAAGAGAGTTTAGATGGATTTTTTGATCTTATATCTAAGATCGCATCATTAATGGATGCGTATTAAGGAAGATAAAGTTGTTTTGGTAAAGACTAGTCACTGGACTGTGACAGTGAGAATTGACAGAGTTAGTCTCTGAGTTTTTGGTATATATTTCAGACGGATTGGATTCAAGGTATGTGATATTGAAGGATGATGTACTGACAAATGTTTATTGGTCAATGCAAGGTATGGAATGATTGGTGACATGATCTGTGGTGTGTGCTCTGGCGATAGCTTATTATGAAGCTGACTCAAGGAATGAAGTGTGTGTTTTGTTTGGCAAGCATAATTCAAGGATGTCGGTCCTTAATTGTTGTAATGTAATCATTGTAAAATTATTTATGATACCGTGTCTATATTAGCAAGGGCCTATGTAATTGTTTGTAATTAGGAAAGCCTTATGGGCTGACCTATTCTTCGTAAAATGTAATAAGGTATAAATAAAATGTCTTTTCTTTGGAAGAGGCATGGATGTGATATGTGTGATATAAGGAGGTTGTGAACTTGTGTCTGTTGTATGTAGAGAAGAGGATTATTGGTGGAATTCATTGGAATTGATCAAGCAAAGACAGTTGCTGGAAAATAGTTCAGTAGATTGTGTATTTCTTCATATACACTTGTTGCAAACTAGTGAGTTCAGAATGTGGACTTACCCTTCTTTGGGCAGTGAGCCTTGGGTAATGAGCCCTCTTTTGTTCTTGACTCCTAACAGGGTCTATCCTCTAATGAGGACTATGTACTGTAATGTTTCAATAAACTCCTAACAGGGCTATATCTTTTAACAAGGATTACTATACTCTCAGTACATCATTAGTGGGTGCTAATTTTAATACCCCAAAATTGGCACCTAATAATTTCAATCAATTTTGGTACATTTTCTTCAATTTCACATCTTCAAAGTCCTATTTTACTAGGCAATTTTCTCTCTCCTACCTGACTTTATTTTGACTTGATGTCAATTGCAAAAAACCTAATTTGCATTAATCTCACACTATAATTAATTCCTAAGTATTTGACTTTATTCGCTAAATAATCCCTATGATAAATTGATTTAATTCTAAAGTCCTAAGTGCTTTAAATTAAATTAAAAATCCACCCCCTTTAGCTAATACACATAAAGGAATTAATATTACTTAGTTATGTGAATGGAGTATCTTATTTGGATTTAATAATTCAAATATTCGAACGGTCACCCATATGTGGCAATAATTCATTCTTTTAATTAAGTAATTCATGAATATTTGTCTCAATTGGGAATGAAGAGTCAACCGTTTCATTTCAAGAACCTCTTCATTCTCTCCCTAGGGTTGTCTATATAATAAACCTTCTTCCTCATTCGAAGAAGGCAATTTTGAGAGCACAAAAACTATAGCGAAATTTCATCTCAATTCTTTCATATTTTCAAACTTTTATTGCATAATTAGTTTAATTTCTCATTTTAGTATAATATTGCACTCTCATGTAATATAGTTTGTTCATTGCTATTAGCTTAATTATCATATTTCTTTTATGTTCTTAGCTTAAAATCTACACTCTCATATTTCTTTCAAGTTCTTAGTTTAAAATCTGCATTTCATTCCTAGCTTAATTGGCATTTTCATCTTAGATTAATTGCATTGTTTATCTTTCATAGCTTTCAAATCCTCCATATTAGCTTGGTCTTTTTGTTGTTTGCTCTCATTCTAAGAGTAATTCAAACACCCCAGTTAATTAGGAGGCAACAGGTCGATTCACTATGAATCTGTGAATTGAGTAATTCATACTCATTTTCATAATTCAATTTGTGAGAAATGACTATGTTGTGTATATGGCTGGATTAGAGGTCCATGTTCAGCTATAAACATTCTGGTGCCCACCGTGGGGTAGAAAAATTGATTTCTGGCCTCATTAATCTCAAAAAAATTTTTGAATTCTGCAATCTACTATACGTTCATACTTCTCTATGTATGAAAGTTTGCACAAGATTCCTAGGCGTATCATGTGAAGTTTTTCTCCCTATAGCACTCTCTCGCATGAAACAATACTTTCTCATGCAGGCCCTGGTACTTTCTCATGCACAGTGCAATACTTCCTTGCACGAAGTTTCACTGTCAGACAATTAATTTTTTCTAGATTCTGTAATTCACTGTTGTTTTTCCTGACATGTACTTTTGTTGTTGATTTCATATCTTTGTTTCTGTCACAACATAACAGTGGTCTACAGGTCACTTTGTCGAAGATCATAAAACTTGCTAATGGTTTGCTTGTAGGATGATTGTTGAAGACCTTTTAAAATGTTGTGTTTGTTTTCTTGCTTTCATTCACATAGTATAATTAGGGCTCCGTTAAAATTTCTTAAGGGTCCTAATAGAAAAGTAGGGGAATAGGATCTTCATTACATGGAAGTGATGCCCATAGATGAAATCGAGACCCAGATGTTTCTAGAATGATGGATGCCTAGGGAAGTGGGGAAAGGTAGTGAATCTTTAGCACTTCTACTTGCCAAGGGATTATGCTCTTCTCTCTTTGAGAGAACCAGAAACTCAAAAGCTTGTGGATTTGGTGGAGTGAAGCTAATTCGATGATGAATATGCTTGATGTGTCTGGGTAAGGTGAAGAGGTAGAGAAGTATGCTTTTCTCTCTTTGAGAGAAACAAAAAACCAAACCCTCAGATTCAAGCCAAGTTGTGTCACCTTTAGAGGGCCTGTCGGAAGTTGAACCTCTAGGAATGACCAAAGTGAGTACGCACCTATCACTAGTGATTTTGCCTCACTATGATAAAGAATGTTTTGTTGAGTCTAAAGACTCCAAAACCATGTTAACTTCCTTCTCTTGATTTCGACTATCATCTTGAGAAGGCTCCATCTATTGTACTGAGCGGTGCCACTCCTAGCCCTAATTGCGGGGGTGTATGACTTTTGGGTGTTGGTGTGGCTGCAAGGCCTCAACCTTGTATTGGGGGAACTAAAGGTTAGTGTGAATGAAATCCCACTAAAAAATTCCCCTAGTTAGTTTCCTACCCGGTTCACCTCCGAAAGGAGTCATAATCTTTGCACAGGGAGGGAGAAGAATCTCTCACGTAGATTCTCACCATAGGCATGCACCTAGATGCTTGAAGGTGGTATATGATGCTAGCCCCTACTTCAAGGGTAACCTTTGAACATATACTATTGAGTCCTTGGAAACACTAAAAACATGGGTGCCCTCTAGGGGGTGACACGGCTGTGTGAGGTGAACACATGAGCATAAGTAGTGGGGCAAAGATTTTGGCTTCTCACCATTTTTTTGTACAGATAACTATGTGTTTGTTATCGAGTCTTAAACTTGTCCATAATGATTAAACAAAGACTCCCATGATACTACCAAGTTTCTTTATCCTTGGTAGGTCTGTTTACGACTACTTCTTATGTCACCATTTCTTGATCAAACCTTCATGTTTGTAAACGAGTGCTTGAAACCTTCAAATTCAGATTGTTGATTAAACTGTTCTTCAAACCTGTCTAGAAACTAGATTTCCTATTTGAGAACCATTTACATTGTGTCCCAAAACCTATGTTTTATCTCAAAATTTGCATTGAACTGTCGAACACTGTCTTTTTCCTGCGTGAAGTTTCAAAAACTAAGCACTTTCTTGTGCAAGATTTCATTCTCTCACACGATGCCTGGCACTTTCTCACATAGCCTGGTACTTTCTTGTGCGAACCTGTACCCTCATTTTCAAAATAGAGACTTATTTCCCATTGACTAGTTGGCTTTTTATCTGATCTGGTTTTTGTTTGAGGTCTGTTTGTCCATTTTCCTATCATTCACTACCAGAAACTGAGTGTCTCAAGCTGTGAACTAATCGATTATTGCTTTGACTCATTTTGTCTCTCCTTTATTTATCTTATCTCTTTGTGCTTTTGTATCCTATGTCGTGATAGTCTTATATCAATTGTTCTAGCCATACTCCTTATGATTCATACTAGGTGCATCTCACATCTTGGTTGTCCTAACATTTATCTCCTTTTCATTATCTCTTAGAGATAGAGTTTTAGCATTATCCTGAGTCTTCTCTTGTTTCATCTTCATCTATGACTATCACAACTTGAAGTGGCAACACCTATCCCATTCGTAATACTGGTCAAGGTAGAGGTAAACCTCATGATTAGGAAACAAGTTGTCCTAAACCTATCGTGTAATCTGAACATTATGAGGGATCCTCAAGTTCTTTTTTGATTACTTTGAAAGATAGCCCATCTCAATCACCTCTAGTGTTCCAAGAGTTATTTAATCCATTGTTTCAAGCACAACCCGATTTCTCATTTCAAGAGAAAGACAACTCCTTCCAAAACAACTCATTGTTTCAGAACTTTGGAAGACCACTTCCTCGGACTAGTCTTATCATTGAACCTATTGATCCTGTTGATGATATCAACTCATTTGAACCTATTGATCTTCTTGATCTTGTTAGAGCACCAAAAGTCACCTTAGCTGTGCCCTTTCAGCATCGTTCATATCATTTTACTAAGTCTTCAATTGTTGCACAGTCCTACGTTGATAAGATGGGATAGCCATTTGACTTCCAACTAGAAAAATATAGCTATACTTTTGATCAATCTCAAAACAACCAATATCATGGTCAATCCTCCGATGACCAATAGCATGCTCAACCCTAAAATGAGAAATGCAATGATCAAACCCAAAATGACCAAGCTCAAAACAAAGCTCAAGGTGGTCAACCAACGTATCACTATCATCCTCCTCCTTTCGATCAGAGTTAAGATCAAATCCCAAGAACTTATGAGATCCTTGGCAATGAGGGTGATGACACAATAACTCAAAATGACATAGACATTGTGAAAGAAAACAAGAGTCTTATTAAGATGATGGAGATCATCCTTCTAGAGGAAAAGGAAAAATACTTTCTTGAGTTGGCCAAACAAGGGGCTAAATTACCCTCAAATTTTCAAGTTGAAATGCTTGTGGCCAACGAAGAAGAGACTAAGGCCACCAAGTTGCAAAAGATGGTCTGAGACATGCAAGATCAGATTAGTCAACTTGTGAAGAATAAGGATAAACCCGCACAACAATTCACTATGGAAAGCATTTGTCCTTTCCCCTTTGATAGGAGTCTTCATATGCCACCCTTTCCCAGAGGTGTAGAGCTCCCTAAATATGACAAATACTTGGGTGCTACTGATCCCCAAGATCACTTAAGGGAGTTTTGCACTTTATCCATGGAATTCATGCATGATCAAACATATCTTATGCACCTATTTCCTCGTAGCTTGGGTGGACCAGCTATGGAGTGGTTTTCTCGATTTCCCAGTAGCATTAAGACTTTTGACGAAATGGCTAATCTATTTCTCCAACATTACTCACATAATATTTAGCATCTGGTCAACATCTGAGATCTTTGCAATTTGAAGTAGTGACAAAGAGAATCTTTTATGACATTTCTCCAAAGGTGGAGACAATTGTGTACAAGGTGTCCTCACAAGCTACCAGAGTCTGAGAGGCTCGATATTTTCTTGGACAATCTCATCCCAAACTTCAGATACCAAGTGCAATTAAAAGGTCCCCTCACTTTTGATAGCATGATTAAATAAGTGGTGCAAATAGAGGCCTTCATGATTAAGAAAGGGGAATTGACTTTGAACAAAGACAACAAACAAGGATCTTCAAACTCAAACAAAGATAAAGGGAAGTTTGTCAACAAGAATAGAGATGTTTTGAATGATGGGGTGGTCAACAATATGACCCCAAAGCCTGCTAAGTCTATTTTTAATATCTCTTCTAGCATACAGGTGATCAAAGCTACCAAAAATCTTGTGATAGAAAATCAGTAACCTTCAAGGTTTTCTAGGAACAAACCTTGGGCATCTCGACCCAAGTGTGAATTCACTTCCTTGGGAGAACTACTTGATGTGGTCTAAAAAACTCTCATGCAGAATCAAATTCTTACTCCTTTGGAAAAGCATCTCTATGACCCACAACCCTGACCTCATTGGTAGAATGACAACGCCTACTGTGACTATCACCAGAATAAGGGTCATAAGACTTCTACTTGTCTTCAATTGAGACACAAGGTCAAATACTTGATTGATAGCAGTGACATTGTTGTGGACAACCATATCAAGAATTCAAACCATCAAGAATTTAAGGATCCCTTCCTTCCTCACAAGAAGGGTGAATCTTCAAACACTAAGAATACCAATGCTAAGATAAATTACATGTACACTAATGATGAAAATGTCATTGGTATGATCAAACCTATGGGAGTTAAGTATTGTGATGTGATTACCATTAAAGGGAGTGGTGATGCTCCCTAACCTAAGACTCCTTTCATTTTGTGTAGTTCCATGCCTCATTCATCTAAATTTGAACAACCTCAAGATTGTGCCAATGTTGTTTCTCGATCACATGGAAGGGTTATTTTGAAAGGTCCTAATACTTCTACATCCGCTCCAAAGAAAATTGTGGATAAGACTACCATTGGCACTACCAATAAGAAAATGAAATCAGTTCCTACATCTAGCTCGGCTAGTTATAACATCTTAGATCAGCTCCAGTGAACCAACACTTAGATTACCATTTTTGAGTTGTTGAAGATCTTGCCTTCTCATAGGCAAATTCTAGATAAAGCCCACGCCAAGGAAAATGTTCCCAAGGATCTCGATCTCGATCGGTTCCAATCTATGGTGGGTCATTTGACTTTGCCTCATTATTTTTCCTTCTCTAAAGAAGATGATCACTCTCTGAGCCATCTGCATAATGCTCCCTTTCACATAGAGGTCATGATATGTCCTAAGCACATCCACCGAGTGCTTATAGACAATGGTGCTAGTCAAAATATATGTTCTATTAAACTACTTAACCAGCTAGGTTATGATGAGAATTGTATAGACTCCCACAAAAAGATTACTATCCAAGCTTATGACAAGGAAGAATGAAAATCCCAAGGCTTAGTTGTGCTACCCATCTACGTAGGACCTATTGAGAGAGATGTTAATTTTGAAGTTCTTGACATTCCTCTTGCCTACAAGATTCTATTGGGTAGGCCATGGATTCATGAGATGCAGACTATTCCATCTATGAACCATCAATGCATTAAGTTTCCATTCCATGGAGTGGAAGTCACTGTGCCTACTAATATCAATTATTCTTGCAATACCCTTGCGCAATCTACAGATAGCTTCCTTCCAGCTAATATAGAGTCCACTGAGTTCTATGATGCTAAGCTTAAAGAAATGGAACAAACTCTAAAACTTAAGGATGCAGGCATGGGAGAATACTGAATTAAACCTATGCTATCACTGGTTGCTCTCCCTCCATCTCCACGCTCTTATGGGAGATCTTCTGAGAATAAAAAAACTTCTGATGACTCTCCTCAAATAGTCTACAATGGCACCTTTCTACGTGCCTCTACACTTTTAGAAGATGAGGATGAAGAAATAGTTATCACAGCTTGGATCTATAAAGGAAAAGAAACATTTGAAACAACTACTCCACCTCTAGACTTAGAGCAAGAGCCATACAGTGAGGCCTTCAAGATCATGAATCACTTCGGCTATAAGGGGAGTGGTCCTATAGGAATGAATGACAATGGTTTGTTGAAACCCATTGAAGCTATAGGTCACAACACAAAGGATACTATTGGCTTAGGCTTCAAAAAGATCCCCTTTCATTTAGGGATAAACAAATTTGTGCCAGAACTTGAACTTGAACCTGAGCTAGAATTTGAAGATACTACTCCAAAGGTAAACCTAGAGGCCATCTTTGATGAAGACACATTCCCATATCCTATTCCTCTAGCACTTGCTGCACTCTTTGTAGAACCTAATGAACCTATTATACCTATCCACATGATAGAAACTGATAGTGATTCTGATGAGACCGCTTTAGTGCATCAACTCACATATGACCAATGGAAAGAAATGCAAATGGCTGAGTCCAACTCTCAGGCTGAACAATACATACCCACACATTTCCAAGAACAATTTGAAAAAGATCAATTTTAGCAAGCAATTAATGCTGCAAGAAATGAAGATGATTATGTAGCCAATGCTAATGGAATTCCCACATCAAGTACTAACTCACATGAGTACGAGTTTGACTCTTTGTCTGATGCTACTTATAATAAAGTTATAGACATGGTGCATACCTTTTAAAGAATTCTTGAAGTAGGTGAAGGGTATAGCATTAGGTCACACAAATTAGATGCCATCGGTGTTAACTTGTCCTCTACTTCTAACGTGAGTTCTCATAGGAATTTGAATGCTCCTTTGGATGAGATCTCTCTAGGTCTTGACTTTCTCATCCATGCTTTTGATGGTTATACCGTGAATGCAATTGAACCAGTCACTACTTCTCTCTCACTCAAAAATCCCAATCTGATAAACTGGAGCTCCCCCTCCTCATCCAATGAAGTCCTAACATTCTAGAATGATTACGCTCTAGCCTATTACCTCCATGCTATTGAACCTATAATGTCCTCCACCAGCAAAAACAGTGTCAGCATGACAGGCACATATCAAGTATCTTAGTCAAAAAATTAAAAGAAGAAAAAATAGAAACTCTGATGGTGAAAACCACATTGTGGCAGTATCAGAGTCAAAAATAGTAAAAATAAAAGATGCATCCAAGGGTGAAAACCTCTTTGAGGTGCCCAAGGATGAGATACTTGATACGCTCCTGAGCCACTTTCAAGAGATGTCATCAGTATTGATTGAGCAGACACAACTAGTAAATTTGGGTACAGAGGTTGCTCCACAAATTAATCATCTAGCATAGTCATTATCTACAAAAGAAAAGGAAGAGTTCACTAGCTTCTTTCAAAGCAAGAAAATAAAATTTGCATGGACTTACTCTGACATGCCTGGATTAGACCCCAATCTAATCATGCACCATTTTTCCATTGCACCAAGTATTAAACCTGTTAAATAGAAGCTGCAAAAGATGCATCCACACGTGGAACTTTTAGTCAAGGAAGAGCTAGAAAAGCTTCTTAAGGCTGGTTTCATAAGGACTATTGATTATGTGGAGTGGATTTCAAATATTTTTCCATTCACCAAACATGATAAATCCATTCGTGTGTGCACAGACTTCAGGGATCTAAATAAGGCATGTCCAAAAGATGACTTCCCACTTCCTAAAATTGACATGATAGTGGATATGACAGCAAGTTATGAGATGTATTCCTTGATAGGTGGCTTTTCTAGCTATAATAAAATAAAAATTGTGCCAGAAGATCAAGAAAAGACCACTTTCACATGTGCCTAGGGTACCTTTTGCTAGAATGTCATGCCCTTTGGGCTTAAGAATGCTAGAGAAACATATCAGAGAGCTATCACTACCATTTTTCATGATATGATGCATAAAACAATGGAAGATTGTGTGGATGACACTTTAGCCAAAAGCATGTCGTGGAAAACTGATCTAACAGATTTGGGTCCCATACTTCACCGCATGGAACAATTTAGTCTCAGACTTAATCCCAAAAAAGTGCATTCGGTGTCACTTCTGGAAAACTCTTGGGTTACATCATTTCAGCTAAAGGCATAGAAGTTGATCCAGAAAAATTTCAAGCTATTATGGACACACCTCCACCTAAAAACATTAGTCAAATGAGAGGACTGCAAGGAAGGTTACAATCTATCTAGCGTTTCATTTCACAGTTCGCCGACAAGTCACAACCATTTACTAAAACCTTGCATAAGGGTGTGACTTATGAATGGAATGAAGAATGTGACAGAGGACTCACTCAAATTAAGCAGTATCTTGCTAATCCACCTATATTGATGCCTCCCATCCATGGGAATCTGCTCATACTATACATCTTAGCAACGAACACATCTTTGGGTTCTCTCCTAGCTCAAGAAGATCATAACAACAAAGAGAGAGCCATATATTATATCAGTAGAACATTGGTTTCTTATGAGATGAATTATTCCATCATTGAGAAAGCTTGTCTAGCAGTAGTGTTTTCTTCTCAGAAGTTGTAGCACTATATGCTCACTCACACTACAAGGCTTATTGCAAAAATTGATCCACTAAAGTACTTATTGAGCAAGGCTTCCCTCATGGGTAGATTAGCAAAATGGGTGATGATACTTAGTGAATTTGACATTGATTATGTGGAAAGAAAATCTATTAAGGGACAAGAAATTGCTGATCAGTTGGTGGAAGCTCCTCTGAAAGATCACCAGCCTTTGAACATTGAATTCCCAAATGAATCCATCATGCTTCTCACACATCAGGGTTGGAGCATGTTCTTTGATGGATCATTCACTCAGCAAGGATCAGGTGTAGGCATTTCATTTATAACACCTCAAAGATACTCATTACCAAAAGCTTACAAAATGTTGTTTCCCTGCACAAACAACATCATCAAATATGAAGCTCTCATTAATGGTATGAAGATAGCCATTGAATGGCATGTGGATGAGCTAAAGATCTTTGGAGACTCTCAGTTAGTCATCAACCAAGTTAATGGTATCTATCAAACAAAAGATGACAAGCTAGTGCCTTACAAATGAATGGTGGATGATCTCAAATAGTATTTTGCACACATTTCTTTCCAGAAAATTCCAAGGGTGGACAATAAAGAATTTGATGCTATGGCCACTCTTGCCTCAATGTTACAAATGCCAGAAAATGACTTCAAACATGAATTCCTAGTGGAGGCATTACACTACCAAGCATATGACATTCTTGAAGCTAGGATGATTTGTTTAGTCATTGGACATGATTCATCCCGCTACCACCATATCTATTCCTACCTCTATGACCAAATCATTCCAAACACCTATACCTAGAATGAAAAGCATCACTTAATTCGTAATGCTTCATGGTATGTCATCATAGAAAATGACTTGTATAGACAGGGTCTAGACGGTACCCTCCTTAGGTGTCTAGAACCCGATGATTCCAAACGTGTGTTAGTTGAGGTACATGAAGGTATCTATGGGTCTCATTCGAGTGGTCTAACGTTGGCTCAGAAACTTATTAGAGCTGGTTACAACTAGCTAGATATGGAGAAAGAAGTTGTTCAATATGCCAAGGCTTGTAAACAGTGCCAATTTCATGGAAATCTAATCCATGCTCCTGCTAAAGAACTTATTCCTTTCATTAGTTTTTGGCCATTTCAGCAATGGGCCTTTGATCTAGTGGGTCAAATACATCCTTCTTCTTCAAGAGGACATAATTTTATCATCACAACTACTGACTATTTTACTAAGTGGGTTGAGGCAGTTCCTCTAGCTGTAGCTGATGGAAAGTTCATGGCTATGTTTATACTGAACTATATCATTTCTAGATATGGTGTACCCTCATCCATTGTCACTGACAATGGGGGACAATTCAAGAACAAGGACTTAAAAGAGTTATGCACCAAATTCAAGATCATTCAACATTGGTTGTCTATCTATTATCCCTAGGGTAATGGACAAGCATAAGCTTCTAATAAGACAATTCTCAAAATCTTGCACATAATAGTTCATAAATCAGGTAGAGATTGGCACCTCTAGATTAATCTAACTTTGTGGGCCTATATAAAAAGTATTCAAACACTAATGGGGGCCATGCCCTTTTCCTTGGTTTATGGAGAAGATGCAGTATTGCCTATTGAGGTCGAGATTCCTACATTGCAAATCTCTCTGAGGGGCCTCTTCATTGATGAAGAAAACAAAATATCCCAACTTCAAGAGCTTGAGTTACTAGATGAATGCCGGAAGGTGGTGTTTGATCATCTTCAAGCATACCAAAAGAGGATGTCCAAAGCCTACAATAAGAAAGTCAGACAAAGAGAATTCCAAGTGGGTGATCTTGTCCTGAGAGAAAACCCCAAAAATCAGCAGTAGCGGGTCCAAAAAGGGAAATTTGAACCAAACTGGCTTGGTCCATATGTTATCACTATAGCATTTGGATCTAGTGCATATCAACTCTCCACCATTGAAGGAGAACAGCTCAAAGAGCCTATCAATGCTCTTCACTTGAAGAAATTCTATAGTTGAGGCATTCTTTGTGTGCTCATGTACATACTTATTGGTCCTGAAAAAAATTAAAAAAATGGTATATTGGCAAAAATCCTAAAAATTGCAAAATGTCCTGAAAAAATGATCATCTTAGTGAAAACATAGTAAACAGGTGCTTTGATGTATCTATTATCCTAGTGAAAGCCTGGTAAACAGGCGTCTTGATAATAATAATAAAAAATACAAAATTTAAAAAATACAAAAAAATCAAAAGATAAAAAAAAAAAATTTTAAAATGATGAAATATTCAAAAAAATACAAAAAAAGAGAAAAAAGAGAAAAGAACAAAAAAATTGAAAAAGACAAAAAATGTGCCATTGATGAAAACTTGGTAAACAGGCGTCATGGTATCAAAAATAGAATATCTACCAAGATGGTGAAAACCTTGTAATAGGCACCTCTTGTTTCCTGAAGCTACATCTCATCTTGGCACCATTTGGCTCTTGCTTTCCTTCTTTACTTTGTTTCATGCTTTAGTTCATTTCCTACTTTAGTCTGTTTCCCACTTTGGTTTGCTGGCTCATGCACTTTCTTTCAGTTGTCTTCGAGTTTTTCCTTGACTCTTCATGGATTGGAACTGGTCACACTTGGGGGCACCTTCCTATTCTAGGGGGCATTGTCCTATCACTTTCGGAGATGCTTTCTTGCATCAGTCACCAGTGGTCCTCACTGTGTCTTCCTGCTAATGCCTAGCTATTGCTTGGATCTCTCACCTTGAGGATCTCTTGTACATCAGTCACCAGTGGTTCTCACTGTGTTTTCCTGCTGATGTTTCACTAGTATCTCTGAGATCTCTCTCCTTGAGGATCTCTCTTGTATCGGTCACCAGCATTTCTTGCTATGTCTGCCTGCCGATACTTCATTTCCTTCTCCGATTTTCTCTTCAAGATGACTTTTTACGTTGTATTATTCTGATTCGATTTCAATCCGCTTAAACACAAACATAAACTAAGACTAAAACTGAATTTTTTTTCCTTTGAAGTGTGCTAAGCTTTTCCTTTGAGTGCTTTTTTGGTTGCTTTATCATTTCCCCTTGAGCGAATCTAAGATGTCTTTCTTGACTAAGAAATGCGAAGACTAGGGGCATGATCTTTTCTTAGCTTTTTGTTTGCTGGTTTAGTTCCAATGATCCAAAGAATCTATATAAGAGGGGTGTCCACTGTGAGAGCCTTCATCTCATATTGAATGGCCATGTGTACCTCTACTCCTTTTATATGGACACTTTGGTGAGGTTGGTTCTTCTCCTTGTCTATTTTGAGTAACTTCTTTCTACCACAAGTGAAATTGCACACGCTCGTCCTGCTAAGTGAACTTAAGGGTCACTATGAGCAATCTTTAGAAAAAGAAGGAACTCTTGTGTGTCTAGCATGTTTGTTTGCAAGCAACATTCAGGTCATTCTAGCAATTATGCTTTGATGCTTATGTTAACTTGCTAAATCAAAAGGAATAGGTGTTCAGGTCATTCTGGCTTCTTGTGCCTTAATGCTTACATCTCATTCTGACAAATCTAAGACTTATGTCATATTCATATTCTCATGATTGTGATGTCAGTGAGGATTGTATGGCATCTTGTAATTGTCTCGTGCCTAAAAGAACTCTATGATGATAATACGATGAGTCCAACAACCAAGTCTTAGGGCTACATCTAGTTTAGGCTTGCATTTTCACTCTAGGATTGCATTGAGAGAATGTTTGGTGCTCTCTTGATTGTCTTCTAGATCTCTTCATTGAAGGTTCTCATCTTTTGTCCCAAGTTTGTCTTGGCTACACAAGTGTTTGTTCCTCACTCTTGATCTTTGAAACATCTTTTTGGTTAGTACCTATCATATATTGCTATATCCCGCATGAGATGATTAGGACCACATACACTGCATGTCCATTACATTTCCATTTGCATCCATAAAATCCATATACATTTACATATTCATATACATATACATGTGCATCCATTATAAGCATAAATAAAATCATACATTGCATTCATTTATCTATCATCTATCATTGCATTTCACATTGCATATTCATATACCATCATAAAAGAAAATATGTGCATTACATATATAATCCATACATCTAAAGAATCTAATAAACATCTCATAAAACATCAACACCAAAGCAATATATAAACACATACAATGATATCAAAATAGTGATCTCATATATATATATATATAAATATATATATATCTCGATCTAATCAATGTCATGAACAAAACAATGGTGCTACTTGAGCATAGTATAAAAAATGGGCTACAATATGGATATCAACAATGTGCTAACTCTGCCCATCGCCACCTAGAAGAGGTGGTGGCAGTGGTCCCTATGTTGGTGCCTGTGGATGTGGCATCAGTCTCTATGGAGGTTCATGTGGTGGTGCCTATGGTGCTCCAACGTACTCAAAAAATGGAGGCACCTGCTCTGACAAATCTAGAACAACTCCACAATATGCCACATAATAATAAGCTACCTGAGCAGCCTCATATCTAGTCTCTATCTGTGACCGTGCTAGCTCCTCTCATAGCTCTCTAATCTCCTGATCCCTATCAGCTAAGAAACTCTCTTGTATGATGACTCATGTGTGGTAGTCATCTCTCTCACACTGTACCTACCTGACCCTCTCCTAGCTCTTCTTGAGAGCCTCTTGTAGCTATGGTGTCTGTGCTCTAATAGGAACATCCTACATATCTGTATCATCACCCAGAGGCATCTACTATGATGGACCCCCTCTCCTCTACCTAGTGGATCTTTGTTGAGTCTGACTACTCCCAGCACTTGCATCTGATCCCATGGTCCTAGGAGGGATGTCTGTCTGCCCTATCTGTGGCCTCAACACTCTCTGTCTCTGCTACTTCTACTAAGGCCCCTATTGTGCAGGCTATTGTATTAGTACCTGCTACTAGATAGGTACCTATTGCTACTACTACTATTGTCCCTATGGTTTTTGTGCCTACTACTTCTGTGCAGGTTGCTGCTGAGCTCTCTGTCCCATCCCGACAGGATCTTTAAATCTGGGAAAGGGATGAGCTAGGCAATGATCTTTGTATGCAAGCGTCATCCTTGCATTGGTGACATCCACCATATAATCCCATCAGACCTGAGGTACTCGTGCCTCAATCACACATCTACCTAGATCTAATCTTGAATGCCACCCCTTCTTCTCCTCATTGGTGAAGTGGGCATAGGGGCAGTACTCCTAGGAGATGTCCTATTGTCTCCCAAACTGACACAAGATGCATGTGACAAGAAAATTCTCAATAATTGTAACACTGCATTTGATTAGTAGACGTGAGACAAACATATAAGAAAGCTCTCATCGGGCATCATCCCATGGCTCGGTAGCAACCCAAGGTCTCCATACAATAGCTACCATGTCATCAAGTTGTTCGTGCCACTGCTCTATCTTATCTAGCAATGGCTGAGTCATTGGACCTATGTACCTATATATATAAGGCTCAAGAGCTTTCTGTGTATCATGGAAAATAGGCCTACAAATGGGGAGATGCTCCCAGGCCTAGATTTGTAAAATAAAAATGCCTGCTGCCATGGTCTTGGCTCCTTGATACAAAATATCGTGCATCTCATGGTACATATGGGCAAGCATGCACTCACCCCATCCGAACCTGGTGGCTGGCCTATCCAACATCTGTTGCAGCATCAACCCCCAGCCACACTCCAAACCATGCTAACCTTGATCAGGAACCAAATAACAACTCACAAACATAGCAAGGACCATGGCTAATGGGTGAGCACCACCATACCTACTGATCAAATCCTCCGAAGAGATGGCCCGGCCCATCACTAGCCCATCTCAGAATATGGTCCTCAACATCACTGTGCCTACCCTTGGTTGTACCTCATACTCTACTCGGGCACCATGGATAGGTATCCACAAGATCCTGTATATATCCTCGAGAGTGACTATCATCTCCCCTAGCGGAAAATGGAAGGTGTTCATCTCTGAATGGAAATGCTCAACAAGTGCACCAAGAAGACTGTGATTTACCTGAATGTCGGGTATATCACACAAATATCCTAATCTGAGTCCCTCAATATGTGCACTCTCAGCATCTATCAATCTCTGGACTAGTGTAGTGATCACTGGATGATGTGACTAGAAGGTGACGTCAAGGAAGTCAACCTGCAAAGCAAGTGATGATATTGGATCAGTATCTCAATATGATGGTTTTCAAAACAACAACAACAACAAATACAACAATGCATCTATCCTAGACATGACTCTACGACACTCTACTTGGCTAATTTCATTCAAATTTGGCAAATTTTGGCAAAGATTTTACAACACTATAGTAGCTTTTCACACGAGGAAACTATTTCCTCATGTGAGATAGGACCTCCTCCCGCGCGAGAATGAGAAATCTCACGCGGCATTCACAAGCACTTTGCGCAAGCTTGCAGAAAGGCCCCAGGTGAGGAAGCCCTAACCCATGTGAGGAAATCATTTCCTCATGCGAGGGGTGACCTAGGCTGGCATGAGGAAATTATTTCCTCACATGAGACTTGAAGAACGAGCCCTAAAACATGCTAGATCTAACCTAAATCGACCTAGAAAGTAGTAAAAACTAAAATGCAAGGAGGATTATTGACTACTCACAGGTGTGTCATACTCCAATGGCCGGGTGTGTCATCACGAGCACTCAAATTGATGCATATGCATTGGAATACCCTCCATTCTCTCTCTCAGAGATCAAATTCACAAGAAGACAAAAGTGAATAATGAATTGAAAATGACCCCTCTGGGCCTTATATAGCTTTTTAACCTAATTTTCAAAGAGCTCTATTTTGCACGAAAATTACACCCTTGGCTAAATCGACTACTCTGAATCCATTTTCAAGATCGAAATTGAAATCTAACATCTCTAGATAGCTTGAAATCACATTTTAAATTCTGGGACCCTTTGGGATCGGACGCTTGTGTAGTCAGTCTTCTGGCATCATTTTCTTGCCAGACTCTCATCTCCTTAGCTTTTTTCTCAAGATCTTCAATATTTTCATCAAAGTCAACTCTAGTCAAATTTGGTCAACTATGGTCAAACTTGGTCAACTAGACCTCCCGATGACTCCAAATTACTTCTACAGCTTCTTGAATCTAGTCTAATTGCTTCTATTATGTAACCTCTTGTTGTCAACCGTCCTTTTGATATTTCATCTTTTGATTTCACTCCTGAGGGGGTAGGATGATTGCATCATTTGAATCTTGTCGAACTAGTTTCATACCAATCTAATCTAAATCAAAGTCCTCACTGCTTGGGGCATCTCATCTCTAGGGGCATCTTCGTGCCTCGCATCTGGTAATCTTGTCATCTATATTTTAGGTATCTGAGCAATCTAACTCAGATCCTCGAGGATCAAGCTTTGTTCTAGAGATGGTTCTCAAAATCTCATTGGGTATTGGGGCAATCTAACCCTAATTCCTGAAAGCCAAGCTTCATTCTAGAGATGGCTCTCGAAATCTCTTTTGGACCGTTATCTGGGCAATCTAACCTGGGTCTCGGAGGGCTAAGTTTTGTATTGGGGCAATCTAACCCTGATTCTAGAGATTAGTCCTAAATCTACATCTGTCATCATTTGATCAATCGGTATTGGGGTAATCTAACCCTGATTTTGATCTCTTCTCAAGTTGTCATTAGACCGTTGTCTTCACAATCTAACATAGACTTCGGAGAATCATGCCTCATTTTGGAGGTGGTTATGCAATTTGATCTATTTCAGTGTCTTGGCATCCTAACCTTGACTTTCAAGGGTTAAGCTCTATTCTGGGGACAATCCTAAAATCTCATCTGTTGCATCAGACTATTCTTTGAATCAACGCGTTGCTCACACATCAATTCAAAGAGGGGCAAATGTAATACCCCAAAATTGGCACCTAATAATTTCAATCAATTTTGGTGCATTTTATTCAATTTCACATATTCAAAGTCCTATTTTACTAGGCAATTTTCTCTCTCCTACTTGACTTTATTTTGACTTGATGTCAATTGCAAAAACCCTAATTTACATTAATCTCACACTATAATTAATTCCTAAGTATTTGACTTTATTAGTTAAATAATCCCTATGATAAATTGATTTAATTCTAAAGTCCTAAGTTCTTTAAATTAAATTAAAAATCCACCCCCTTTAGCTAATACACATAAAGGAATTAATATTACTTAGTTATGTGAATGAATTATCCTATTTGGATTTAATAATTCAAATATTCAAACAATCACCCATATGTGGAAATAATTCAATCTTTTAATTAAGTAATTCATGAATATTTGTCTCAATTGGGAATGAAGAGTCAATTGTTTCATTTCAAGAACCTCTTCATTCTCTCCCCAAGCTTGTCTATATAATAAACCTTCTTCCTCATTCGAAGAAGGCAATTTTGAGAGCACAAAAACTATAGCAAAATTTCATCTCAATTCTTTCATATTTTCAAACTTTTTATTACATAATTAGTTTAATTTCTCATTTTAGTATAATATTGCACTCTCATTTAATATAGTTTGTTCATTTCTATTAGCTTAATTATCATATTTCTTTTATGTTCTTAGCTTAAAATCTACACTCTCATATTTCTTTCAAGTTCTTAGTTTAAAATCTGCATTTCATTCCTAGCTTAATTGGCATTTTCATCTTAGATTAATTGCATTGTTTATCTTTCATAGCTTTCAAATCCTCCATATTAGCTTGGTCTTTTGGTTGTTGGCTCTCATTCTAAGAGTAATTCAAACACCATAGTTAATTAGGAGGCAACAGGTCGATTCACTATGAATCTACAAATTGAGTAATTCATACTCATTTTCATAATTTGATTTGTGAGCAATGACTATGTTGTGTATATGGCTGGATTAGAGGTTCACGTTTAGTTATAAACACTAATTCCCACTAGGGTTTTTACCTTTAACAGGGTTTCCCCATAACCAAAATATTGTGTTATTGTGTTGGCATTCATTGTGTTCATTGGATCGGATATTGATAAGCTTAAATTTTAAAGTTTAATATTCTATCAAACAACTGATTCACCCCCCCTCTCATTTGTATTATGGACTGTTAATCCTAACAATTGGTATCAGAGCTTTTGGTCCTCAGAGAGAAAGCTTAACAGCTTGAGGTGATCTTGGAAAATGGCATACTGTAGGAAGGATAGTCCTAAGTTTGATCCTAAAAACTTCAACAGTTGGAAAAACAAGATGCGAACACATTTGCTATGTTTGGGCATAGACTACTAGATGATTGTGAAGAAGAAGGAAACTTTGAAGGTTGATAATGACTTAGGGTCAGCCACCGATGATGAAAAGAAACTATTTTCATGAAACATGGTTGCAAGAGAAGCATTGACCAACGCACTATCTAAGGGTGAGTTTACTGAAATTAAAGATCTAGATTCGGCACATGAAATTTGGAATAGACTAGAGGCACTCTATCAAGGAGATAAATATACCAAACAAGAAAAATTGCAGAACTGGAAGACAAAGATGGAGAAGCTGCAAATAAATGAAGATGAAAGCATTAGAGCCTATGTTCAAAGGGTTACATAAGCTATAGTTGGAATCAGAAATTGTGGAGGTACTTATGATGAAGATGAAGTCATTGCAAATATTCTCAGATCTCTAACTCCTTACAAATTCAAGGCAATGTCAATTCAAGAAACTATACCCCTGACTCCAAACTTTAGCAGAGAGATGTTGATTGCAAAGTTAACCACATTTGAAGCTACGGAATTAGGAGAAGTTGCTCCTAAAGTTGAATCTACATTTAGGGCATCCGCACACAAGAAAGTATCTGCACTTCCGAGCACAAGGAAAGAAGACCTGAGAGAAGAGCTTGGTGATTATGTTGAGGAATGGGAGAAGATAATGGAAGAAGAAAAGAAGATGGAAGAACTTGTTGCACTGATAGCTAGAAGAGAGAAAAGAGGTAAGGGAAAATTTGAAGGCAAATTACCTTTGAAATGTTTTTCATGCAATGAGGTAGGCCATTTTGCATCTAGATGTCCTACAAGAGTTCCTAAATACAAACCTGATTATGCAAATATTAGAAGAGATAAATAATGTTATTATCCTAGTGAAGGAATCTCTGATGATGATGATTTAGACAATGAAGAGATTGGATTTGTTGCTATTAAAGATGAACTAGTTCATGAAGAAAAAGCCTTAGTATCTCACATTGACAAGAAAACTGAATGGATAATATATAGTGGATGTTCTCATCACATGACTAGTGATAAGAATAAATTTGTTAAATTAGTAAATTATGATGGAGGTGTTGTAAGGTTTGGGGACAATCTCCCAAAATCCATCATAGGAGTAGGATCCATCATTCTAGATGGAAAGACTAATACGGACAATGTACTACTTTTTGAAGGACTGAAACATAACTTGTTGAGTGTTGGACAGTTAATGGATAAAAACTTTCAGTTAAGTTTTGTTAATGGTAATTGTTTTATCAGAAGCAAGGAAGGAAAATTGATTGCTACCGGTCCAAGATCTAGAGGTAATGTATTTGAACTAAACACATTTGGAGCCTCTTGTTTTGTTGTGAAGGTAGATGATAGTTGGTTATGGCATAGAATATTTTGTCATGTTAACTTTGATAACATTGTGAAAGCAAGTATGGCTAATGTAGTAAGAGATCTACAGAAGATTGTGAAACCTTCTAACATTGTATGCAGAGAATGTGTTATGGGAAAGCAAACTAAAAGAATTCATAAAAGAAAAACATTTACATCAAAAGGAAAGTTGGATTTGGTACATATAGATCTATGTGGACCTACAAGAACAAATTCATACTATGGTGAAAGGTATTTTATACTCTTTGTTGATGACTTTTCTAGAATGATGTGGGTTACTTATTTGAGAGAGAAATCAAAAGCATTTGACAAATTCAAGTTGTTTAAAGAAAAGGTAGAGAATGAATTAGGATTGAAAATAAAGAGTTTAAGATCAGAAAGAGGTGGAGAGTTTACATTAGATTTATTCAATTCATATTGTGAAGAGCATGGAATAAAAAGACACACATCTTCTCCTAGGACTCCACAAAAAAATGGGATAGTAGAGCGAAGAAATAGAACTATACTTGATGTTGCCAAGACAATGCTAATTGAAGCAAATGTATCTCATGTACATTGGAGAGAGGTTGTTGGAATAGTAGTGTACACATTAAACCGAATTCAAATCAAAGATGGCACAAGTAAAAATCCCTATGAACTATGGTTTGATCACACTCCTGTAAAATATTTTAGAATTTTTGGTAGAAAATGTTATATCAAGAGGGATGATGAGATAGGGAAATTTGATGCTAGAAGTGATGGAGGTATCTTCCTTGGTTACTCTATTAAAAGCAAGGCATACAAATGTTTCAATCTAAGATTAAGGAAGATGGTTGAAAGTAACAATGTTAGAATAGATGAGAAATTTCAGATACAAGAAAGAATGTATGACAATAGTCACATATCAAAAGTGAAAGAAACCTCTAATGCTGCCAAAGAAGAAGAACTTGTTGAGTAAGAAAGTGAAAAAGAGGCTTGTGATGATACAAGAAAAACTACTGAAACTCCTAAAACTCAAAGGTATGTAAAAAATAACCATCCTGAAAATCAAATTATTGGCAATACCAGTCAGGGAGTACTAACTAGATCTAAAGTTAGAGAAGAAATTTGTTTAATTTCTCAAGTTGAGCCAAAAAATACAAATGAAGCCTTTAAAGATGAATCTTGGATAAATGCCATGAAAGAATAATTGGATTAGATAAAGAAAAATAATACTTGGGAATTGGTTCCAAGACCTAAAAATAAAAATGTTATAGGAACAAAATGGGTCTTTAGAAACAAAATGGATGAAGAAGGAACAATTGTAAGGAATAAAGAAAGACTAGTGTGTAAGGGATACTCACAGCAAGAAGGCATAGACTTTGAAGAAATATTTTCTCTTGTTGCTAGAATAGAGGTAGTAAGATTATTTCTATCTTATGTTGCACACAAAAACTTCAAAGTGTATCAGATGGATGTTAAATCTGCATTTCTGAATGGAGATCTTGAAAAAGAAGTATACATAGAATAACCAGATGGATTTCCTCTATGTGAAGACAAAGACATGGTGTGTAGATTGAAGAAAGCCCTCTATGGGTTGAACCAAGATCCTAGGGCTTGGTATGCAAGGTTGGACAAGTATCTACTTGGACTTGGATTCAGAAAAGGTAATGCAGATAGTAATTTGTATTTGAGAACTATTGAAGATGGAATCCTAATAGTAGAAGTATTTGTGGATGACATTATCTTTGGAGGTAATGATGATCTATGTAAGAAGTTTGCTAAAGAAATGGAAAGTGAATTTGAGATGTCCATGATAGGTGAAATGAAATTCTTCCTTGGACTACAAATAACTTAGAATGAGAATGGAATTTTTATTTCTCAGACCAAGTATATCAAAGAATTGCTTACAAAATTTGGTATGGAAGATTGTAAACTAGTAGGAACACCTATGGTGATTGGAAACAAGCTAACAATTGATGATGAATCAAAATGTGTTTTTCAAACTTTGTATAGATCAATGGTTGGAGGGCTACAATATCTAACTCACACTAGACTAGATATTGCTAATACTGTTGGAATTGTGGCTAGATATCAGGCAGAACCCAAAGAGACTCATCTAGCTACTGTTAAAAGGATACTGAGGTATCTCAAAGGCACCATAGACTATGGTTTATGGTATGATAGGAATGATAGTTTTGAACTTCATGCTTATATTGATGTCGATTGGGTAGGAAATATTGATGACAGAAAAAGTACAAGTGGTGGTGCATTTTTCCTTAGGAAAAAGTTGGTTTCTTGGCTAAGTAAGAAACAAGATTGTATAGCACAATCTACTGCTGAATCAGAATATGTTGTTGCTGCTATAAATTGCACTCAAATTTTTTGGATGAAACAAATGCTGATAGATATTGGAATAAATTTTAATGAGCCAGTGGTTATCCATTGTGATAACACCAGCATAGTAAACATGTCAAAGAATCTGGTGATGCACTCTAAAACTAAACACATTTCTATCAAGTATCACTTCTTAAGAGACAAGGTGGTAGAAAAAGAAATCAAGCTTGAATATATCAGTACAAAAGAGTAGATTGTAGACATATTTACAAAGCCACTACCAAAAGATACCTTTGAATATCTTAGAGGTATGTTAGGGGTTCAGGCCCCTCCTAGTCAGAACTAAATGATGCAGAGATGCATCAGTCCAGAAGTGCTCAGAGCCTCATCATTTTCTGGATTGGATGTAGGGATCTACTCCTTAGGGGGAGTGATCATGGAAGAAAGTTTATATGTGAAGGTAGTTGGAACCCTTTGCCATAATTTTCAAAGGGGGAGTGTTGTTATGAGAAAATCCTCACTATTTGGGGAGATTGATTAGTTGAAGGACTTTTGGGTTGATACAACTTTGGGATAAGATTTTCCCATATGTTGACATCAATCCCAAAGGGGAAGATTATTGGATATTCCTAATGCATGGGTGGTGATTGAGACATTTAATATGTTTAATCACTATGTTACTAAATGGGCACTCATACTGTTGTCATTTGTGTTTTGTCAATGATGTCAACATATGCTTCTATGAAGGAACTAGACTAGTAATCACAGTGTACGGAAGGTGTACAGATGTTTTAAATGTTGTAAAGGTAGAAGAGAGTTTAGATGGATGTTGTGATCTTATATCTGAGATCACATCATTAATAGATGCATATTAAGGAAGATATAGTTGTTTTGGTAAAGACTGGTCACTAGACTGTGACAGTGAGAATTGATAGAGTTAGTCTCTAAGTTTTTGGTATAGATTTCAGAGGGATTGGATTCAAGGTATGCAATCTTGAAGGATGATGGAAGAGGTACTGATGGATGTTCATTGGTTAGTGCAAGGTATGAAATGATTGGTGACATCATCTCTGGTGTGTGCTCTGGCAATGGCTGAAGGATGTCGGTCCTTAATTGTTGTAATGTAATCATTACAAACTTGTTTGTGATACCATGTGTATCTTGGTAAGGGCCTATGTAATTGTTTGTAATTAGGAAAGCCTTTTGGGCTGACCTATTCTTGGTAAAATGTAATAAGGTATAAATAAAAGGTCTTTTCTTTGGAAGAGGCATGGATGTGATATGTGTGATATAAGGAGGTTGTGAACTTGTGTCTGTTGTATGTAGAGAAGAGGATTATTGGTGGACTTCATTGGAACTGATCAAGCAAAGACAGTTGTTGGCAAATAGTTCAAAAGATTGTGTATTTCTTCATATACACTTGTTGCAAACTAGTGAGTTCAGAAGGTGGACTTAACCTTCTTTGGGTAGTGAGCCTTGGGTAGTGAGCCCTCTTTTGTTCTTGACTCCTAACAGGGTTTGTCCTCTAACAAGGAATATGTACTGTAATGTTTCAATAAGCTCCTAACAGAGCTATATCTTCTAACAAGGATTATTATACTCTCAGTACATCATTAGTGGGTGCTAATTCCCACCAGGGTTTTTACCTTTAACAAGGTTTCCCCGTAACCAAAATATTGTGTTATTGTGTTGGCATTCATTATGTTCATTGGATATGATATTGATAAGCTTAAAGTTTAAAGTTTAATATTCTGTCATACAATTGATTCACCCCCCCTCTTAGTTGTATTATGGATTGTTAGTCCTAACAAATAGATTAATGTAACATGTTCAAGTCAACAATATAAAGCCATAGACTCATCAATAAGTTACTCAATGTTTACCTTATCCTTATCTCTCATATCCATCTTTTCCTTATGTAGATATCTCAGTTCTTCATCTTTTCTTCCTTCAACAGATGTTCAGATGTTTGTAACTAACATGATAAGTACTGTCAAAACTAGTTGACATCAATGACAACATATTGACTAATTTAATCATCTTACATATCACTTCAGTAGCTTGGTGATCTCTAATAATTGTTTCTTCAGTTCATCCAGATATTCAATCAGTTGTAGTTCATTTGAACTATACTTCAAAAATTGCCTTTTATCCTTCTTTATTTACTCCATGTTGATAAATAATTGACTCCTCATGACCTCACATAGTTCGTACTATTAATTATCCTTCACCATATGGTATGCAACATGAATTCCTCCACTGGGTACACTGTTCAATTGGCTTAAGTGATATACCTAGTAACTGATTATCATAGATGCAAACTTGACCTTTATGTCTTCAATATCATTGATCATCATGGCCCACTGATCTTGTCTTGACTTAGTCAAATGAGTAACCTCATCTACTGGTATTGTCCTTAGAACATGTTGGTTTAATTAAATATTCCTAATTACACTTTACTTAATCTTAATTAGGATAATGCATTGCATCATAGTTTGTGATTGAGACACCTAAGAGTTTGCACCTTAATTAAGCACATGGTGTAGGAGAAATTACACTTTAGGTGTGAGATCCACCTTTAGTGCACATATCACATTATCATCCCCATCATATGGCACATACTTCATTGCATAATGGAGGATGATCCACATTTGGTGGACATGTGATTACACCTTTCATAGGTTATAGCTTATCAGCTACTTATCATTGTCTCTTATCACCTTTCCTATATAAGGAGGCCTATGATGTACATTTTAATCATGTTCATTATCAATAATATCATTCCTACATCTTAATGCAATTATCTTGCCAATCTCTTGTGGAATTTATCTTGGTGTTGCATTCGATCATGGGGGTGTTGTAGAGTCACCTGAAACTCTAACAAAACAAGTAATCCATCGGTCGCGCATAAACTAGTTATTGTATGAATTAACTCCCTAGTAATGTTATGTGGCATATCCAATCGAATAAATTGATCATTAACTTGTCTCAATACATATATGATCCAATAAGTCTCAAAAACATTAGGTCGATCGATAATATAGGTAAAACCCTTGTTGGTAAAATGTTTGTGTGCATCCTTCCATCCAGATTTATTACATAGTTTAGTGTAAGCCTTGAATATAGAATTTGAGCCAAGATCTTCAACCTTGCAATGGATAAATTATCTTATGTCTTTAGTCAATAATACACCATGGTTAATTGAAGACAAAGCACATATCAGATCATTTTCTACTGCATTCATAGGATGCAATTTGGAAAAAACCCTTGGTTCCTCAATAATTTTAACCAACACTAGAGTGTCCATAATGCAAACACTGATTTACTTCACAAACATAGAATAGAACCTTTGCAACACAGAGAAATACCTCTTTTCTCACTGGTTGGGGTTCTTCAAACACCACTTCAATCTCAGCACAAGATCATAACTATCAATCACAATCACTCAAATCACCTTGTACTCTCTCGAAAGTGCACAACTCAACTTGTGGAAAGAAAAGTGACAAATGAATTTCATTTTTCAACTTTTATAACATTATATTCACAAGAAATGGACAAATAGTACCTTTTATCATTTACAATAGGTTAGAACATCAAATGGTCACTTTTCCATAAGAATCATTATGTGGTCACATAGAATCATATAAAATACAAGATTCTTTAAAAAATTCATCTGAAACATCAATAGGCATCTAAATATCTTGATAAAAATAATTGCACACACATTTAGGGAATCAGATATAGATCTTACTTGATTTTCTCCCCCTAAGTCAATAGTATTGACTTAGCATGTGAATAATTCTCCACATTACTTGATGTTATGGAGTTCTCTTTCAATTCAGAAAAATTGAGTATACCTTTCTTAGCCCATGTTTGTTTCATCTAATTTTTTATTCTTTTATCATTATTAGGCTTATTCACTGGTTGAACTTCATTGTCTTTCTTCTTAGATCTACAAGATATAGCAAGATGTCTAATCTTATTGAAATAGTAACACACCATACTAGTTTGTCTTCATGGTCCAACATTACCTCTATTAGTTCTCATCCTACAATTGACTATTATATGTCCATAATTATGGCAGATAGAATAGGTAACATCCAATTAGTTTCCTTAAAGATTAGGTCTCATCTAGTTAGGGTTTTATGGCCTCTGATTTTTTATTCTTGTCCTACACTCATTAGCCTTATGACCATACTTGTTGCAATGATAACAATTACCATGAAAAATACTAGATCTAGCATTGTATCCTTTAGATCTACCATACAAAATTCTAGATCTAGCAATACGTGTGTTAGGTCTATTAGGTCCAATAGGTTTATACCTACATACATTAGAAGTATCACCTTCCTTGTGAAAATTGAAACATACCGGTCTATCATTCCTCTTACCATATTTTTTTTAATCACCTTAGGTTTTGATTTGTCTTCCTTTGCATCGATATTCTCTGTACCAGATGACTCACTGACTTCAATTTTTGAAAACCCTAAGCCTTGTTTTTCATTGTTTCTCCTTTATTTTGAGAGTTGTTAATCTAGCTTAGAAGTTCTCTTATTGAGCTTATCCAATAGTATGTGGATGATTTTAGTTCTCCTTTCAGCCTTTCATTTTCATTCCTCAAACTAGTATTTTCTAGACTTGTATTATGTAGTTGTTCATTAAAAATAAAAACTTCTTGTTCAAATATGAATATTTCTTCCATGTTTTATTTTAAGGTGTCATCTTTGGCTTTGAGAGCATCATCTGCAACCTTCTTAGCTTCATCAGCCACTCTCTTAGCTTCAATCTCCTAACATGTTCTGATTACAAAGTTCTCCAATTCTCTCTACACGTTTTTCTTCTCTTGCTTCAGCTTGTCCATCTCCTTATGCATATCCTTGTTGTCCTTATTTAACTTCTCATTCTCTTGAGATAAGGATTCTAGGGCATCTTCAAATTCCTCAGATCCACTTTGTTCTGATAGGTGTTCAATTAGGTCTTGACTATAATTTAGTTGTTGAACCAGTTCTTGTCTTTTAGTCCTAGATTTCTTCAAGTTCTCTTTGAGTTTCTCAATCATTTCTTAAACATATACAAGTTGTCTTCTATAGGATTCCATGTCTTCCTCAAGGATCTCTCCCAAATCATTAGGATTCTTTAAGGAAACTTTTCTATGATACCAATTGTTAGATATAGAAGATACTACGAGGGGGGGTGAATCAGTGTAAACAATAAATGAACTAATAAATTGACTATGCTTTTAAACAACTTCCATACAATCACACATGCAATAGAAGTTAAAAAAATTTAAGCATCCACAAATAATAACACATAAAACCACAAATTTCATCCTGGAAACCCTTGTTAGAGGGTGAAAAATACGTTGGGATGATTCCCATGAATCTCTTCAACTGCAGTAAAAATATTTTCCCTGTTAGGAGCTTACAATACCTACTAAGATCTACCTCTATTCTAGAGGATTTAAAACTCCAATTAATAAGTCACCATGTTAAAGGATTGAACAATAAGACCTATTAAAGTCCACATTGTTAAAGTATTTAACTTTGTGCAACTATTAGGAAATAACAATAACTTGATCTAGAAATAGAAACTCCTTTGTTTAATCAAATCCTTTGTAATCTCTAAATTCTAGTTCACTGCACTACCTCTATCTTTGACTGCAATACCCAAATTCATGATTGCAACCCTAAATCAAATGATTTAGTCCACCTTTATACTATTATTCTTAAGTGGGATAAGACTTAGAAAATGTTTTACAAGTTGGCCCACCAAATTGACCAAACTCATAGAAAATTGTGCCAATCATACCTAACATGTTGGCCTAAAATATATTGACATATTGGCCCAAAATCAATTTCCTTGATCATTTGATCAATAGGAACCAATTGGTAGCACAATGGGTTCACACTAAACTCATCACCAAAATGATAACTCATCCAAAACATCAAGTTTACGGTTGCGGTTGTAAAATTGTACTTGTCTAACCTTGGCAAACCATCAGGAATGATCGCATCTCCAAAAGTGTCCTCTCACTCAATCCCTACTCAAAACATTCTCCGATATTGTCTTCATGTTCATCGGTCAAAACACTTAACATAATCTATCTTTTCCTATTCATCATGTCAATCGGTATTATCAACCTATTCATCAATTCTGATAGAATGATAGAGTTTCCATTAATAAAAACTCCTAAACATCAAACTCTACAATCAAACTTCAAAATCCAACATAATTCCAACAATGCGATCATACATACATTATCTACAAAGTTATATTTGGCTACTTTTATGATCACATTAGTTAGTTTAAATATTTGACTAGGTTATTGAGGATTGAAGTGATACTAGCAATTAGGACAGTATATGATGAACTAAAACTAATTTAGAACCTAAATGAAGAATCTATGATTAAAGATCACTGAGGAGTTGCTGATTAGATATGAAAGATGATTAAATTAGTATTATGTTGTCATTGATGTCAACTAGCTTGATAGTACTTATCTTGTAAGTTACTATACCAAAACATCTGAAGAAAGGTGAAAGAGATGAAGAATACAATTATTTACATGAGGAAGATGTATATGTCAGATGAGGATAAGGAATACATTGAGTAACTTGTTGATGAGCCTATGACTTGATGATATTGACTTTATTATGTTGCATTCATCTATGATGAAGAATAGAGCTGAAAGACACAAAGCAGTGTTGTCGGTAAATGAAGCATTCCAATATACATCAACAAAGTGTAGTGTATACTGAGTGCAGTGTTAACCGAGCTTGTGTTCACTGACGCATTTCTTTGTTAACCAAGAAAAAAATAAAGGAATTAAATGATTAGTTTAGCTGATAAATTGATGAACTAGAAAGTGTATGAAATCTAGGTAACAGATAAGGTTTGTTATGAAGATCGAGGGCTAACATAATTCAAGGAAGATATAATGGAGCATATTTAAATGTGTTACTAACACATCAGCCAAAGAAGGTTAAAGTGGCAAAATCAATGAATGAGATTAAGTGGCAAAATCTGATGGACAAAAAGAAAATGATTTACTCATCTATATAAGAGACATTGGTTTCATTGTTGAAACTATGTCGGATGAAGAAGATATTGCAGAATTATCATGTGAACAAGTTTTCATGTATTCTGATCATACTGGTTAGTGAGAACTGAACTACAGAACAATTATCGAGCTATAGAGAGTAATTACCGACAGACAGTAAGTTGATATAGTATTGAATATGAAGTGATATATTGATCAGAAAGATTTGTATGAGCTGAATATTGATCTGTAAACTACAATTGAAGTTGTATCAAGGCAGATCATCTACTGTTACATATTTAACCATTGTACATAGTCAAATCTCTTAACCAAGTGGACTAAGAAATTCTTTTTATGTTTCATTCATAGAGTGAACATTGTTATCCTCTCAACCCCAGAGTGACTACTGGTTGGACGTTAACTTATGGTCTAAAATCCTCTAACAAGGTCACACCTAATAGTGTGTTTGTAACCTTTAACAAGGTTGGGTCTTCACTAACCTCACTTCAGAAGAGTGAACATTTTTGGGTTGCCGGTCCCATGTGGTTTTTCCCTTCACAGGGTTTCCACGTTAAATCTCTTGTGTTATGTGTTGATTGTGATATTTGTTTGTTATCATACTTGATATTTTTTTGTTGTCATACTTTACATATTGCATGTTAGATTTGATCGGTAACTACTATAAGTTTTAGACTGATTATCGGTAAAAGCACAAACAGTGAAAGTATTTTATGTTTACCGAGTAACAGAAGTTGAAGAATTTGTTTTGGATTATACATTTTGTTTTGGGACACTAGATAACTGATTCACCCCCCTCTCAGTTATTCTAACAATTAGTATCAGAGCTGTGGTTGCTTAGAATAGATTTTTAAGGACTCTAGCACAAAGATCTCAAAATGTATAAGAGGGAAGTGCCAAAGCTAAACAAAGAGAACTTCATAGTATGGCAAAGCCAGATGAAGTTGCACATATCTGGAATTGGGAATTTTGCACTAGAACTGATGGAGAATGGCTACATTGAACTAACACCAGGTCCCTTAACACTTGATCAATTGAAATACAGGTATGAACATAATATTAATATGATGGTACTTGTTGCTGCCTATACTGATGTTGAATTTGAAAACATTAAGGGATGCACTACTACCAAAGCCATGTGGGATAAATTGACTCTAATATATAGTGGAGATTTGAATGTTAAAAGAGCTAGAGCGGAAAGCCTAAGAGGTCGATTTGATGATATGAAGATGAAAGAAGGTGAGAACATTGTGCAATACTCAAATAGACTAAAAGATGTAGTACATGCTATTAGAGCATCAGATGGAATTATTTATGATGAAATAGTGATAAGCAAGATTCTCGAAACTTTACTACCAGTTTATGCAATCAGGATCTCTGCAATTCATGAAACAAGAGCTACATCCAACCTTACTCTTGACACCCTGATTGGTAAGCTTACAACCTTTGAATTGAATAACTTTGACAACAATGTTGTACCTTCTGTTGAATCCACTTTCATGTCTTCTTTGAAGATTGGTAAGTCTAGTGGTAGGAATAATAAGAATAATGATAGTGATAGTAATACTGATGATGAACTTGATGAGCTTGAAGCTCTTATGGCCAGAAGGTTACCCAAAGGTAAAGGAAGGTATAGAGGTACGCTACCTTTGGCATGCTTTAATTATAAAGAAGTTGGCCAAATCTCTGCTAGATGTTCGAATAAGAAAGATGATAATAGATCTAAAGACCGATCTAAAGGAAGCTATTGGAGAAGAGTCAATAGAGGCTATAGACATAACAATAGAGATAATCGAGATAGCTATGACAAAGGGAAAAAGGTATGTTACATAGTCGAAGATATTGAATCTGACTCTGATACTAATGATGATGTAGAAGTAGTATTTGTTGCTATGAAAGATGACTCGGAGGAAGAAGAGAAACATGAAGAAACAACACTGATCTCTAAAGTAAGTAGAAATGATACACAGATCATAGACAGTGGCTATACACATCATATGACTAGTGATGTAGAGAAATTTGACCTACTTGATGAATACGATGGAGGATCTATTAGGATGGGAAATGATGCACCCTGTATGATAAGAGGTAAAGGTTCACTGATGATTAATGATAGAATAAAATGTGAAAATGCATATTGGGTAGATGGACTATAATTTTTTAAGTGTGGCATAGCTGAATAATTCAGGCCACCAACTTGCATTTGAGAGAACAAAGGTAAAAATATATGATGATGGAGGAAGACATGTCAGAACCGATACACAATCCAGAGGTAATCTATTTTATCTTGATATTGATCAGTCTTCCTGTTTATTAATTAAGGATGAAGATGCATGGTTGTGGCATAAAAGGTTATGCCATGTGAACTTTGATAACATGATCAAGATTAGTAAGAAGAAAAGAGTTAGAGGGTTGCCTAACTTGTCAAAACCTGATCATGCTATGTGTCATGAATGTCAAAAAGGTAAGATGACCAAGTCTAGTTTTAAAAGAAAAGAATAATCAACAAAGAAGATACTTGAGTTGGTTCATACCAACCTCTATGGTCCTATGAGAACTTAGATTTATTATGGTGATAGATACATTATTCTTTTTGTTGATGACTATACTAGATTAATGACAGTTATGTTCTTAAAAGAAAAATCTGAAGCATTTAAGATGTTCAAGTGGTATAAGGAAAAGGTAGAAAAAGAGACTAGAAAAGAATTAAAATGCTTAAGATCTGATAGAGGAGGTGAATTTATCTCTAATGAATTTACTAATTTCTGTAATGAGCATGGTATCAAAAGATAGGTCTCTACACTGAGAACACCTCAACAAAATGGGATTGCTGAAAGAAGGAACAGGTCAATAATTGACTGTGCAAGAACACTAATGCTGCAAAAGAATATTTCTTAGACATACTAGAGGGAAGCTATCAGTACAGCTGTATATGTGCTTAATCAAGTACAACTAAAGAAGGACACTAGTCGGACACCCTATGAGCTATGGTTTGGACACAAACCTACTGTAAGTTATTTCAGGATTTTTGGAAGCAAATGTTTTATTCTAAAAGATGAGAGAAATGGGAAATTTGATTCAAAAGGTGATGAGGGAATATTCTTAGGATATTCTACTAAGAGTAAAGCATATAAATGTCTGAATAAGGTTACAAATAAGATAATTGAAAGTACTAATGTCTGTGTTGATGAGTTTGATGAAAAGAGCACAGAGGAAAGTGGAAAGGAACTGGAAGACTATGGTAGATTCACTTACATTGAACATCTTGATTATCTACCGAAGTTGCAACCTGTGATAATCAGTCAGCAGGAAAATAACCTCGAGGAATAGGAAAGGGAAACCAATGAACAAGATGGAGCTACCGAGCAAGTACATGAACCTGAACAGGATGAACAAGAAAGAAGAAACCGAGTACTGGCTATTTTTTTTAGGAGACATCATCTCGAGACACAAATTATTGGAGATAGACAAGCTGGCATACAGACAAGAAGCAAAGCAAGACAAGGTAAATGTCTAGTTTTTGAATTTGAACCAAAAAATGTGAAAGTTGCATTAGAGAATGAAGAATGGGTTAATGCAATGAAAGAGGAAATAGAAAAAATAGAGAAGAACAAAACTTGGTCCTTAGTACCCCAACCTAAAGATAAGAATGTTATCTGTACTAAGTGGATATTCAAGAACAAACTAAATGAAAATGGTGAGGTGACAAGAAATAAAGCTAGATTGGTATGCAAGGGATATGCATAGGAAGAAGGCATTGATTATGGTGAGACATTTGCACCTATTTCTAGATTGGAAGGAGTTAGAATGCTACTTGCATATGTTGCACACAAGAAATTTAAATTTTATCAAATGGATGTGAAGTTAGCATTTCTGAATGGTATACTTGAAGAAGAGGTCTACATAGAATAACTTGAAGGATTTGTTGATCCAAACAACAAAGACATGGTATGTAGATTACATAAAGCTTTATATGGTTTGAAGCAAGCATTGAGAGCCTAGTATGAAAGGTTGCATACTTACTTGTTAAGTATTGGATTTGTTAGAACTAGTGACAACAATAATTTGTACATGAAAGGTGATACTGATGACACTATTATTATTGCTGAGATATTTTTTGATGATATTATTTTTGGAGGTCAAGATCATGTATGTAAATTTTTTGCTGATGAGATGAGAAAAGAGTTTGAGATGTCTATGTTCGGAGAGATTAAATTCTTTCTAGGACTACAAGTGATTCAGTAAGTGATGGGATATTCATCTCACAATCTAAATACATAAAGGAAGTCTTGAAGACATTTGGCATGGAAGATGCTAAACCTATGGGAACACCGATGGCTACTGGATGTAAACTGACAAAGGAAGATGAAACTACAGAGGTAAACTAGACACTTTACCGATCCATGATTGGTAAGCTAATGTATGTAGTTCATAGTAGACCAGATATAGCACATGTTGTGGGAATTGTTACTAGATTTTTTGCTAACCCTAGAGAATCACACATGATTGCTACTAAAAGAATCTTAAGATACCTAAAAAAGACAGATGATTATGGATTATGGTATCCTAAGGAAGGTAAGTTTGAACTGAAGGTCTATATCGATGCTGATTAGGCTGGAAATGTGGATGACAGAAAAAGCACCACCGGAGGAGCATTCTTCTTTGGTGAAAGACTTGTAACCTAGACAAGTAAAAAGCAAGCTTGTATTTCTTAATCTATAGCTGAAGCATAGTATGCTGCTACTGCTACTAATTTCTCAAATATTGCATATATCAAGCAAGTGTTGGAAGGAATGAATGAGGTAATCACTGACCCGGTGATTATATATTGTGACAACACCAATGCTAATAATATTTCAAAGAATCTAGTGATGCACTCTAAGACAAAGCATATATCAATTAAGTATCACTACTTAAGAGAACAAGTGCAAGAGAAGCAAGTGAAGTTAGAATTTGTTACATCTAAAGAACAACTTGTAGATATATTTACAAAGCCTCTACCGAAGGACACATTTGAATACTTGAGGACTAGACTTGGGGTCCGTCCCCTGTCTACCAGTCACTAATGTGACCTGGATGTTGCATCAACTTAATCTTATCAGAAGATCACACATGTTGATGCAGCATAGTTCACACTTTGGATAATGTTCAAGGTTGTGATTAAGTTTGAAGAACTAAAATAGATTGGGATATTAGTATACAGAGATACAGAGACTATATTGGACAACAAAGAGTTACTTAGCTACTACAGAGCTAATTATTTATTTATTTCTTTGGCATTGTTGTCAAAGGGAGAGATAAATAATATGAAAGAAAAGTTAAACATACACCGATGAGAACTACCTCTAAGGGAGAGATAATCTAAAAGATATAGAACATTGAAGATCAGTTACAGAGAACAGAAGTAGGAACTTGAGAGCTAAAAATATCATATCTACAAAATGAGAAAGCTATATTTTATAATGTTTTTAGTAACATAGTGATTAAACATATTGAGCTAGGGAGAGATTGCATAGCATTTTTTCACAAAGTTTTAGAATACATGTTTGGTATGTGTATGGTACACTTCATATTACTTGAGTTGCCATCAATGCCAAAGGGAGAGATTGATGAACTACAATTGATTTAGAACTTGAATGAAGAATATATGATTAAAGATGACTGAGGAGTTTTTGATTAGATATGCAAGATGATTAAATCAGTATTATGTTGTCATTGATGTCAACTAGCTTGACAATACTTATCTTGTAAGTTACTATACCGAAACATCTGAAGAAAGGTGAAAGAGATGAAGAATAGAAGTATTTACATGAGGAAGATGTATCTGTTAGATGAGGATAAGGAATACACTGAGTAACTTGTTGATGAGCTTATGACTTGATGATATTGACTTTATTATGTTGCATTCATCTATGATGAAGAATAGAGCTGAAAGACACAAAGCAGTGTTGTCGGTAAATGAAGCATTCCAGTATACACCAAAGGAGTGTAGTGTATATCAATTGTAGTGTTAACCGAGCTTGTGTTCACCGACACATTTCTTTGTTAACCAAACATAATAGAAAGGAATTAAATGATTAGTTTAGCTGATAAATTGATGAGGTGGAAAGTGTATGAAATCTAGGTAACAGATAAGGTTTGTTATGAAAATCGATGGTTAACATAATTCAAGGAAGATCTAATGGAGCATATTGAAATGTGTTACTAACACATCAGCCAAAGAAGGTTAAAGTGGAAAAATCAATGAATGAGATTGAGCGGAAAAATCTGATGGACAAAAAGAAAATGATTTACTCATCTATATAAGAGACATTGGTTTCATTGTTGAAACTATGCCAGAGGAAGAAGATACTACAGAATTATCGTGTGAACAAGTTTTCATGCATTCTGATCATACTAATTAGTGAGAACTGATCTATAGAACAATTATCGAGCTACAGAGAGTAATTATCGATGGATAGTAAGTTGATATAGTATTGAATTTGAAGTGATATATTGATCAGAAAGATATGTATGAGCTGCATATTGATCTGTAAACTGCAATTAAAGTTGTATCAAGGTAGATCATCTATTGTTACATATTTAAACATTGTACATAGTCAAATCTCTTAACCGAGTGGACTAAGAAAGTCTTTTAATGTTTCATTCATAGAGTGAACATTGTTATCCTATCAACCCTAGAGTGACTACTAGTTGGATGATAACTTCTGGTCTAAAATCCTCTAACAGGATCACACCTAACAGTGTGTTTGTAACCATTAACAGGGTTGGGTCTTCATGGACCTCACTCCAGAAGAGTGAACATTTTTGGGTTGCCGGTCCCAAGTGGTTTTTACCTTCACAGGGTTTCCACATTAAATATCTTGTGTTATGTGTTGATTGTGATATTTGTTTGTTATCATACTTTTCATATTGCATGTTAGATTTGATCGATAACTACTATAAGTTTTAGATTAATAATTAGTAAAAGCACGGACAATGAAAGTATTTTATGTTTACAGAGTAGCAGAAGTTGAAGAATTTTTTTTGGATTATACATTTTGTTTTGGGACACTGGATAACTGATTCACCCCCCTCTCAGTTATTCTAACAGTTTACCGGTTAATATAGCTGGTTAGATTAGTGTTGCAGTCAAATGTAAGTGGTTGGTTGGCATGTTTTTGAGATTTGATGTTTGAGGCCAAAATCAAGGATGTTAAATTTTTATTTTGGTGTGCTCTCTCATATGTTAAGTTGGATTTGAGGGTCGAACTTGTAAAACATTTTAGGGTTCTAGCACCGACCTAGAACAAGTATATAAATGGTTAAGAAAATCATTATGTTGTTGTGATGGTATGTGGTGATTGAAAAAGATTTTTGGAGATAGTATAGAGGCAATAAAGTGTCAGAGCAGTGCAATTGATCAAGAATACATTGTATTTGTCATGCATTTGAGTGCAAACATCAAGTCATTCCTTGTAAATTCTAACAAATTGGAAAGCAAAATCCTTAAAAAAGGTTACTTCTAATAGGGTGAGCATGATCTTTAACAATATCTGAAGTATAAATCCTCTAGCAAGGTGAACTCTCAGAAGGATTTTTAAATCTCTTGATAGGGTAGTCTTTAACAAGATTGTTATAGTTCTTAACATGGATATAAGTACTCTTAACTGAGTATAGCTTCATAAGGGTTCATTGTAATTGCTCCTAACAGGACATATTTCATCAATGCACTAGTGAAATTTGTGGGCATCATTTGCACATGTGGTTTTCTCCCTCTAACAAGGGTTTCCACAAGAAAACTATTGTGTCTTGTGTTTATAGTGTGTGAATGCTTTATATGTTATGCTTCATTGTTATATTAGCATTTTCATGTTGGTTATTGTGGAAGTTAATTGTTAAAAATTTCTGATTTGTGGGTGCACTAATTCCCCCCCCCCCCCCCCCCCCCCTCTTAGTGCCTTATAATACTAACACATCTATCCATGAGGTCTTGTCTTTCATGATTTCCTTTTGGTTTTTTGTGTTTATTCAAATATATTGAATCAACATATTTGATCACATTCAAAGAAGCATTTGCATTGCCAAGGTATGATATACTTCATTTTCTATATCTAGCTTTTGATACATGACAACACACTTTTCCTTATTTCATTTAATTTCAAGGTTGATTCCTAAACATGGGTTTGACTGAGGCAAACCCTTTATCCAACCTTTTTCCCATTTTTTCTATGTGTAGGAATAGATTACAGAGCTGTGGAAAGAAATATGGAAATATTAAGAACTATCAAAAAGACCCTAGAAAATTAAATCAAAAACATCAGGTGCAAGTCGTCATTACCATTATGTACCCTACATTATGTTCCCATATTTCAACCATAGGTCAAATCTGCATTCTATTTTCCATTTATGTACAGTTCATCTCTATGGTAGTCCCTATCAATCTATTATTTCCACTTTTTCAATAACTTGTCTAAATTTTTATTTACATTAAATCTTCTTATCATTTTCATTTTTATCATTACATATTTAGCAAAGGATCATTGTCCAATTAAGTGCTTGAGTCTCCTCTTAAGCCTAGTGGGGCATCTTCCTTCTAAATGTGCAATCTATGAAAAGGAGAAGTGGTCTACCTATTGACTTGGTGGTCAGCACCTCCTTGGAGATTCATGATATGGCTTAACCGCCTCCTATGGGTTGGGTTAAATCTGGCATTTGTATCAGGAATTGATAATTTGATCTTTTTGTGCAATGGAAAATGATTCCAACAATTGGTATCAGAGCCTTCGGTCACAGGTCGGAGTCTTCCTTTAGTGGGTGTTGAAGGCTCAATTGTGTTGAGTGGGAGATTGTTGACTTGGTGGTCAACACCTCCTTGGAGATTTGTGACATGGCTTAACCACCTCATGTGGGTCAGGTTAAATCTAGCATTTGTATCAAGCATTGACATTTTGAGCTTTTGGTGTAATGACAAATAATTCCAACACTACCTCCACTCTACCTCCTTGCATTTCTTCCCTTTTCCTATTATATAGGTCCAAAAAAATTGGGGGAAAAAGAGACAAATATATGTTCCACAAGATAGGATAAAACTAAATCTTATTGGGGCATCACAGGAGAACACCAAACCCTCAAGACTAGGTCTCATTATATGGAGCCAAATAGGATGTGGTGTATTAACCAAAGACCATTGGCCAAAACTTCAATCCCCAATGTATAAAAAGGGAAGATAAAATGTATGAAGCATTATAACATAAATATACACCCTCCTTAAGATCTTGAATCATTTTCATATACACCACACACCACTACAAGGATTGAAAATATTTTGGATCGGCCTAAAAGGATGAATTTAATAATTATGTCATCCAAAATGTGATCTTAACCACCAAAATACTTGTAAATACAAAACATACTATCAGTTAATCATCATAGAAATATGTCATCAAGTCGCTTGACATCAAAACATCTAGTAGAGGGGAATGTAGAGAATTATTGTATACTATTACTTTATTTTCCTAACAAACCAATGTACTAAACATTATTACATCATCTAAAGAGAAAACTAGAACACCAAAGTTGAGATGTAGCATCTTGTATCATCTATCTACATCATTTTTCTATCCAAAGCCAAAAAATAAAAATGTGTCAGGATGCAAAGCAAAAAGCCAGAACATAATATGTCAAACTATTCACTAGAATAGTCATACTTAGCTATTTATGTGAGCAGATGATAAACCAACTCTACAACTCTGAAAAATAACCTACAAACATTAGATATACCTCACAAAACTTTATCCAGTAATGTTTTCATGACTATGATATCATATATATGTATATTTCAAATTGTATAATGTACCAAAATACCTCATTCCCCAACTTATGGTTCTAGGAACTTAGCCAATTTCCTTGTAGCCCTCCTAATCGGGTAATTTTGAATTTCCTCAAAAATTTCCCACACAACCCAAAAATCTAAGATTATTTTTGGACACCCTTTTTAGTTATCCTTCAAATCTGCAAATGATAGGAGACAACTTTGAGGCTATCCCACCAAAGGATACACAAGTCACCTAGGGCTAATAGGGCTAATTAGGGGCTTTAAAGAAGGAACTCCTCTCAAATGGATTTATTTCCTCTCCTCAACAATTGGAGACTCTTAAGATATATTAGGACACTCCAAATCCAAGGTTTGGTGCCTTGATTCATTACCCATCAAAAGTTATGGGGTCGAATACAACCTTTCTAATAGGTAGTCACATAGAGATGCCTCCCTAGGGCTTCCTATTTCTCCACCCTTCCCTACATTGAAAATTATCTCATTTTGGAATATTAGTTTACATAATCCATCCTTTCATTCCTCCAAATATTATTAGATTCTCATGGTCGAAAGGAAAGAAATGGCCACAAAACCTTGAAACCCTAAGGCCTATCCTTAATTCAGGGCAATGGCTTTGAAGTTCTAATCACACAAAGACTAGATTGATTGAAAACCTCAAACCACTTGAAAAATTAAATTAAATACCATAATAAAATTCTCAATTCAATCACCCCTCATTTACTATCCGTACTAGGTCGTACAAACACTACTTCGGTCTTAAATTTGCAGAAAAAAGGGTATAATTTTATTAATTCTCAAACTCTGTTACATTACCATGCACTCTCCACATTGGTATGACTGAATTAAAATTTAAATAGAACCCTCCCAACTATTTTAACCATCTTTTTTTGGTTAGAGAGGTAATGCCATCGGTTATAACATATTTTTAAAAAGTTGCTAAAGTTGCAAAGCAACTTTTTAGCAACTTTTGCAAGATTTGTGCAACTTTTCAAATTTGTTGCATATCCTTAATTCTTAAAGCTAACTAGGCCTATGGTGATGACCTAAGACCTCTAAGGACCTAACAAAGACCTTAAATTCCTAATTTAGACTAATTCTAACATAAAACATCTCTCATATCAGTCCCCTCAATCTAAGTGTCTTAGGTTTATATAGCCACCCAAAAGCACTTGATTGAATATTAGGACTCTAATGAGTTTACATAGTCTCTTAGGAACCTAAAGAAGATTTGTGATCTTCATAACATCTTTGTCTTCCTCTTATTCAATCTTTTGAGGGTTCTCCTACAGCATACTCCTAGGGTGAATGATTCTCAAGTCCTCTTGACACTAGTTCTTCAAGACTTGTGCCAAGTCTCTTCATCTCTGCCTCATCCATCCACATAGCTTCTTCTTTTGGCTATCCTCCCCATTGAACCAAATACTTCTTGTAGAAATTATTCCTTGTCCATTTGACAATCTTGGTGTCAAGTATCTTGTCTAGTTTCCTTGGCTCATGGTGTGGAAGTTCTGCTAGGTCTTGTTGAAGCTCTTCATCTTGAATGCTTGCAGGCACATCCAATGGGCCTTTGTATGGGGTTAAGTCACAAACATTGAAGATAGGTGAGATCCCCAAATCTCAAGGTAAAGCAACCTCATAGGTGTTCAATCCTAGTTTCTAGATGATTTCACAAGGACCAACTTTCCTCATCATCAACTTTGTGTGTTTTCCTTTTGGTAACCTCTCTTTCTTGAGGTATACCCACACCCAATCTCTAATCTGAAACTGTAGGTCTCTTCTCTTTTTGTCTGCATTTTCTTTGTATTTCATGGAACTTCTTTGCAATTCTAGTTTGACCTATTCATGCATCTTTTAGATGTTGGTTTCAAAGTCCTCACCATGGGCACTCACATGACTTCCTTGAGGAAGATCCCTTAACTCAAGAATACCTCTTGGACTTTGGCCATAAACAACTTGGAAAGGACTTTTCCCTATATTGCTATTGATGGATTCATTGAATGCAAATTCTTCTTGGGCAAGAACACTGTCCCATTTTTCTCCATATTTCTTGGTTATACATCTCAATAGGTTTCCCAATGACCTATTGACTACCTCAGTTTTCCCATCCCTTTGGGGATGATAGGCAAAACTAAAATGAAGATTTGTCCTTAACTTTTTCCACAAGGTCCTCCAAAAGTGACCTACAAATCTTACATCTCTATTAGAGATTATTGTTTTGCATAGACCATGGATTCTAACAATCTCCTTGAAGAATAGGTTGGCTACATAAGTTGCATCACTTGTGCTCTTACAAGGAATGAAATGGGCTATTTTGCTAAACCTATCGACAACAACATAGATGTTGTCAAATCCTCTTTGTTTCCTAGGTAGACCCATGACAAACTCCATGCTGCAACTCTCCCAAGGTCTAGTGGGAATGGTCAATGGTTGATACAGTCTTGCATTGGTTGAAGTACCCTTGGCCTTTTGATAGATGGTGCAAGACTCCACAAACTTCCTTACCTCAGTGGGCATCTTGGGCCAATGATAGAACCTCCTGACCTACTCCAAGGTTTTATCCATGCCAAAGTGTCCTCCCATGCTTCCTACATGCTTCTCTCTGATTATGTTCTCTCTCATAGAAAACTTTGGGATACTAAAATGATGTCCCTTAAACAAAAGTCCATCCTGAATCAGGAAGTCTGCATATTGGTTGTGATATGCCTCTGAAAAATCACAAAAAATTTTATAGATGTCTTTGAAATCTTCATCAAACGGGTACATGTCTTTCAAAGACTCAATGCCCACACTTTGGAGCCTAATTTCTTGTACTGTCATGGTTCTTCTGCTTAGAGAATCTACCACTTTGTTGGAAAATACAATCTTATGTTTTATGGAGAAGGTGAAGGCTTGAATGGATTCAACCCATTTCATATGTTTGTGGCCCAACTTTTCTTGACTGTTTAGAAAACTCAGAGCCTAATTGTTTGTCCAAACCACAAACTCTTTTGGCAAGAGATAGTATCTCCATTTTTTTAGTGCTTGGACTAGTGCATATAGTTTCAAGTCATAAGAGGAGTATTTCCTCTTAGCATCATTTATTTTTTCACTAAAAAAGGCTATTGGCCTTCCTTCCTAGCTTAATACTACTCCTACTGCAGTGTTAGAAGCATCACATTCTATGGTGAAAACCTTTTGAAAATTAGGAAATGCTAAGATAGGTTTGTCAAATACCTTCTCCTTCAAATGCTAAAATGAGTCTTCTACTTCCCTAGTCCACACAAACTTGTGCTTTTTTCCCCCTTTGATAGTCTCCATCATTAGAGCACACAACTAGCTAAAGTTCTTGATGAACTTTCTATAGAATGATACAAGGCCATGAAAGCTCCTCACCTCTATCATTGTCCTTGTAAAAGTCCAAGATAGAATAGCCTCTATCTTATCAGGATCCATCTTTATGTTTCCTCCTGCAACCATAAAGCCTAAATAAACAAGCTCTTCCTGCATAAAAACACTTTTCTCCAAGTTTATGGAAATTTTCTCCTCTTGTAATCTTTTGAGGACTAGATCTAGATGCCTTAGATGGTCTTCTTTTGTTTTACTAAAAATAAGAATGTCATCTAGATACACAATGAAAAATTTTCCCAAGAATAATTTGAGCACTTCATTCATGAGTCTCATGAATGTGCTAGGGGCATTAGATAACCCAAATGGCATCACCCTCCATTCATACAAGCCTTCATTGGTTTTGAATGCTATTTTCCACTCATCACCAGTCCTAATTTTGATTTGATGGTATCCACTATTCAAGTCCACCTCAGATAAATACCTTGCACCCCCTAAATGATCCAATAGGTCTTCAACTCTAGTCATGGGAAACCTATATCTTATGGTGATCCTATTGATGGATCTGGAGTCAGTACATAACCTCCATGTGCCTTCTTTCTTTGGGGCTAGAAGGGCAGGTACTACACAAGGGCTTAAGCTTTTAGTAATCAACCCTTTGTCTAGAAGTTCTTGTATTTTGTTTAGGGGTTAGCTTATATGCTGCTTTGTTAGGCAAGGTGGCTCCAGGGATAAGATCTATGTGACGGCTTATCTCTTTGATGGGAGGCAATTCACTAGGTAATCCTTTCGACAAAATGTCTTTATACCGATCAAGTAGATCAGTCACTTCCTTAGGACCAATTTTCCTCAAGGTCTCTACTTTGACTTCCTTTCCCTTCTTCCTATCATTGTTAGGAAAAACAACAAGAGCATAACAAGGATTTCCTTTCTCCTTAATAGTTTCTATAAACTCCTTTTCACCTACAAATAGAAATTTAGATTCACTTTCAACATGATCAGAATGGGGTAGGAATGTTACCTTCTCACCTTTGTGCATGATTGAGTAAGTGTTCAGTCTCCCATCGTGATGTACTTCCACATCATACTACCATGGCCTCCCAAGAAGCAGATGGCAAGAATCCATTGGAACTATATCACAGAGTACCTTTTCTTTGTATTTCCCAAGTTGGAACTCCACCCAAGCCTGTTCTTCAATGATATTTTATTGTCTCTTAGTAAGCCAAGACACTTTGTAAGGGGTAGGGTGTGCAAATCTTCTCAATTTCAACTTCTCTACTAATTCAACAAAGATCATATTTTCAGTAGAACCACTATCAATAACCAACTTGCATACCTTGCCTCCAATTTTGCAAGAGAATCTGAACAGATTCTTCCTTTGGGGTGGCTCTTGGGTGACTGGTGTCTTCAACAAGGTCCTCCTAAGCATCAAGCTCTCTCCCTCCTCAGGAAACACATAGGATCCTTGTCCACTGTTCCCTTGATCCTCTTCTACCCTGACAAGGTTAGCTCTCCTCTCCCCCTACTTGTTCTTCTTTTCAGGGCACTTAGATGCTAAATGTCCTATTTGATGGCACCTATAGCACTTCACACCTTCTAGGCCTCTTCCCCCACTTCTTCCTCTAGAAATTTTCCCTCTTCCTCTAAAGGTATCTCTAGGACTATTGTCCCCTCTTTGGTTATCTTGGCTTGACTCCCCAAACTCCTTGGAGTTTTATCTGCCTTCATTATGTTGAATTCTACTTTGGAAACTTTTTCTATTCTTTGCACCTCTGCTTTTGTTTGCTTGGTCTTGTTTCCTTCTCATCTTCTCCTCTACCTTTAATGCCAACTAATAGCATCAGTTGATAGTAGTTATCGTACTCATACTTAATTCATCTTGAATATACACCTTCAAGACTTGCATATATCTAGCAAGTTTCACACTCTCAGGTTCTGCCAATTTGGATTTCATCCCAAGCATCCTGAATTCCTCAGCGTATGTTGAGACATTTTGGTCTCTCTATCTCAGACCCATCCTCTTCTTTTGAAGTTGGACTTCACAATCTGCATGGATATATGCTTCCCTCAATAGACCCACCATCTTCTTCCAAGTGGTGACCGACCTCTTTCCTTCCTTCACTCTTTCATCTTGAGTGAAATTCCACCATGTGAGGGCACACCCCTGCAACTTTGACTTGGCTATTTTCACCTTTTGGTTCTCAGGGATGTTCTCACAGTCAAAAATGATGAACTACAACGAATTTGAATAGATTGTATGACTTGAAGATCTATGATTCTAGATCACTGAGTTTTTGATTAGATATGTAAGATGATTAAATCAGTAATATGTTGTCATTGATGTCAACTAGTTTTGACAAATACTTATCTTGTAAGTTACTACACCCAAACATCTATAGAAAGAAGAAGAAAAGAGATGAAGAACAGATATATCTACATGAGGAAGATGGATATGATAGATAATGATAAGGAATACATTGGGTAACTTATGAATCATTTTATGACCATATGTTATTGACTTGATTATGTTGCATTCATCTATGATGAAGGATAGAGAAAAATGCACAAAGAAGTGTGGTCGGTTAAAGAAGCATTCTGGTATACACCAATGCAGTGTAGTGTAGACCAAGCATAGTATAAACTGAGCTTGTGTTCACTGACACATTTCTTTGTTAACCGAGCAGGAGAAAAGAACTAAATGACTAGTTTAGCCAACAAAAGTTGATGAGTTGTAAAGTACTCCATAATCAAAGTTGAAGATAATGTTTGTTACAAAGATCGATGGCTAACATAATTTGAAGAAGATCTAAGGGATTGAAATAAAACATGTTACTGACACATCAGCCAAGGAAGGTTTAAGAGGAAAAATCAACATAGGAGATTAAGCAGCAAAATCTGATGGATGGAATTAAAATAGTTTACTTGTCTATTTAAGGGACTAGGATTTCATGATTAAATCATGCCAAAAGAAGGAGATTGTAGAGATATAACATTAACAAGCTTCATGCATGCCTGATCAAACTGGTTAAGGAGAACTGAACTGTAGAGATTATCGAGCGTTAGAAAGCTATTACCAAGCGATAGTAAGTTACTGAATATTGATTGAAATAGAATTGATATATTCATCAGAAGATTTGAATGAGCTTAACATAGATCTAATAATCTACAATTGAAGTTATGTTGTAATCAGATCAACTCCTATTACATTTTAACCATTGTAAATAGATAAATCTCTTAACAGAGTGGACTAGAAAGTCTTGTAATGTCATTCATAAAGTGTACATTTGTTATCCTATCAACCCCATAGTGAATGTTGGTTGGACGATAATGGTTGGTATAAAATCCTCTAACAAGGTCACACCTCACAGTGTGTTTGTAACCTTTAATAGGGTTGGGTCTTCACCAACCTCACTTCAGAAGAGTGAACAATTTTTGGGTTGTCGGTCCCAGATGGTTTTTCCCTTTACAGGGTTTCCACATTAAATCTCTTATGTTATGTGTTGACTGTGATAATTTTTTGTTGTCATACTTTACATGTTGCATATTGGATTTGATCGGTAATCACTATATGTTATTAACTGGTAATCGGTAAAAGCATAGAAAAAATACTATTTATATTACCGTGCTGCAGAATTTTTAGTAAATTGTTTTTGGATATACATTTTGTGTTTGGGACTATGGATAACTGATTCCCCCCCCCCCCTCTCAATCATTCTAACAATTGGTATCAGAGCATTGGTTGCTTGGAACAGAGTTTTAAGGACTTCATCACAAAGATCTCAAAATGTATAAGAGGGAAGTGCCAAAGCTAAACAAGGATAACTTCATAGTATGGCAAAGCCATATGAAGCTACATGTATCTATAATTAGGAATTATGCCCTCACACTAATGGAGAATGGCTACATTGCACCACCCACTGGTCCCTTGACCCTTGATCAACTAAGAGACAGGCATGAACATAATATTACTATGATGGAGATTTTTGTTGCATGTACTGATGTCGAATTTGAAGATATTAAAAACTGTACTACTGCTAAAGGTATGTGGGATAAACTTGCTCAAGTTTATAGAGGTGATGTGAATGTCAAAAGAGCCAAAGCTGAAAGCTTAAGGGGAAGATTCGATGATATGAAGATGAAGGAAGGAGAAAATATTGTGTAGTACACAAATAGACTAAAAGAGGTGGTACATGCTATTAGAGCATTTGATGGTGTTATTGATGAAGAGACAGTGGTAAAAAAATTTCTCAGAACCTTTTTGCCGGTTTATGAAATTAGAATATCTGCAATTCATGAAACTAGGTCTGCATCTGGTAACAACCTTACTCTTGATAATTTGATTGCTAAGCTTACAACCTTTGAACTGAACAACTTTGATAATAGTGTTGTACCATCTATTGAATCTTCTTTTATGTCTTCTTTGAAGATTGGTAAGTCTAGTAGCAGAAATAAGAATGATGATAGTAATAGCAATACTGATGATGAGCTTGATGAACTTGAAGCTCTTATGGCTAGAAGGTTACCTAAAGGTAAAGGAAGATATAGAGGTAAATTACCTTTAGCATGCTTTAACTATAAAGAGGTTGGTCATATTGCTGCTAGATGTCCACACAAGAAAGATGATGACAGAAATAAAGACCGATCCAGTGAAGGAAGCTATGGGAGAAGAGGCAACAAAAGTTACCGACACTACAACAAAGACAACCAAGACAATAATGATAAAGGCAAGAAGGTGTGCTACATTGTAGAAGAAGATGTCACCGATACTGAAATTGATGAAGATGTGGAGGTAGTATTTGTTGCAATGAAGGATGAATCAGAGGAAGATGAAAGGAATGTAGAGACAACACTTATCTCTAAGGTTAATAAAAATGATACATGGATCATAGATAGTGGTTGTACACATCACATGACTGGTGATGAAGAAAAATTTGATAATCTTGAAGAACACAATGGAGGATATGTTAGAATGGGTAATGATGTACCTTGTATGGTTAGAGGAAAAGGATCCCTGATGATAAATAATAAAATTAGATGTGACAATGCTTATTGGGTAAAAGGTCTAAACTGTAATTTTCTAAGTGTGGCATAGCTAAATAATTTAGGCCACCGAGTTTCTTTTGAGAGAAAGAAAGTGAAGATATTTGATGATGGAGGAAGACTTATTGGAACTAGAACACAATCAAGAAGTAATTTGTTTTATCTTGATAATGATCAGTCTTCTTGTTTAATGATGAAAGATGAAGATGCATGGTTGTGGCATAAAAGGTTATGTCATGTGAATTTTGATAACATGATTAAGATCAGTAAAAAGAAAAAGGTTAGAGATCTACCTAAATTATCTAAGCCTGATCATGTTATGTGTCATGAATGTCAGAAAGGTAAATGACAAAATCTAGTTTCAAAAGAAAAGATTATTCAACAAAGAAATTACTTGAGTTAGTGCATACCCACCTATGTGGTCCTATGAGAACTTAAAGTTACTATGGAGACAAATATTTTATTCTTTTTGTTGATGATTACACTAGATTAATGATAGCCATGTTCTTGAAGGAAAAATTAGAGGCATTTAAGATGTTCAAGTGGTATAAAGAAAAAGTTGAGAAAGAGACTAGTAAAGAATTGAAATGCTTAAGATCTGACCAAGGTGGTGAATTTATTTCTGATGAATTTACTAAATTTTGTAATGAGAATGGTTTTAAAAGATAGGTCTCTACATTGAGGACACCTCAACAAAATGGAATAGCCAAAAGGAGGAATAGGTCAACAGTTGACTTTGCAAGAACACAAATGTTACAAAAGAATGTTGCTCAAACATACTAGAAAGAAGCAGTTAGCACAGTTGTTTATGTTCTGAACTGAGTACAACTGAAGATGGACACTAATAAGACACCCTATGAGTTATGGTTTGGTCACAAACCCACTGTAAGTTATTTCAAAGTTTTTGGAAGTAAATTCTTTATTCTGAAAGATGAAAGAAATGGGAAGCTTGACTCAAAAGGTGATGAAGGGATATTTCTGGGATATTCCACTAAAAGTAAAGCATACAAGTGTCTTAATAAAGTAACTAATAAAATGATTGAAAGTACTAACATTCAGGTTGATGAGTTTGATGATAAGAATACAAAGGAAAGCACAAAGGAACCAAAAGACAATGCTAGATTTAGTTATATTAAAAAACTAGAGTACCTACCAATGCCGCAGACAGTGACAATCGGTCAATAGGAAAACAATACCGAGGAACAGGAAAAAGAAACTGACAAGCAGGAAGCACCTACCGAGCAAGAAAATGAACTTGCATAGGATGAGAAAGAAAGAAGAGATTGGATACTGGTAAGATTTGTTAGAAGAAATCATCTTGAGATACAAATCATTGGAGACAGACAAGCTAGCATGCAAACAAGAAGTAAAGCAAGACAATGTACATGTCTAGTTTGTGAATATGAACCGAAGAATGTAAAAGTTGCATTAGAAAATGATGAATGGGTTAATGCAATGAAATAGGAAATAGAAAAGATAGAGAAGAAAAAAATTTGTATTTTAGTACCCAGATGTAAGGACAAGAATGTTATCGGTACTAAGTGGATATTCAGAAACAAGCTTAACGATAATGGAAAGGTAACAAGGAACAAAGCTAGGTTAGTATGCAAGGGATATGCACAGGAGGAAGGAATAGATTATGGTGAAACTTTTGCACCTATTTCTAGATTAGAAGGAGTCAGAATGTTACTTGCATATGATATACACAAAAAGTTCAAATTTTAACAAATGGATGTTAAATCTTCTTTTTTGAATGGGATACTTGAAGAAGAAGTCTACATAGAACAACCTGAAGGGTTTGTTGATCTAGACAACAAAGATATGGTATGTAGATTACATCAAACTTTATATGGTTTAAGGCAAGCATCAAGAGCCTGGTATGAGAGGCTGCATAACTATTTGTTGAGTATTGGATTTGTTAGAACCAGTGAGAACAGTAATCTATACATGAAAGGAAATTCTAATGATACTATCTTGATTGTTGATATATTTGTGGATGACATAATATTTGGAGAACAAGATCATATATGTAAGTCATTTGCTAATGAAATTAAAAATGATTTTGAAATGTCTATGTTTGGAGAGATTAAGTTCTTTCTAGGATTACAAGTGATTCAGCAAAATGATGGTATATTCATCACACAATCTAAATATATAAAGGAAGTATTGAAGACATTTGGCATGGAAGATGCTAAACCCGTGGGAACATCAATGGCTACTAGATGTAAACTGACTAAAGAAGATGGAACTACTAGAGTAAACCACACACTATACTGATCCATGATTGGTAAGTTAATGTATGTAGTTCACAATAGACCTGATATAGCACATGTTGTTGGAATAGTTGCTAGATTTTCTCCAAACCCTAGAGAGTCACACATGGTTGCTACAAAGAGTGATGCCCCTTGGTGGAATAAAATTATTCTCAATGTATTTTCATATTATGCAGGTGAGGAGAGTGGATTTGCAGGGAGTTGGTCTTGCCACCATAACCTAGGTGTACATCTCTATGTGTGCACCGGTTAGGAAACTAGGACAGTCCTTCTAGATTTCAGTTGAGGGTTCTTCAGGACCTATAAACTTGGATTCTCACTTTTTTTATACATATGCACATTCTCCCACATCTATTTTTTGCATTGGCATAGGGAAAAGAGTACCTATAGTGTATTTGGAGCCCTATTTAGGCCTAATAACCGATCTAAATGTTGTAACATCAGAGCTTTCCCCTCAATTCTACTCCTTAGTGTGAAATTATGTTTAGTAAATGCCAAAAGGGTATCAGAATCCTCAACCCATTCATTGCTTCATTTGGGAGTAATTTGTGTTATGTCCAAATTTCCTTCTAGGAAGGGCTACAAGCAGGATACTAGGCTAATACAACAATATATCTTTAGAAGTTGCTCAATGGTGAAAGAACCATTGGAACTCATAAGATAAGACCCAAATAGGCTAGAACCATGTTCATAAGCCACCCCTAGTCCTATTTTATATTTCATGGGGGTTAAGTACTTATTTCCTTGAAGAAACCTCTTAGCAAATTCATTGATTTTGGTGCTTAGGACTTTGGCAAACCTAGTGATTAGGTTCTTTTGTCTTGTAGGGTTGTGATAACCTTCAACAAGTCCTATTTTGATACTTGTGATAAGTATATTGGCACTAAACCTTGCACCTTGGGTGTTGAGGAGTTCAAACTTCACCTAATTGCTCACTATTTGAAGGCTTCTGCTGACCACTGCTGCATCAAGTGGTATCAGAGCTATGTCTGATCCTAAGAATGAGGATATCCCTGCAAGGGTTACAAATAGTGAGTTGGAAAATATGGTGAGAGAGCAAAAGGCTGCAAATAAGGCCTTAACTAAGAGGCTTCAGGAACTTGAGAAGAAGCTTGATGACAAGGACAAAGATGAGTCTGAAAATGAAGAAGGGAGTGAAGAAGAGGAGGATGATCCTAATCAGCATATCCCTACAGACCAAAGACCTTTCATTGATGCTTTGAAGTCCATGGGAAGAAGGACCATGGAGGAGAAGATGGATTTGCCAATTTTCAATGGCAAGATGAATGCTAATCTAGCATTGGATTGGATTGAAGCATTAAAAACATTCTTTGAATGTGAAGACATACTTGAAAAGTAGAGGGTAAAGGTAGCAAGATCCAAGTTGAAGGGAACAGCCCTAAGTTGGTGGAACTTCATCCAAACAGAGAGGGTGAAGAATGGGAAGAACATGATCAACTCATGGAATAGAATGATTGCATTGATCAAAGAGAGATATGTACCTGAGGACTATGGGGTACAACTCCATAGGAGAAAGCAAAGTCTAAAGAAAAAGGACATGGATGTAGGCTCATACACTGAGGAGTTCTTGAAAATGTGCATGAAGACCAATATGGCTGAAGATGAAGAGGAGAAGCTAGCAAGGTACATGAATGGCTTGAAAGTATCCATTCAAGAAGAGTTGAGTCTACACAACCCTACCATAGTTAATAGGTGTTATCAAATGGCACTTAAGGTAGAGGAAAAATGGAAGAGAAAGTAGGATTTTGGCAAAGGAAAGACCAATGATAGTGGGAATAGTTTTAGAGGCAAAAACAACTCTTGGAACAAGGGACAAAGTGGTGGCAATAGCAACAAGACCCCTGACCAAGGAGATAAAGAGAATAGTGACTCTAATTCAAGAGGAAACTATAGAGGAAGAAGACCTTTCAATAGAGGAAGGACAAATTCAAGAAGAGGCAATGGACCATTGAAGTGTTTTTATTGCAACCAATTGGGACATCATGCAAGAAGGTGCCCTGAGAAGAGAAACAATAATCAAGGTGAGAGGAGAGCACAACTTGTTTAAGAAGATAAACAAGAGGACAATGCTAATGCTAGGGACTTGGAACCAGAAGAAGGAGTGTGTCTAATGATGAGACAGGTCTTCCTTCAAGTACCACAAGCCCAAGAACCTCCATAAAGAAAGAATCTCTTCAGGACAAAGATCAAGTGTCATGGAAAGGTATGCAATCTTCTTATTGATTTCGGTTCAACTGAAAATCTTGTGTCTTGTGAAATGGTTCAGAAATTAAGCTTGCCTAAGAAACCACACCCTTGCCCCTATCATGTTTCATGGTTAACCAAAGGCCAACAAACTCTAGTCATAGAATAAGCTTGGATAGAGTTTTCTATTGCTGACTTCAAGGACAAGGTCCTTTGTGATGTTGTTGAGATGGATGCAACCCACATCCTTCTAGGTAGGCCCTGGAAATTTGATGTTGATGCTACCCACCAATGTAGGAAGAACATTTACTCCACCACCAAAGATGGCAAGACCTTCACTATGAAGCCCCTACCAGATAGCAAAACTGAAAAGGAACCCACTGTGATTATCATGGGAGAAAAGGAGATGTTGAAAACCTTGAAAGAATCTGATATTGAACCATTTATCCTGATTTCTAAACCCAAGGATAACATCAGGTCTGTTCAAGAAGAGCCCATGCCAAATGAAGTCAAAAATCTATTGCAAAAGTATAAAGAAGTCACTATTAGTGACCTACCCTCTACCCTCCCTCCCATTAGGGACATTAGTCAACAAATAGACCTCATACCAGGATCATCCCTACCTAATAAGGCACCATATAAAATGACTCCATTACAGCATGCAAAGATTGCAAAATAGGTCACTAAATTGTTGGAAAGAGGACTCATTCAAAAGAGTCTCAGTCCTTGTGTTGTACCCTCAATCTTGGCCCCTAAAAAGGATGGAAAATGGAGGTTATGCACTGATAGTAGGGCCCTAAACAAAATCACAATAAGGTACACATTTCCCATGCCAAGGATTGAGGACCTATTGGATCAACTAGGTGGTGCTTGCTACTTCACCAAGATAGACTTAAAGTCCGGTTACCATCAAATCAGAATCAAGCCTGGAGATGAATGGAAAATAGCATTCAAGACTACTAAAGGTTTGTTTGAATGGTTAGTAATGCCTTTTGGTTTAACCAATGCCCCTAGCACTTTTATGAGGCTTATGAATGAGATATTCATAGATTTTATTGGAAAATTTGTTGTTGTTTACCTTGATGACATACTAATATTCAGTCATAGAAAGGAATACCATCTTGATCATGTGAAATAGGTACTAAGAAGACTCCATCAGCACAAGTTGGTAATCAACTTGGAAAAATGCATGTTTATGAGAAAGGAACTTGTATTCCTAGGTTTTGTGATCTCACAGGGTACCCTCAAGATGGATCCTGAGAAGGTAGATGCAATTATCAATTGGCCTCCACCAAAGAATCAAGGTGATGTAAGAATCTTCCATGGGCTTGCAACATTTTATAGGAATTTTATAAAAAATTTCAGTCATGTGTGTGCATCAATGCTTGAAACAATCAAAGGTGGAAAGAAGACTAAGTTTGCATGGACAAAGGAAGCCAATGATGCATTCCAATACTTGAAGAATAGAGTCTCTCAATACCCCATCTTGGTCCTCCTTTATTTTAACAAAGTCTTCACTGTGGAGACAGATGCAAGTAATTTGGCTATAGGGGTAGTCCTAACCCAAGAAGGCAAGGTAGTTGCTTTCTTTTCTGAGACATTGAATGAGGCCAAGAGGAAGCATTCCACCTATCACCTAGAGCTTTATGCCATGGTCCAAGCCCTCAAGAAATGGAGGCACTACTTGATCCCAAAATAGTTTTTAGTCTACATTGACAACCATCCTCTAAGCTTCCTTAATTCACAAGAAAAACTTTCAATCGGGCATCTTAAATGGGTAGAGCAGTTACAAACCTATACCTTCAACATTAAGCATAAAAAGGGTGTAGAAAAAAAAGTTGTTGATGCACTTAGTTGGAGGATTGGTCTGATTGAAGAGGTTCAACTACAAAGTGTGGGAATTGAGTCCCTCAAACACCTATACCCAGATGACCCTAATTTGTTTGAGATATATCAAATTTGTACAAAAATGGAGGGCAGATATCACACTGACTTTACTGAATATCTGATTTAGAATGGCCTTCTATTCAAGGGAGCACAACAATGCATACCCAAGTGTTCAATGAGAGCAAACATAATCAGAGAAAAGCATTTTGGTGGCCTAGGAGGTCACTTTGGCATTGATAAGATAGCAGACATGGTAAAGAGGAGTTATTTTTGGCCCAAGTTGAACAATGAGGTCAAAAATTTTATTGAAACTTGTACAATCTACAAGAAAGCTAAGGGAATGACAACAAATCAAGGTCTCTACCAACCCTTACCAATCCCTTCAAGGCCTTGGGAATCCATTTCAATGGATTTTGTAATGGGACTACCTAAAACCAAGCAAGGATTTGATAGTGTGTTTGTTATAGTAGATAGATTTAGCAAAATGGCCCACTTTGTGCCATGCAAGAGCACAAATGATGCATCTCATATAGCCAATCTCTTCTTCAAGGAAGTAGTTAGAATTCATGGCTTACCTCAAACAATTGTATCAGACAGAGATGTAAAGTTTCAAGGGCACTTTTGGAGGACACTCTTCAAGAAGTTGGGTACAAATCTCACCTATAGCTCTACCTATCACCCTCAAATAGATGGGTAGACTGAGGTAGTAAATAGGTCCCTAGGCAATCTTCTAAGATGCCTAACCAAGCAATATTCAAAAAGTTGGGATACCATTCTACCCCAAGCAAAGTTTTCCTTCAATGACTCAATCAATAGGTCAACCGAAAAGACTCCATTTCAAACATTGTATGGTTTTCATCCCAAGGGACCATTGGATCTAATGGAACTCCCCTCTAATTTTAGAATTAGTTCACAAGGCCAAGAATTGGTAGAACTCATCAACAAGGTATAGCAGCAATGAAGGAAACCTTACAATAGTCTAGTTTGAAATACAAAGAAAATGCTAACAAGAGGAGAAGAGAGGTTCATTTCAAAATAGGGGATAGGGTTTGGGCATTTCTAAGGAAGGAGAGGCTACCTAAGGGTAGATACTCCAAGCTACAAATGAAGAAGGTAGGCCCCTACAGCATATTAAGAAAACTAGGTGACAATGCCTATTAGATCTCCCTTCCTCCAACATTGCAGATCTCTCCAATCTTCAACATTGTAGACCTCACACCATATAAAGTTATAGCAAGTCCAAGCAATGAGCTAGGTAAGGACACAAGCATGGAGGAGGAAGACTATGTCATTGATCTTCCACAAAGAAAATCGGTGGAGATTGAAGAAATTTTGGACTCCAAACTACTCAAGAAGACTAGATCAAGGAAGTATATGTAGTACTTGGTAAAATGGAAGGGCTTACCAAAGATTGATGCTACATGGCTGACCGAGGATCAAATACAACAGCATGGAACCTTGATAAACAAGCTATACTCAAGTAGGGACTTGAGTTTTAAATTTCAAGGGGAGTATGGTGTAGGAACACCTACTTCTACTCTAGATTCAACAAGAATTCTTATGAAGCCTGGGATCTCACACTAAGGTCCTTGAGACCTCTAGTCATGCTTAGGATAGGAATTAGTATTGGGATCTCATTGTAAGGCCATAGTTCCAAGTTGGCATTTCATGAGCCCTGGGTCTAACTATTGGTCATTTTTTATCCAATACCCTAGGCATAGGTATTTTTCATGTTTTCTATGTTTGGATCCATTAGGGATCATCAAATTAAGGATAAGACCAATTTTGGTCATTAGAATAGCAAAATTGTCTAAATTGCTCAAAAGTTGTCAAGCGACTTTAGAGCAACTTTAAAAAGTTGTCAAAAACTTGTAAAAGACCCTCCTAAATGGCTAATTGGTTTAAACCTCACTTTTAACCATTGGGAGCATCCTATAAAATCCCTCACATGTGGGTGATAGGATACACAACTTGTAATTGGCATTTTTTATCAATAAAAACCATCTATTCTTTGCAAATTTCTGAGTTTCAGAGTGTTGTATGGATAGGTACGAATGTGAGGGTATGAACCAGTGATTCCAAAGGTTACATCATTGAGTCATCTTTCATCTTCACTTGGTCTCATGTGTTGATCAGCCCTAGTGTGAAAGATATCCCATTTTCAGTGACAGGCCCTAGGATTGAGGCTTAAATTCAGGATTTGAGATAGGGCCTGATTGTTTAGGCACATTCCACCATGGTAAATTGATTCCCCTTGGTGGAATACAATTATTCTCAATTTATTTTCATATTATGCAAGTGAGGAGAGTGGATTTTCAAGGAGTTGGTCTTGCCACCATAACCTAGGTGTACATCTCTATGTGTGCACTGGTTAGGAAACTAGGACAGTCCTCCTAGATTTCGGTTGAGTGTTCTTCAGGACCTATAAACTTGGATTCTCACTTTTTTTATACATATTCACATTCTCCCACATCTATTTTTTGCATTGGCATAGGGAAAAGAGTACCTATAGTGTATTTGGAGCCCTATTTAAGCCTAATAACCGGTCTAAATGTTGTAACATCAAAGCTTTCCCCTCAATTCCACTCCTTGGTGTGAAAGTATGTTTAGTAAACCCAAAAATGGTATTAGAATCCTCAACCCATTCATTGTTTCATTTGGGATTAATTTGTGTTATGTCCAAGTTTCCTTCTAGGAAGGGCTACAAGTAGGATACCAGGCTAATACAACAGTATACCTTTGGAAGTTGCTCAATGGTGAAAGAACCATTAGAACTCATAATATAAGACCCAAATAGGCTAGAACCATGTTCATAAGCCACCCTTGGTCTTAGTTTCTATTTCATGGGGGTTAAGTACTTATTTCCTTGAAGAAACCTCTTAGCAAATTCATTGATTTTGGTGCTTAGGACTTTGGCAAACCTAGTGATTAGGTTCTTTTGACTTGTAGGGTTGTGATAACCTTCAACAAGTCCTATTTTGATACTTTTGATAAGTATATTGGCACTAGACCTTGCACCTTGGGTGTTGAGGAGTTCAAACTTCACCCAATTGCTCACTATTTGAAGGCTTCTGCTGACCACTGCTGCATCAAAGAGAATCTTAAGATGCCTAAAGAAAACTAAAGATTATGGACTGTGGTATTCTAAGAAAGGAAAGTTTGAACTGAAGGTATACACCAATGCTGATTGGGGTGGAAATGTGGATGATAGAAAGAGTATCACCAGAGGAGTATTCTTCTTTGGTGAAAGACTTGTTACATGGACAAGTAAGAAACAGGCTTGCATTTCTCAGTCTATAGTTGAAGCAAAGTATGTTGCTGCTGCTACTAACTATTCAAATATTGCATATATCAAGCAAGTGTTGGAAGATATGAATGAGGTAATCACTGATCCAGTGATTATCTATTATGAAAACACTAGTGCTATTAATATTTCAAAGAATCCAGTGATGCACTCTAAAACAAAGCACATATCTATTAAGTATCACTACTTAAGGGAACAAGTATAGGAGAAGCAAGTGAAGCTAGAATTTGTTACATCAAAAGAACAACTTGCTAACATATTTACAAAGCCTTTACCGAAGGATACATATGAATACTTGAGGACTAGACTTGGGGTCCGTCCCTTGTCTACCGGTCACTAAGGTGATTTGGAGGTTGCATCAGCCTAATCTTATCATAAGATCATACATGTTAATGTAGCAAAGTTCACACTTTGGACTTTTGTTTAAGGTTGTGAAAGGTTGAAGTACTGGAACAGATTTGCACAGCAGTATATCGAGATACAGAGAATGCACCAGACAACAGAGAGTTACATGGCTACTACATAGCTGTATGTTTTTATTTGTTCTTTGGAATTGATGTCAAAGGGAGAGAGATCAATATGAAGAATATGAAGCCAAAGACAAATAGATCAAGATACATAAAAAGGAGAGCATTGAAGATCAGGTACTAAGAATAGAAGAAAACCTGCGAGCTGAAAAGATCATATCTGCAAAAGTCAATCTGCACTTGCAAATGCTTTTATGTAAAGTAGTGATTAAACATATTAAGCTAGGGAGAGCTTGTACTGAGTTACAACATTTGTTGACAGAGTTGTAGAATACATGTTTGGTATGTGTATGGCATATTTCATATTACTTGTATTGCCATCAATGCCAAAGGGAGAGATTGATGAACTACAAGTGATTTGAATAAATTGTATGACTTGAAGATCTGTGATTCTAGATCACTAAGTTGCCGATTAGATATGTAAGATGATTAAATCAGTAATATGTTGTCATTGATGTCAACTAGTTTTGACAATACTTATCTTGTAAGTTAATACACCCAAACATTTGTAGAAAGAAGAAGAAAGGAGATGAAGAACATATATATCTACTTGAGGAAGATGGATATGATAGATAAGGATAAGGAATACATTGGGTAACTTATGACTGAGTCTATGACCTTATGTTATTGACTTGATTATGTTTCATTCATCTATGATGAAGGATAGAGAAAAATGCACAAAGCAGTGTGGTCAGTTAAAGAAGCATTCCAGTATATACCGACATAGTGTAGTGTATACCGAGCACAGTATAAACTAAGCTTGTTTTCACCGACACATTTCTTTGTTAAATTTGTTACTGACACATCAGCTGAGGAAGGTTTAAGTGGAAAAATCAACATAGGAGATTAAGCGGCAAAATCTGATGGATGGAATTAAAATGGTTTACTTGTCTATTTAAGAGACTAGGATTTCATGATGAAATCATGCCGGAAGGAGCTTGCATAGATATCGCGTGAACAAGCTTCATGCATGCTTGATCAGACTGGTTAAGGAGAACTAAATTGCAGAGATTACCAACCATCAGAAAGCTATTATCGAGCAATAGTAAGTTACCAAATATTGATTGAAACAGAATTGATATATTGATCAGAGGATTTGAATGAGCTTAACATAGATCTGATAATCTACAATTGAAGTTGTATTGTAATCAGATCAACTATTGTTACATTTTAACCATTGGAAACAAATAAATCTCTTAACAGAGTGGACTAGAAAGTCTTGTAATGTCATTCATAGAGTGTGTTGACACTGAAATTTTCAGGTTCTAAATGGACGAAACGTCAAGGAAGTATGATGTTTAATTTCAATTTTATATAATTTCCCTATGTTAAAAAATCAAAATGATAAAAGGGCATATGTGTTTATCATTTTCATATAGTATGTTGTTAATTATTTTATTTCAGCTTAATTAATGTATATTCATTTTGAAATAAAATTATTCTAAAAATGATGAATAAAATAAATTAAGTAAAAAAAAGGTGGCGACAGGGAGTTGAACCCTCAACCTCTCAAGCCGACCTTTTTTCCTACCTATCTACCCTCCTACCCCCTAACCAATTAGTCTATTTATTTTCTTCAAGAGGATTAGGAGGAGAAATTTATTTATCTTTGTTTTCATGTGCAGGTGAGAAGGTGATACAACTTTTACACAGGGAGTAATCTCTTCCTTAATCACTTTTTCAAATTAATGTGAAATATTATTTTCTAATGAATTATTTATTTTCCAATTTTAGGAAAAGGAATGGGGAGAGGGAGTTGAACACTCAACCTCTCGACCCATCCCTTTTCCTACCTAACTACCCGACTCTACCCCTACCAATTACTCTATGTTATTCCTTGAGAGTGTAGGTGTAAATGAAGGTATAAATTAAAGATAATCTTGTTTCCTTTGAAATAAATTATTAAAGGAATGAATATTTTGTGTGTATGATAGGAGTTTTACATTTTGTAGAATTATTATGGTTACCAACATAATTCTTTTTTAATCTTAATTTATATTTTACTCATAGAAGCCCTAAAGTGAAAAAATATGATAAAGTAAATGTGCATTCGGTCAATATTATTATGTTTTAGAGTTTGAAATTTCTTTGATATTATTTTTAGGTTTTCATATCCCTAAATATAATTTTTTTTATTTTCACCCTATTGTATTCTTAACTTTAATAATTTTATTTTGTAGGGTGAAAAAGATTAAGTGATTCTACATTATTGAAATTTAGTTGTAAATATAAATTGATTTCTCATCTCTATTTAGGGTTTGTGTTTCTAAAATATTTTATGTCTAAAAATAAACCTTGAATTTGTCCTATTTATGATTTTATTCATTAAGGGTAATTCTTAAGTAAATATATTAAGGTTAATATGATATGCAAATAAAAGTTTGAATTTAAAACTATCATACCATTTTTCTTTTTAATATTTTAAGTGTATTTTATGCTTTAATAAATATATCTCATTTTTATTAATAAAGTGGGTAGCTTATAATTAATATTTTATTTACACTTTATTTATCAAATATATCTACCTAAGTTATATTATAATTTTATCATGTTTTATTTTTGATTAATTATCAATTAACAAATAAATGATAATAGTTTTTATGAAAACCTTATATAGTATGAATGTAATGATTTTTTATTTTTTATTACTATCTAATGTTAGGTGTTTTTGTACAGGAAATTAAACATCGAATTATTATGCACGAAACACCTAAAGAGTAATAAAAGTTAATTATACGGGAAATATTTCCCTAAAAACCATTATTATGGTTTAATTTGTATTTTTAGGGTTAGTTTCTATGATTAGGTCTTGTGAAAGGGCATGTCCTTTCACAGAGAACCATTGGGAAATGTATTTATATTGATTCAATTTGTAAACTAAGACAATAAAAAACACATCACGTCAAAAATTGGAAAGCTCTCCAGAATTATAGATTTGAACCTAATGTCCAAATTTTCAAGTGCAAATGGAAGATAAGTGTTTATGCTTTGAGGTTATATAGTTTCTTATTTTTCAATTAGTTTTTTAGATTACTCTATGAACCAGGGTATCCTAATTTGTTCTTTCATTGAAATTCATTTGTTTATGGTTAATTTATACAATTTGAATAGCAGTTGCATGGTCTAAGAACCTGTTATTGTTCCTTCCGGGCTCTTAAGTTGGGTTAATCCATAGGACTAATTGTATAAGTTATTTAAATTTTTGTTTCAATTGAAGCCTATAGGATGATGGTCTCGCTTTACAGGAGTGAGTTACCTTAAAACTATCTCTGACTATACGTATGATTAAATGTAATTGACTCTATTCCCAATTTGACATTAGGCATTGGTCTCATTTCATTTGTAATTGTCATTTTGTTCTTTCTGTAGTTTACATATTATATCTGTTATCTTCTCCATAAAGCATTCGATTAGGTTTTAGTAATAATTTTGAGCTTTAGTTTAGATATCGCACTATCTAACAGTTAGGTGATTAGGTTATTATCCTCCAAAGATCGTTAACCCCTTTGGAAGGAAATTGCTTTTGTCTGTCCACGTGTTTGTGCAGTTTGAAAGCACTTTTGATTCAGGCCTACCAGCCTTGGCTCGATCAAGTTAGAATTGCAGAGGCACTTGTTTATTCCTATCAGTTGGCCTCAAAACGGTCTAGCATTTTTGAGCACCAACAAATTGGTGACTCTGCTGGGGACCTATCAGTGAAAGGCAGTTTCAGAATCTCTGGTTAATGTTGTAAAGACTCTACTGGGATAAGGACTCAGAGCAGTTATATTTTTCCTCACAAAAGGTGAGGTGGTGACTCTAAAACTTAGTTTCAGGCAAAGCCTATGTTAGGGAGAAGATCTCTAAAGAAAAATTCATTCATTGAATTGAAACCAAATAGGAGGAATAAGAAATCAAAAAATAAGATGTTATATGTATCTCCTGAAAAGCAACCTGACAAAGATAAAGGTCAGGAATTTTCTTGTGAGCAGTTCCCAACTTCAAATCACCATAGCCCAATGAATAACAATGAGTATAGAAATACTTTTCCATATTCTGAGCCTGGTAATCAAGAGGCTGTGTGTGAACAAGAGCAGGAGGATAGGTGGATGGATGATATAGTTGAGGGGATGATTAGATTGGAGCATAAAGATAAGAGGATGCTCAGAGCCCTTAGAAGATACTCGGACGAAGCTCTTAAGAAGTTGGGAACAGAAAGGGAAAACATTATTTTGCTTGATAGAAGTGATGGTGGAAATGGAAAAGTCAATAATAATGAAGCTATAAATAAAAGTATTCAGGTGTCGGTTTACACTCCTCACAGAAAGAACAGCGACCAAGTTTTTAATAACAGTTATGTTAATCCTATGTTTGAACCAAACAATGGAGAAAGCGATACAAAAATTGATAATGATCGGTTTAGGGTTTTTTCTAATCCAATGTATAACATTGATAATGAGCGGGGAGAAAATAACAATCACTGTGAAAATCAAGACAATGCACAAAGGACTGGAAGGAATCAGAGTGATCAGGAAAATCAAAATCAGGGTAATGAATGTGATTTGAATGATGTGCAAGGATGGCCTGTGCGTACTGGAAATGTCTATAGTTTATTTAATAATGGTGAACACAATCACCCCCAATATGGTGAAGGTTCACAACAGCGGAAGGAAAATAATGACCATTTTTGTCATAATTTTAAAAAATTTGAGCAAAATCAATATGAAAAACATTATGACAATATGCAAGGTGATAAAAATATTAATAACAGATATTTATGTGCAGAGGGTGAGTATTATGAAGAAAATAACAACAATGTGCATAGTAGAAATGTCTGTGGTTTGTCATATAATGATAAACATTTTTGAGATATTATAACTAATAAAAAGGATGATGTCCGGCAACCTAAAAATAATCAAAATCATTTGAGGAATAGAAATGATCGACATTATTATGGACAGCCTTATGAAGATTATTACAGGTGAGATTTAACATATTATGATATGCATGGTGTACGTGAAGAAAAGGTTGCTCAAAACTAGATACAACAAGGTAATTGCCAACAGAATAATATATATCTACCTACACAAAACAAAAGTGAGCATGGTAAGAACAAGGTTTATACAAGTAATGATGAAGGTTTTAATTATTTTTTACATGACCGACATGTTAATAATTACCAAGCGGATGAAAATATCAACCACCAGCAAATACAAGATAAATATTATTCTAAATTACATACATATGATAAATTATATGAAAAGCAAGATAACGTATATAAACCTGCGCAAAGACAAGCACATACATTAAGTTTGAAATGTGAGAATATGCAAAATGATATGCAAGGGGGTGAAATGAACTTGTAGCAACTTTCTCATGTGTTTCAACATAATGATAATATATATTGTCAAACGCAAAAAGAGGAACATATGAATGGGAATATTGGCAATAAGAAAATTGAAAATATATATTATCAAAAACCTAGCTTCTACAGTGAAAAACATGACCAGCACATTGAGAGACATTTAGATATCCAGCCCACTGATGATTATAGTTATATACTTGTGCAAAGCTAGCAAAGGGAGTATGCCCGGCCCTATGGCAATAGCCAAAAATGTGAGCAGCATATTAGTAATATATTAGATATAAATAATTCAGCGCAACATCATACTAAAGTGCAATTTGGAGGCTTGCGTGAGCAGCCAAGTAGGCCTGTGCAAAGCCATCATTATGATACGCAAAACCCAAAAAAATATCAAACATGTAATGCGCAACAGATATGGCCACAAAGCCAGCTTGCACATGGTAAGAATAAACATTGCAGAGGAGGTATTCACGCAAACCATGGTGAAATCTAGCAGTGCTCTGTGCAAGATATAAAAACACATCAGCAAATATATCACATCTATTCACTTGAGTAGGAAGAAGATTGTCCAAGAACAAGTATTAACAAATAGAAAGATAAATATAATAGTTTTATGCAGCCCAACCAACACGTACACCAGCATAATGGTTTGCAGAATGATAAAACTCAGCATTTTGGGCACTCATGTGAGCAGCTAGAAAGGATTCATTACTTTGCACAGAAGGATAATGAGTTGTTTGATAATAGTTCTTATAAACAACACAGCGATAATCATAAACTTACGAGGAATGGATATGGTTTAAGGAATATTTACCATACACAAAATGAATTTCATAAAAATAAAGCCCAGTATGAAGAATCTACACAGCCTTTGAATATACCAGCGCAGGGCATGGGAAGTACGAATGAAAACAAAGAGCACAAAAGTAATATGTATTTTCATGCACAGAAAGAGGATGGTCACCCAACAAATATTACGTTGGAAAATAATAATAACCAGAGAAATAATAATATATATTACCAAAATCAAATGCAACATTTTGGGGCCCACGTGCATGCAAAGAGGGAAAGAAATAATAGTTTATATGAGTAGCCAGAAGAGTTTCTACCACTTGTGAAAAAGGAGAGACATGTAAGTATACAAAATAAACAACATAAAAATTATTTTGATAAGCGAACGAATAAGATGCATAGGTTCACGTAGGGAGAAAATGAATATAATAATAAAAATATTCACATTGGTTTTAAAAATATAAATGAAGATGTTTATCCGCAGCAAAGTAATTATTTATATAGTGGAAACATTTATGTGGGGAGAAATAAAGTACATAATCAATATATGGAAGATGAAAATAAATATAATCATGGTCAAAATGCTGGAGAATATACACATCTAGGAAATCATGCACAAAGCCAAGGTGGTGCACAATTTTTTTATACTCATACGGATGATATAAGTGGTAAATGCTTGTAGCAGAATGGAGATTACACATAGGGAAGAGGAGAAAATTATCATATCAATACACAGCCTGCAAGAAATCCTGCACAGCAAAATCATGCACAGCCATTGCAGAATTCAATGCATCCAAGTGGATTCCAAAATTATGCACAACCATATGGTATGGGCACAAATCAACAATCTGGGAATCCTATACAGCAGCAACATCAACAACACAGAGGATGGGCACAAAATCCAATGAGTATGGATCAGCAAACTCACATAGGTCAGCATGATTACCAGGCAAATCAATACCAGAGAGGTAATCCTATTCCCCAAAATCAATATTTTTAGAATAATAATAATGGAAATCTATTTGATGCCAGATTTCAAGAAGTTAATGAAAGATATAAACCATTGGATTTTTCAAATATAATATGTTATCCTGACCCAATACCTAATAAGTTAAAGACTGTTATCCCTAAGTTTACTGGCGATGGATCTCAATTAGCAGAAAAACATGTCATTAATGGCAAAAATATTGTTTATGAATTTGACATTACTTATGAGGATGTGCATATGAAAATTTTAGTACACTCACTCAAGGATAGTAGAGATGAGTGGTATAGAAATTTGCCAGACAGCTCAATTACTTGTTGGCAAAACTTTGTTGATCAGTTTATTGAAGAATTTGGGGATCACAAAGACCCATCTTTTGCAACTCATGAATTGACCAGTATAAGGAAAAATATGAATGAAATAGTGAAGGATTTTAATAAAAGGTTTAACAAGGTGTTGAATAAGATTCCAAAAGATATCTGCCCTGTTGATCCTTTTCTAATCACTTTTTATCTGACAGCCTTTGATGTCAAAATGAATTATGAGATAAGGTCTCATAATCCAACAACCTTACAACAGGCTTTCAAAATTGCTTTAAATATTGAAAATAATAGAATAGCTATCGGGAGAGTTGATAAAAGAAATGATCCCAAGCTTCTCAATCGTACAGTCCCGAAAAGAAGTGATGAAAGTGATAAGATGGATGAATTAATGAGTTTGATGAAGAATTTGCAAACAAACAAAGGTCACTTTCAAGAAGGACAACATGACAGAAATTTCAATAGGAATGATAGGTACAGGTTGCAGGACATGCCTTATCATACAGAGTGGAAGGATGGAAAGCCCTTAAAAAAGAAAACAGACACTCCAGGCCCTCTTAAGAAAAATAATCATTTTATAAGGGATGAGCTTTGGTGTGATATTTACAAAATGCCTCACCCTTAGGAAAAATGCCTTATAGCACAAAATATTTTGGAGGAGGAAAACCAGGGATATGAAGAGAGGCCCATGATAAATGCTCTTTCATCTACTCCCTTTTGGTCAAGAGATAGCGATGATTCAGATGGTGAATACATGCCAGATGAAAGCTACAAGAGGTTAGGTTTCCAAGAAGAACAGCAAGTCTTTTCAGATAATGATGAGAGTCCGAATATTAGAAGGAAAATAAAAGAGGAAAGAGAGGCTTACACTGTGGCAGCAATGGAACAGGTTCTTAGCAACTATCGCTTAAGGAACAGGAATGTGAACTCAGGCAATGAACAAGCAGCAGGGATGTACAAGATTTTGAACAAGAACGCTGAGATAAAGAAGGAAAAGGCAGATGTCCCTAAAAGGCAAGTTGATCAGACATCAAAGATAAGAAAACCCGTGGACAAGCAAAGCAATGGTAAGGAAATTTCAAATTGTACTTCATTCATGTCTCAAGCATTATCTCAGGTGAAACTTTTTATCCCTCTAATGGACATAGTTAAATTAACCGATTGCATGAATGAAATGATCAAGATAATAAATGATGTTGTTAAAAAAGATTCAAAGGAACAAAAGGATAATGAAGAATTACCAGTTATTTACTTAGGAACTTCTGTTAATGAAGATGCTACTAAAGTAGATCCTTTTTTTCTAACTTTGTTGATAAACAATAAATTGGTTAAAAATTGTATGCTAGACTCCGGGGCAGTGGTTAATATTATGCCTCATGGGGTAATGAAAGAATTAGGAATGAATGTGGATACTACTTATGGAAAATGTTATGCTATGAATAATAGATCGGTTCCAGTTATTGGAATAATGAAAAATGTCAAATTTAAGTTTCCTTCATGTCTTGAAAAATCTTATAAAATAGATATTACTATTGTAGAAGTACCACCTAGTTATGGAATGCTATTATCTAGACAGTGGTCTAATTTAGTAGGTGGAAATATTCAATTAGATATATCTTATGCTTCTATCCCAGTGAATGACAGGGTTATAAGGATCAATAGGGAACCAAGATCTACTTACATCATTGAAGATATTGATCCAAGCCAGGTTAGGCACTTCTGCCATACTGACATGGAGAATTTCCAGGTAAGAATTCATAAAAATCTCATTGAAAATACTAGTCCTATTGAAATATGTGCTAAAGAAAATAGTGATTTCATTTGGAAAATGTTTTTTGATGGATCATGCAGTAAAAGTGGTAATGGAGCAGGTGTAGTTTTCATATCCCCAAATGGGAAATCCTTTAAATATTCCTTTTTGTTAGCTTTTGAATGTACTAACAATACTGCAGAATATGAAGTGCTCCTACTAGGTCTAAAAATAGTAGGTAAGCATGGTATCAAAATTATTTTTGTTTATGGTGATTTTGAATTAGTTGTATCTCAGATTAGGGATAAGTTTATTACTAAGACTCATACCCTAAAAAGGTACAAGAATGAAGTTTGGGATTCCATAGAAATTTTTTTATACTTTTTCGATAACATGGATAGATAGATCTGAGAATATTCTTGCTGATTTCATGGCTAACCTAGCAGTTAAGCATAATGATATTCCATGTGAGATATTGCACAGGTAGAGATCAAACCAAGGCCAACAATACCTGATAACGTTCATAATTGGAAAATCTTTGAGGATGATAGAGACATTATAAAGTTCCTTGCATGTGAGTAAAGGTACAAAGATCAATCTATTGATTTAAATGCTTATGTTGAAACAATAGATGAAAAGGATAATTTATTTGGAAAAGACATAATTCAACTTAAAACTAATAAAATTCCTAAAGGCCTTGTTGCACTAGAAAAAATGTTTGATAGTAAGGATTCTAGTAGTAGGGTTAAAATGGAAAATACTACTATAGAGGAAGTGGAAAAGATAAATTTAGGAAATGAACATACTCCTAAAGAGATTTTCATTGGTAAAAAGTCAACTCCTAAAATTAGATCTGATATTGTTAGCTTGTTAAGAAAGTATAGACATGTGTTTGCTTGGTCCTATGACGGTCTTAAGGCTTATAGAGAGGACTTGTTCCAACATGAAATACCCCTAAAACTTGATGCGAAGCCTTTTAGACAAAGGAAAAGACTAATCAATCCGACTTTGGCTCCTAAGATGAAGGAGGAACTCATTAAGATGAGGGATGCTGGTATCATCAAGCCGATAAGACACTCTACTTGGGTTTCAAATTTGGTAACTATTAGGAAGAAGAATGGAGATATTAGGCTTTGTGTGGATTTTAGAAACCTAAACATATCTTTGTTAAAGGACAATTATGCATTACTTGTTGGAAACTACAATTGAAACAATTGTTGTGTTGTCATTGATGTCAAACCTTAATTGGTAAGACTGTTGCTACTTAGGAAAGTACTATATCTATTTGAGTGTTGCTAAGGGGATAGGCAAGGATGGTAACAATAGCACCTAAGAAAAGGTTGAGTTATCTTGATACTACAAAGTGTACTTGATTATGTGGTACAATGATGAGACAATGTATTGTTTATCTTAGTAAGATTGAAGACTAAACTGGTAGGCTTGACCGAGCAAAAATGGAGAAATCATGTTCAAGCCTAGTAATGTTAGTGTCGACCGAGTCAATATATGCCGACCAAAATTCTAGTGTCGACCGACCATCGGTTAATTGTTGAGGAAGACAGTGTAAACCGAGGAAATAATTTTTAGTAATGACCAAGCTTTCTACATGAAGACCAAGTAGTTGATCACAGTATTGATCGAGCATCAGCATTTTTATATTTGAAGAGAATTCAGATTTGGAGCCGACATTGTTGAATTCTTGGATTATGTAAAATGTGTTGACTTTATTTATTGATTGTTTGAAAGCATTAAATGCACTAAAAAATATTTTATTGTAAATCTTTAAGAGATTTGGGATGTTTCTAGAAAAGGAGCTGAAGAACATAAAGCAGGTAGATTCAATGAATCTGACCTAACCCTAAGATCTACAAAGGAGATTGAGCAGCAAAAGATGAGTTAACCTAATTGAGGAAGTATTAAGGGAAGCTAAGCATTAGGTATGTGTGTCCATGGGTGAAAAGAGGATGCTGGAAGATCAGTAGATGTTATTGACTGTATAAGTGAAAAGGCTAAAGGAGAAGTGGGGTGATTGCTTGAAGAAAAGTTCCAAGCAAATCAGAGATGGAAATGGAAAAGTTTCAAAGTCAGTAAACCAGCATTTGTGTATGGAATTTGGATCTGATATTTGCAAAGTGAGTTGTATGTTTTACAGATCATTACTACTGCTACTTTCTAACCATTGTAACAGTCAAAATCCTTTTAACAGAGGTTGACCTAACAGTCATATGTTTAAATCCTTTGAACAAGGTTGCATTCTAATGGAATGTATACAAGTCCTATAACAAGGCTCACTTTTAACAAGGTGATTGAAATCCTTTAACCGGGTCACACCTAATAGTGTGCATTGTAACCTTTGACAAGGTTGGCTTTTAACCAAGCTCACTTCAGAAGAGTGAAAATAATAGTAGCATGTTACAAAGTGGTTTTTCTCAGATTGGGTTTCCACTATAAATCCTAGTGTCAATGCTTGTGTGAGTGTTTTGGTTTGAACATTTCTATGTTTTACAAGTTAGATATAGCTGGGTAGTGGATTGCAATGTTATATGTTTCTATTATTGAATTAGTGATGACCGAGTTGGTTTTGGTTGTTAGATCTGATTTAGAGAAAAGTTTTTGAAGTTTTTTTTATACATCAGGGCCTGAGAACAATTGATTCACCCCCCCTCTCTGTTGTTCTAAATCATATTAACATTACCAAACATGGAAGCATCATTACAGAAATTCACAGGACATGAATTATTATCCATGATGGATGGGTTCTCCGGGTACAATCAAGTAAAGGTTAAAGAAGAAGAATAGTACAAAACAGCATTCACTACACCATGGGGTACATATGTTTATGCAAGAATGCCATTTGGACTTACAAATGTCGGAGCCACTTTTCAAAGAGCCATGGATGTGGCTTTTGGGGATTTCATTGATATTATCGTGGTAATATATCAGGATGACATCACAGCTTATTCTAAGAAGGCAGAGGATCATTGCAAGCATCTAGAGAAAATTTTCAAAAGAGCCCTTGAATATGGAGTATCATTGAACCTAAAGAAATGTCATTTTGGGGTAACTGAGGGTAAACTCCTTGGTCACATTATTTCTAAGGAAGGAGTTAGAATATACCTAGAAAGGATTGAAGCAATTGATAGGGTTCAAATTCCTAAAAATGTTAAGGGGATTCAATCTTTCTTCGGACAAATTAACTTTGTGAGAAGGTTTGTGTAACGCCCCGCCAGGGAACCCAAGAGAGATTAACCTATAACTTGCTATTAAGTTTGGTGAACATTTTTTTTTAAAAAGTTAACATACAAGATACACAACAGTGTGGAAGCAATTACCATTTATTCACATTGAACAACATCCAACATAGATTACAAAACTCGAGGGTCCCATGACGTAGAATTACTTAAGAACAAATAATACAACTAAAGAAAGATAACAAAAGATTCTATAGCATAAATGATACAATTACAACTTACATCAATAATTACAAACCTCATGGACAACCATGATGACTAATATACTAACATCCACTACACATGCCACAGGGTATGTAATAATAAATCTAACATAAAAGTACAATGTCCATATTAGGTATCACATGTGATACTCTAATATAGAACTACAATAAATTAAGATATGATAAGAAACCAATCAATGAAGAACAATGAAGAATCAAGAAGGCATCCAACTACAAAAGTATCAACAGCACGGGCACCAGGACATTGAATCTCAAATGGTAAAGAACCACTACCACCCGTCCGTGTAGAACCACAAAGGTCTACCCCACCGTGCTGAGGAGATAACCACAAACCCCAATCGGATGACCAAAACCAAACAAGGATAACCACTGAGCAAGGAATCCTAAAAGCTCTCTACTTAAGGTAAACAGAAATAAAGTAAAAGGTGGAACACACTAAACCAAAGGCATAAACAAATTCTCAGGAGATGATCTAGGCTACATGCTTATGGGAGTGTCATCACATGTCTATCTACTTGAGTTACCCTGGACTGGTCACTCTAGACCCCGGACCCTCAAGCATTGAGTTACCCTAGACTGGCCACTCTGGGCTCCGGACCCTCAATACGATCCATGTAGGATTAGAATACTTTCTCTCAAATATGAGGAATTATAATCATAACCATACTATATGTTATATTTTTAATGATCTCTACACTTTTTTAATTACTATATTATCACTTAATTACATAACCTACAATAGGTTATCCAGGTGCTGACCACTTTGGGTCCCGGCCCCTATTGTAAGCCACTCCCCTAAGATGCACTTAATCAATCTCCCCTAGGCTCATAATCACATAAACATCAATCAGGTATTCAACTAGGTAATCCTAGATGCAGTTTCACACACAAGAAACTGACATGGTTACAATGATACCATAAGCAAATAATATCCAACAAGAGCCCATAAGGTCGAATCAAGAAAGATAATTCATAATAAGCACACACAATAAACATGATACTGAAATACAATCCACTGAAACAAATCCCTGCCTCTGTTTTTCCCCCTAGGCTATCTATTGCCCAATAGCACACAACGTACATGAAGATAAAACTAGTACAAATAGGACAACATTCATGCTATAAATAACTAATATCAATCCATAAGCATTAAAGTTTCATTTTGAGCACAATTGATTTCAAGTACATAAACAAAGAATCCCACTAGGATAATCGGAACATAATCAATACAATAACATCACAATCAGAGAATGTTCCTTAATATTGCCCCATGATTTTGATAGAATGAAAGACCCAATTTGACCAGTAATTTAATTAAATAAACCAATTATCTAAACTAAATTAAACAACCAATTAGCTATACAAACTAATCAAAACAATGATAAAATTTAAATAAATTAATTTATACATTAACTCAAATTACTTACTAAATAAGTTATAAATAAATTAAATTTCAATTAAATAAATTACAAATAAAATAAATTATATTCAATTAAATAAATTATGAGTTAATCAAAAAAATAAATTAACTAATTAACATAATTTATAAAATACAACTAACATATCCTAAATCCAAATTTTATATAACATATAAAACAAATTAAACAAATAAAATTATTTATTAATAAATTAAAATTAAAATAATTTTTAAATAACCTAAATAAAATAACAATTAAAAAAAAACATACCTTTTTGGTGTGGGGGGCCCACGGCTCCCCTCCCATCACCATGAGGCCATGGCGGTACCCCCCTGGTACTGTCGTGTCAGTCCCTTGGGACTGCGCACGACAGTGCCAGGGCTCCCATGTCAGTCCTTTGGGACTGCGCACGGCCTGGGCTGCCGTGCGGGGGTAGGGTAGGGGGTTTGGTGGCCCCCGCCCCCCCCTAAATATTTTTAATTTATTTTTTTATTTTAACAAATGCAATACATTCAAACCAATGATAATATTTTTTTTTATAAAACTATTTCATTTATTTTGCACAGCTAATTTTAATTTATTTATTTAATAACTATTTTGAAAAATGGAAACTATAAGATACACTTTTCTTTGTTAAATAAAAATATAGACCAGCAGAGCTATTATAAGAAGATTTATTTAAAGGATAAATTTCTTTTATCTTTTCAAAACTTTTGCATATGGTTGTGCAACTTTTTACTTTGACTGTACATTTAGAGAACAACTCTTTTTTTTTAAATGTCATTTTCCATAGAGAATATTCCAAAACTTTTCCCAAAACCCAAATGCATTAGAATTTATTAGTTGACCGTGTAGATTTATTTTCCAAAGCATAGAGAATAATCAATTTTCTAAGATGAATATTTATACCAGATTGGATTTTTTAGCAAATTGATCTATTTTCTCAAGGGAATTAATTTTCTCCCATCTCTATAGTTAAACAATACAACAAGATTAATTTACCAATATATCGCCAAACCATGAACAATTAATCAATGAAATTTGGCCAGCATAATGGCATGATGCCAAGTAATAATAAAATATAAAAAATAACTACATAAGGGTTTCTAAATACCCAGATCTATTAAAACAAAGATCTATCAAAAATTGAAAACATAGAACACTATAAAACACAAAAAGATGAACAGATGAGAATATAAATCTGACAGACAATTCCAAAACCTACCTTAGATCCAATGCCAGAAACGGATTTAAAATGGAAACCCCTGTAGATCTGAGAACCAAATTCTCTCCAAATTCAAACACAACCTACAGATCTGAAAGCTAATTTGCAAATAGGTGCCCAATCCAGATGCACAGAGAAATTCACACCAACATGCAGCCACAACAATCCACAAATCCCCAAAAATGCTAAAACCACAAGCTTCCCCAAAAATCTTCTCCAAAACCTGTCTCTTCCAAAAATGAATGCAAAAATCCCCTAATAGGAATTCAATTCCCAAATTCAAGCAATCCCAGAAGACAACTCAACAACTAACTCAGAGTTCAACTCAAATCAGAAATGACTCATAAGACAACTCCTGATCCAACTCCAATTCTAAAATTGAAAGTAAATAAAATTAATTAATTAAAAAAAAATACCTTTTAAATGCACAACTCAACTTTTACTTTAGAAAACTAGTTGTTATATTTTTTAAAACAAACACCTTTTCAATTTTGCACATGTTTTAATTTAAATTCATTTATTAAATAAATTAAATACTTAATGCATCACAAATTCATGCAATTAATTATTTAATCATTTAATAAAATATGCAAGCATAAATCAAACAATTTTATAATCAAGCACATGTTAATAATTTAAAACCCAAATTAAATAAATTAAATATTTAATACATCCTAAAGCATGCACTAAAATATTCAATTATTTAATTATACATTCAAACATAATAAAATCCAATTTCAATTAAATAATCACTTAATTCCAATTAATCAATAATTGACTTAAGATAATTTTCCAAATTAAACATAGGAATATTAAATTCAACTATAGTCCTAACATAAATAATCATATAAAATTGCCTACATAATCATAAATCAACTTAATCAAGCACAATAAATCAAGCAAACTAAAACCATGCACAGACTCAAGAACGGGATCCACAAATTCATACCAACCCGGTGAATTCAGGTAGGGTAGTCATACTGGTACTTGTCCAAACCTAGGACAAATTAGGTTAGGGTTAGGGTTTTGGGTCTGTGTATTATCTCCCCTCTTTACCATTGAGATGAATGTTTGTGGGCACGCTCACTCCTGCCAATTCAGGGAAGATGATGCCCTATACCTGCAAACTTGTCATCAAAAGATGAAGCATGTACATACAATAAATAGCAAACAATGATAGGGTACAGTCAGACATGTGGATCTAGACTATGCAAGTAACTACACCTTTGTCCTCTACCACACAAACACATCAAACATATACAAACACACGATAACCATACACATGCAAGTATGGGGTAAGTACATTGTAATCAACATAAGACATATAATCTATCATCATAAAACATCATTATCTAATCTGTGCATACACCTGATAACATATGTTAATAATCCATAATCATCATTAATGAAACAATAACCGATCACATGAAAAGTGACCTAAAAGAATTTGGTCAAACACCTAAAACACGAAGCAACCTAAAGATAACCTATGGGTGGGTATTACAGTTTGTCCCAAATTTTTCAGAAATCATAAAACCTATTGCAAAGATGTTAAAGAAATATGCAGTTTCAAATTGGAAAGATGAGGCCTTGGAAGCATTTGCCAACATTAAGAGAGCAATCAAAGAAGCACTAGTTTTGAAATCTCCTGATTTTTCCAAACCATTTCAGTTGTTCTCCTTTGCTTCTTTCCACACCATAGCAGCAGTCCTGTTACAAAAAAATGATAAAGGATGTGAGCAACCAATAGCTTTCTTTAGTAAAACTTTAAAATTTTCTGAGCTGAATTATGATATACATAAAAAGTAGGCTTATGCATTAGTTAAATCAGTGAAATCATTCAGACCCTATCTGGTTGGAGCTAAGATTGTGGCATACGTACCTAATGTGGAAACTAAGGATATATTGAGGCAATCAGAAGTCATAGGTAAAATATTTTGATGGATCAATTAGATTCAGGAATTTGATATTGAGATTCAGATCACTAATTTAATCAGAGGACAAGGATTGGCTAAACTCATGGCAGAGACAAATTTGGATGCAGCCCAAGTAAACCAAGTCAATTTGGAAATTGCAGAAATGAGCATCGAACAATGTCCATGGTACACAAACATAGTCTACTTCTTAAAGCATATGAAGTGTCAAGAAGGTCTAAGTGATAATTAGAAAAGAACTGTAAAGTTACAAGCATCAAGATATGTACTGATTCAAGGAGACCTATATTAGAAAAATAATGATGGTATCCTCCTATTTTGTCTAGACACCTATCAGGCTGAGTCAGTTATTAAGGATTTACATGATGGGGTATGCGGCGGTCACTTCTCAACTAAGACAACAACTCATAATATATTGAAAGCCGGGTATTATTGGCCCCATATATTCAAGGATTGTTATGATTATGTTAAAAAATGTGAATTGTGTCAAAATTTCTCTGGGAAACTGAAATACAATGGTGATTTACCCCTTATTCCATTATAGACTGAAGAACCTTTCAAAATGTGGGGAATAGACTTTATTGGGGAGATTGCAGATGCTTCAAGTGGAGGTCATAGGTGGATATTGGTTGCGACAGACTACTTTACAAAATGGGTTGAAGCTATACCCTTGAGACAAGCTACAAGCAAGGTGGTCATCAAGTTTTTGACACACAACATATTTACCAGATTTGGAGTACCGTGCAAGATCCTTTGTGACAACGGCATGTGTTTTTGATCTAAGGAATTTTTAGAATTTTGTGGAAAACATGGCATCAACCTATCATACTCATCTCTGTATCATCTGCAAGGGAATGGTCAAGCATAATCAAGCAATAAGAATATACTAAAGATTATCAGAAGAATGTTGAGTAATAACAAAAAGGCATGGGACTCAAAGTTAAATCTGTCTTTATGGGCAGATAGAGTAACAGTGAAAAGATCGATGGGTTTTTCTCCTTATGAGTTGGTTTATGGAAAACAAGCAAGGTTACCATTGAATAATCTCCTACATTTTATAGGTTCATCCTAGAAGAACTTGAGGATGTAAACTTTATGGAAGACAGGTTGAGCTAGTTATCAGAGCTAGATGAGATGAGAAGAATAGCGTAAGAAAGGAATCTTCATCAACAACCAAAAATTAAGACCCTTCATGACAAGAGAGCATCAGATAGACCTTTCAGTGAAGGTGATTGGGTATTAAAATGGAATGCAAAAGACCAAGACAAAGGAAAACATGGTAAGTTTGAGGCATTATGGCTAGGACCTTACATGGTCATTTCGAAAGCAGATGAGAATTCATATTATCTACAGGATACTAATGAAGTCATTCAAGAGTTCCCAACTCACGGTCAGTATTTGAAGCCATTTCTCTCTTAAACCAGGAAGTATTCTCTAACTTGTATATTATTATTTTTGTTTTAAGCCCCATGTTTCTTTTCTGACTATGGTTTTCTTTTCCAAAGATAACTAGGATATCGCTGCATCTAGGCATGAATGCACGTCCCCAATAAGAGCCACTGTTGACACTAAAATTTTCAGGTTCTAAATGGATGAAACGTCAAGGAAGTATGATGTTTAATTTCAATTTTATATAATTCCCCTATGTTAAAAAATCAAAATGATAAAAGGGCATATATGTTTATCATTTTCATATATTAGGTTGTTAATTGTTTTATTTCAGCTTAATTAATGTATATTCATTTTGAAATAAAATTATTCTAAAAATGATGAATAAAATAAACTAAGTAAAAAAAAGATGGCAAGAGGGAGTTGAACACTTGACCTCTCAAACCGACCTTTTTTCCTACCTATCTACCCTCCTACCCCCTAACTAGTTAGTCTATTTATTTTCTTCGAGAATATTAGGAGGACAAATTTATTTATCTTTGTTTTCATGTGCAGGTGAGAAGTTGATACAACTTTTACACGGGGAGTAATCTCTTCATTAATCACTTTTTCAAATTAATGTGAAATATTATTTTCTAATGAATTATTTATTTTCCAATTTTAGGAAAAGGAATGGGGAGAGGGAGTTGAACACTCGACCTCTCGACCCATCCCTTTTCCTACCTAACTACCTGACTCTACCCCTACCAGTTACTCTATGTTATTCCTTGAGAGTGTAGGTGTAAATGAAGGTATAAATTAAAGATAATCATGTTTCCTTTTAAATAAATTATTAAAGGAATGAATATTTTGTGTGTATGATAGGAGTTTAATAGTTTATAGAATTATTATGGTTACCAACATAATTCTTTTTTAATCTTAATTTATATTTTACTCATAGAAGCCCTAAAGTGAAAAAATATGATAAAGTAAATGTGCATTTGGTCAATATTATTATGTTTTAGGGTTTGAAATTTCTTTCATATTATTTTTAGGTTTTCATATCCCTAAATATAGTTTTTTTTATGTTCACCCTATTGTATTCTTAACTTTAATAATTTTATTTCGTAGGGTGAAAAAGATTAAGTGATTCTACATTATTGAAATTTAGTTGTAAATATAAATTGATTTCTCATCTCTATTTAGGGTTTGTGTTTCTAAAATATTTTATGTCTAAAAATAAACCTTGAATTTGTCCTATTTATGATTTTATTCATTAAGCATAATTCTTAAGTAAATATAATAAGGTTAATATGATATGCAAATAAAAGTTTGAATTTAAAACTATCATACCATTTTTCTTTTTAATATTTTAAGTGTATTTTATGCTTTAATAAATATATCTCATTTTTATTAATAAAGTGGGTGGTTTATAATTAATATTTTATTTACACTTTATTTATCAAATATATCTACTTAAGTTATATTATAATTTTATCATGTTTTATTTTTGATTCATTATTAATTAACAAATAAATGATAATAGTTTTTATGAAAACCTTATATAGTATGAATGTAATGATTTTTTATTTTTTATTACTATCTAATGTTAGGTGTTTTTGTGCAGGAATTAAACATCGGATTATTATGCATGAAACACCTAAAGAATAGTAAAAGTTAATTATATGAGAAATATTTCCCTAAAAACCATTATTATAGTTTAATTTGTATTTTTAGGGTTAGTTGCTATGATTAGGTCCTGTGAAAGGGCATGCCCTTTCACAGAGAACCATTGGGAAATGTATTTATATAGATTCAATTTGTAAACTAAGACAATAAAAAACACATCACGGCGAAAATTGGAAAACTCTCCAAAATTACAGATTTGAACCTAATGTCCAAATTTTCAAGTGCAAATGGCAGATAAGTGTTTATGCTTTGAGGTTATATAATTTCTTATTTTTCAATTAGTTTTTTAGATTACTCTGTGAACCAGGGTATCCTAATGTGTTCTTTCATTGATTCATTTGTTTATGGTTAATTTATACAATTTGAATAGCAGTTGCATGGTCTGAGAACCTATTATTGTTCCTTTCGGGCTCTTAAGTTGGGTTAAAATCCATAGGACTAATTGTATAAGTTATTTAAATTTTTATTTTAATTGAAGCTTGTAGGATGATGGTCTCACTTTACAAGAGTGAGTTACCTTAAAACCGTCTCTAACTATATGTATGATTGAATGTAATTAACTCTATTCCCAATTTGGCATCGGGCACAGGTCTCATTTCATTTGTAATTGTCATTTTGTTCTTTCTGTAGTTTACATATTATATATGTTATCTTCTTCATAAAGCATTCGATTAGGTTTTAGTAATACTTTTAAGCTTTAGTTTAGATATTGCACTATCTAATAGTTAGGAGATTAGGTTATTATCCTCCAAAGATCGTTAACCCCTTTGGAAGGAAATTAATTTTGTCTATGCATGTGTTTGTGCAGTTTGAAAGCACTTTTGATTTGGGCCTACCAGCCTTGGCTCGATCGAGTAAGAATTGTAGAGGCACTTGTTTGTACCTGTCAGTTGGCCTCAAAATGGTCCAACATTTTTGAGCACCAATAGATTGTACATTTGTTATCCTGTCAACCCCATAGTGAATGTTGGTTGGACGATAACGGTTGGTCTAAAATCCTCTAACAAGGTCACACCTCACAGTGTGTTTGTAACCTTTAACAGGGTTGGGTCTTCACCGACCTCACTTCAGAAGAGTGAACAATTTTTAGGTTGTCGGTCCCAAGTGATTTTTCCCTTTGCAGGGTTTCCACGTTAAATCTCTTATGTTATGTATTGACTATGATAATTTTTTGTTGTCATACTTTACATGTTGCATATTGGATTTGAATGATAATCACTATATGTTATTAACTGGTAATCGGTAAAAGCATAGACAGATATTACCGAGCTGCAAAAGTTTTAGTAAGTTGTTTTTGGATATACATTTTATGTTTGGGACTGTGGATAACTGATTCCCCCCCCTCCCTCTCAGTTATTCTAACAAAAAAATCTAAAGAGAGCATCAATCCAATCCAAGGCAATATTAGGGTCTAGTTTCCCATTATAGATAGGCAGGTCCAATCTTGCATCCATGGTTCTTCTCTCCATGGACTTCAATGTCTTCAGGAGCATCCTTTGATCAGTAGGCACTTGTTCTTCCTCCTACTCAGGGGGTTCTTCTTCACTCCCCACTGCATCCTCATCAAAGTTTCCAATTCTTCCCTTATCCATCTTCTCAAACAGTGTCTTCATATCCTTTGCCATCTTCTCCAATTAGGCCTCATATCTTGCCTTTTGCTCTCTAAAATGTTTTACCAATTCTGCATTAGTTACTTTGCTTGGCACTTCTTCGTCACTATTCTTTGACATGGTGTATTCCTTCCTCCTAAGGATCTTTAGGATCTCTGATACAAATTGATGTAGGCATTCCCACACTCCCTAAGTTTGAATCCACAAACCTTAACTAGGAATGAGTAAGACCTCTACAAGTAGGACTTCTTGGAAATAATGTGTTTCGTTCACCCCACAACCTCCTTTCCAACTTGATGCATGAATCAAAACCCTCCTGACTCCTTTTTAACAATCTCAATTTGAAAGTATATCATTCCCCAACTTATGGTTCTAGGAACTTAGCCAATTTCCTTGTAGCCCTCCTAATTGGGTAATTTTGAATTTCCTCAAAACTTTCCCACACAACCCAACAATATAAGATTAGTTTTGGACACCCTTTTCAGTGATCCTTCAAATCTACAAATGATAGGAGATAACTCTAAGGCTATCCCACCAAAGGATACACAAGTCACCTAGGGCTAATAGGGCTAATTAGGGGCTTTAAAGAAGGAACTCCTCTCAAATGGATTGATTTCCTCTCCTCAATAATAGGAGACTCTTAAGATAGATTAGGACACTCCAAATCCAAGGTTTTGTGCCTTGATTCATTACCCATCAAAAGTTATGGGGTCGAATGCAGCCTTTCTAATCAGGGATAACTTTAAGAAACCCCCTTTTAGGAAAAAGTGTAAAGTCCTGGTGAATCATACATTATTTTAGGGGGTAATTTGTTTTAATCTAGGTGAATTTTTTTTTCAAATCCATGATTTTTCATAGTTTGTATTGGCAATTTTTTCCCCCCGAATTGAAAATTTCATAAATTGCTGGCGAATAATTTTCTTTTCAAGTAAAAAATTATAATATTTGAGGTGAATAATTTTCTTTTCAAGTAAAAAATTATAATATTTGAGGCGAATAATTTTCTTTTCAAATAAAAAATTATAATATTTGAGGCGAATAATTTTCTTTTCAAGTAAAAAATTATAATATTTGAGGCGAATAATTTTCTTTTCAAGAAAAAAATTTTAATATTTGAGGCAAATACTTTTCTTTTGAAGGGTGAAAAAATAATTGTATTGGCTAATCGTTCATTAATTATGAAAAAATAAATAAATTATTGGCGATTTTCAAAAGATGGAAAATAAGTAGCCTAACCTAACATACCTAACATACATAAATTATTGGCAACTGGCAAGTGATGGTTTAAAGACGTGGTTGTTTGACATTATATTATGGAAGCATAATGTATTATTTGCCACTACCATAATCTTTGCCACTATCACTGTAATTATGTTAAATGTATTATTTGATAACTTAGACCATCTGATGATCCAAGATCAATGGCTGAGGTTTAACTTCGGCCAACATTTCTTTAAGGAAGAAGAATTGTCGAGGTAGTCACCGGAATGTTGACACGTATCAAGGTAAGTTGTCTGCAGAGTATTAAAAGCACTTAACCGGGAAAGAATTAAATGCCATGTCATTGACAACGACATTCTTTGGCTACCACACACCACTTCCCAAATTGTACAACCAATTTTTGACAATTTTTTATCGATAGAAAAGATTTACTGCCAGATGTGAAAGATTAAGGACAAAATTTTCAATTCTCACACGCATGTATTTAGGGAAAAGATTTTCGTGCAAGATTTAGAGGCATATCGAGGATAATGTATTTAATACCATTAAGATAGAAATAATTGATTGGTAAGTGACGATCAAGGATTCAAGGGCTATTTATAGACGATCTAGCTTCATTATTCATCGACATTGATTGATTGATTGTTTAGGGTCTGCAGTGACGCATTCTACAAGTAATTTGTTTTTAAATTTTCTAGTTTTACTATTTTAAGTTTTACAGTCTGCAAGTAATATAAGATGGACACTCCCATTTGTCTTAGATGCACTTCTGAGGAGGCCCATAAGGCCTTTCTGGGTTCCTCTTCTGATGAATTTTAGCATCAATTTGTAAGGATGGTGGGCCTTTCGTTACAGAGGCTGTCAGAATGGTGTTGGGCCAAGAGTTTCTTGACAATGAAGATAGGTACCGAGTAGCCACGGACATTACGTCCCATTTTTTGGCTTCCCTTATGGACCTTGGAGGACCGAAGGTTGACATGGTGATGCTGCTGAGGAGGGTATTCAAAGAGCAATACCTAGGGGATGACGTTCAAGTTGTCACCTTCACTAAATTAGGGGTGGGGATCCCTAGGGAAAGTCAAATACCCCAGCTTCTCCTCCCAGGCCAGAATGTGGCCATGCAACCTTTTCTTTTGTGCCTGACTGTTGGGCAATTGAAGCACCATAGGAAATGGGCGCTAATTGCCAGGGGTTTTCTCCATAAGTGGTTTGAGCTTGACACAGAGGAGGCTCAGGCAGGGCAATTTGTGTGGCTCGACAAATTCATGCAGCTAATCCTCTCTGCAGAATTCTACACAGAAGGGCGCAATTGATTTTTCTTTATAAAAACTTTTTTTTTGATAAATATTAAAAGCTTACCTTGTACTGGTACTGGTACTGTAGTTGTTTACGGTTTTTTTTTTTTGTTTATAGACATAGTATCAAGTATGTTTCTTTTTATTTATAGACATAGTATGAAGTTGAGAATGTAAATATAATTTTATGAAAAATACAATGGAAATTTTGCAAGCTTTACCTCATTTCAATTTGTGCTTTGTGTACAAAAATGGCTTTTAATATTTTGTACTTCTCTATAACCGTGATTGCAATATTTTAATTACTTGCTTCAATGCTTTATCAGTTATCTGTAGACTAGCTTATCTATATTTATTTTAATATATATAAAATATGCCGACAAATATCCTCCTTCAGATATCTATTACAATTAAACTTCACTAATTGAAACTATAGTTTAATAATTTTTTTTAAATGGTATCTCCCACATTTAATTTATTACATAGTCTGAAGTACAATTATATCTCTACAAATGAGATTGATGTTTAAATACTTAAATAATTACTCTCCATTAAAAAATATTCACAAATTATAATATAGAATTTGAACATTACTTTTCACATGTAATTTTTTTAACTCTTATTATGGTAAACTAACATAGTATAATTTAAACATATATAAATGAAAAAAAATTATATCTTATATTTATAATTTGTAACATCATAAAATATGAAAAATATTTCAACTTACATAATGATTATAATTCTTTCATTTTATTAAAAGATTAAAGTTGTCAAATTGAGTCTCTAAGTTTTTAACAATGTGAAAAATAAATCTAAAAAATATGTATAATAATAAGTATATTTTAATAAATAATCCCATAGAAAATATAAGTTTACTATAAAAAATAATATAAAGGTTATGTGCATAGTTATAAGATAATATAAGATAAATATAATAATAATATAGTTAAAAGATGATATAAAAATAAAAATAACTAAAATATAATACTATCATAATGATAATATTATAATAACAATATCTATATATATATGTATTTCTAAATATATTATAAAAAATTAATATTAATTAGATGATACAAAAATAAAATCAATTAAAATATAGTACTATTAAAATGATAATATAATAACAATTCTAAAATATATGTGTTTTAAATAAAAGAATGTTTCCAAATAAAATTAAATAGTAATATTATCTTAAATTAAAAAAAATTAATCACTACAAAAAATAGTACACCAATACCATACGGTACACCAATACCATTCACCATTGTCATTGGATTATTATACATCAATGACCGAAGTTGAGTTTCGGGCCGAAAGGGAAAAGAAACCCCATCTTTTCAAATCCATTCCGGAACCATGACACGTGTCACTTAACACCTCGCACAGTCGTCGGTCTACCAACAAATAACATTGAACAATGTCGTTTCAATTTGGTGATGACGTGAGACTGACATGTCTGACTCGTGATGTGAGTCATCCTGACTAGATTAGTTAATGGGACCCACGGTCCACGTGGCCACCACACTATTCACCATTGTTGTTGGATGTTTATAGATCAACGACCGAAGTTGAGTTTCGGGCCGAAAGGAAAAAGAAACCCTATCTTTTCAAACGCGTCCCAGAATCATTACACATGTCACTAAACTCCTCGGTCGACCAACAAATAATAATGTTGTTTCAATTAGGTGATGATGTGACACTGACACATCTGACTCGTGATGTGAGTCATCCTAACTAGCCTAGTTAATGGGACCCATGACCCACGGGGCCACCAATACCACACCATTCACCGTTGTCGTTGGATGTTTATAGATCAACGACTGAAGTTGAGTTTCGGGCTGAAAGGAAAAAGACACCCTATCTTTTGAAACACGTCCCAGAATCATGACACGTGTCACTGCTCAGTTAACACATTGACATAATCACATTCCACTTACAGTTAACAATGACATTATGAATGAGAATGACATTAATACATTATGAGTCATGACGGGTTAGTTAATAGTGACATTAGCAAACCCATTCCGGATTCATGACACGTGTCTAGTAACTAGTGGTCCATGATTCCACTCACATTTAAACTGAAAGTGACACATGACAGGGTGTGATGACTATAGAGTATAGATTGTACAATTTTGGCGCTTTAAGTTTCTTTAATTTTGCAGTTATACGTGGTCTGTAGATTTAGAAATTAGAAATGGGTTACAATTTACAAACTTACAGTGCAACAAAGTTACGGATTCTTAATTTCTAGGTTGAGGATTGAGGTTCGAGGAAAGCAAAAAACTACAAAGTCTCTCAGCTCTTTGCAAAAATTGAAACTAAGGGCAATGTGAACGTCAACGGGTAAGTGTAACTACTAAAATCCTAAAAATCTACGTCCCGCATTTTAAATTTTTCAAGTCTCTTGATTTACAACTTTACTATTTATATTATCTAAAAGAATTTAGTCTATTAGGTTTTAATTTTGAATCACCCCTGTAGGCTTGTAGCTACAAATACCAAGAATAACACGATGGGCAAAATAATAGAATTCCACAATATGCTTAAAACACCAGGTTTCAGTGATTTATTCCATGATATACATGATCCTGTTATTCATGGAAATAAGGGTATAATGGAGATTAGATTTGCACTTGAAAACAAGTGGAACCATCCAAATAAGGCTTCAAAATTTTATTCATTTAATCATAGAGTAAATGCAACTGCAAATAAAATTGCACCATGGGAAGCTGGGTCGGCACACATGGCATTACCTCAAGTATTCCCTTGCCTAGAAATTGTTATGCTCTACACCAAAAATTATGATGAAAATAGAAAAGCAATTGTGAATAAAAATACTCAGGAGGAAATTTTGTCCATAACCGAGAGTGAATTTGCTAGTCTGTTGAACCTAGGGTTTCAACAACAACACTCAAATGTACACATTGACCTGGGAAAGCTAGCAGAGGATTATGAAAAATTAGATGCAAAACAGAGAGATTCTTTTATCAGAGGAATAACAAGCGGTTGTAGTCTGAGTCCAGATCATATGCCTCCTTATGATTTTGAATTTTTTGTGCCATGGGCACAGGACAGTATTTCCTTGCTAGCATTTTGTTTGGGATTGGATAGTAACAAACAAGTGGGTGCCAGCATTCTTGAAATGCTTTATCATATTCATTTTGAAAAAGAACTAGTAAAATATTATTTTATTGAGCACATTGTTCATTACATGCAAGATCAATTACTAATGATTCAAAGAGGTTCAGAGAAGACATTTAGATTCACAACCTACTTGTGCTATCTTCTCCTAGCAAAGCATCATGCATTATTTCAAGCAAAAAAGCTTTGCAGTCAGACTCAAGGCCAAAATCCAATATATGATTGGACACCTCAGATAAGGATGATTGATAACAGAAGGAACTACAACAATTTTGTAGACTTCTTTTTGGCACCAATGTACCATAAAATTACAGGCACTCCAATGCCTAGATTGCCTGTTACTTGTAGAAATTGCATTCAACTCAGAAGTCAACTACAATTGGCTGACTGGTACTTAATGGAAGAGTACATTGTGTTAAGGTTTTACAGTTCATGGGTAGAACCCTACAAACTTCTAATACATGTAATAGAGAGGGTATTTGCATTGGAATATGTATGACAAATGGAGAGCACGAATGTACTCTTTAATGGTCAGCAAAAGAAAATGATATTTCCCTCCTTGCCATTCTACTTTGGAGGGTTCGCATTTGAGAAAGAGGATTCAAAGTGGCAGAAACCTTTTTTTTCAATTTTTTGATTTGATGTTGACAGTCACTGGTAGTATGATCCACTGAACATAATTGGAGCAAGGCTTAAAGACAATGGGAACTCTACAAGAAAATATCAACATGAAAGTATGCCTTTGATTGAAAATTTTAAAAACATGGACTCCTGGGAGGAGGTCAAAAAATAGATGGAGAAATATGCTGCTGAAAATAATATGTCAATACAGGAATTGTCATCACAAATAATGGCATTGCACAAACAGAAAGGAAAAGTGCAGGCCATGACATCGTCCAATTTCTACAAGAAATCTGATAAACCATCTACAAAACGTATTCCAAAAGAGCTAAGGAATGAATGTATAGATGCTAGATGTAGTCAAACCAAAATTTCTGAATTTTGGGAAATGAGGAAGAATCTCGGTGAGCCAAAGACCTCTGTAGATCTTAATGAGGTGGAAGAGGATACAATGTTTAACAAATTGTGGAATAAGGAGCATCTAGCTGAAGCATATCACAATGATACTGACGATGATTACGATGACCAAGATTCTTTGAATCCCTCATCCAATACAACAATTAAGAGAGGAGTTGATGCATCCACCAAACTTCTATATAGCAAAGGGGTAGAAATTGTAGAAAAAATGGGCTACCAAGGTTTTGGTGGTCTGGGTCCCAGTGGAGAAGGGGTTTGGTATGCACCTGAACCACCAGCTGTAGCACCAAAACATGGTTAGAAACTAGGCCTTGGGCATGGAGATCAATCATCAACTCAGTCAATTCCATTCACATTGGTTTCAACTCAGTTAATTCCATCTGTTTCTACTTCAAATATAGTTCCACTTCTAGCTGTTCCAAGCACTCAGATTCAATCTAAATCAATTGTCACTCCCACAGCTGGCAATATCATTTGTACAACTAAAAGTAGTGGTCTGAAAAGGATATCATATCAATATGTATATGCAAGAAAGGTTGGTCCTGAAGGTCAAGAAAGTGTAAAGAAGCAAAAGGTTATGACAAGTATTAGTAGTACTACTAGTACAACAGTGCCAATGGTGACTGTGAGTCCAACAATTGCCCATCCTTCAGGACAAAACCCTCAGAACAGTCCACAAACCCCACTTGTAATGGGTCTAGGTGTTGGTAATCCTCATGGTATTGGTGGAAGCTCATACATCGGTGCAAGTTCTATTTCACCATTGAAACATTTCTCACAAAATCTTGATTTTCATTACAATGAATTTGTAACTAACTATGAAAAATAAAAATAAAAGAATAGACAAAATAGTAAGACAATAAAGATGGAAGCAATTGTTGTAGCTCATGATGCAGAACCTACATCCAACAAGTTATTAACCACATATGACCTGAATAAAGATATGATGGAATTCATGGTTGTTATGCCCCCAGCTAGAGATAACAATCCACTAGAGAGTTAGTTAGATCCATCTAAATTTCAAGTTAGCACCCTCCAAATGGATTTATCCAAAATTAAAAATGTGGACAAGATAAATGTGTCCAAAATGACCAACCAAGTGGTCTACAGTTCAGTGATGAAGTTGGAGAGAGAGAAAGGAAAGCTTCAGGGCACAATAGATAAGTTAAAGGCAGACCTGGAAAATGTAAAGGCAAGTGAGAAAGCAACAGTAAACAGGTGCAAAGAATTAGAGAAAAGGATAAAAAATTCATCCTCTGGCTCTAAAGAAGCAATTGAACAGCAAGAACATATGGACGTAGAACTGAAAACTCTAAGGGAAAAATTGGAAAAAAGGGATAAAAAACTTCAAGATGAAAAGGCCTCTTCAGTAAATTTATACAAAAACTTGGAGAATGCTGCACAGGTAAACAATGAGTTAAAGAAAGAATTGGAAAAAAGGGATAAAAAACTTTAGGATGAAAAAGCCTCTTCAGTAAATTTATACAAAAACGTGGAGAATGCTGCATAGGTAAACAATGAGTTAAAGAAAGAATTGGAAAATGAGAGGGTAAAAACAAAAGAGTGGGAAGAGAAAGCAGAGCAAATAAGAAAGCATAGTGAACACCAGTACTCAGAAATGAAAGAAGACCTAAAGAAGGCAAATAATACTATTAAAAATTATGAAAACTTCTTGAATGACCATGTAAATAATATAGTACAGCAAATAAAAAATTACTTCTGGGGGAAAATAAAGACTTCTGCTGATAGGTTGTGTGATTGGTTTGAACTCTATGAAGCTCTTACAGATGTTTTTGAGAAGCTGAAAGAGCAACTTGAGGAGAACAAAAGTTTTGGTCAGAGACAAAAAACTACAAAGCAGATTATGCAAGAAATCAACAGCACTACTGACAGGCAATTGGCAAGCAAGGGAATTCAGGACCGCATTGGTTCAATAATAAAGGCGACCTCTATATTTCATAAATATCAGAAACTAACAGAAGTAGAAGAAGTTCTTTCTTTATTTGGGCCAAAGCTTGCCAAGATGAGCAATAAAATAGCCAAATTGATATCTCTTGGTTTACCGAGTCCTGGACCTGATTTGTCAACAATAGGTTTTGTTGGAAGAGAAGCTTACAAACAAAAGTTGGAGGACACAATAACCTATGATTTAGGCAACCTTCCTCAGGACAGAACTCATGAAGGCATTGCAAAGTGCATCAAAACATTCACAAATTTGCATGCACTAATGGAAGGAACATTGCTTCAAACTCGCTCTTCCAAGTATGGAATTCTGACGAGAATGTAGGTCATTTACCATACCATCAAAAAATTTTCCCTTCCAACTGAAGAAGAATGGAGCATACTACAGAAACTTACAGAATCATCTTGAATCATAGTATGTTAAAGTACTTTCAGTTTCAATCATCTCTATATCTTTACTATATATCTTTCATATTATCCTACATACTACAATCTAGACTCTAGAATTGAGTTTAAAGTAACAAGTTTGAACTTTGATTTTTGAACAGGATCAATGTTGTAGTCTTGCAGATGCTATTGCCTATGCTAATTTACTAAACCGGCCTGTCAAATGCAGAAATGTACAACTAAAGTTGTAGAGATGTTGTAGAGTTGTAGTCTTGTAGTTGTCTTACTGATTTAGATTTTGAGACTTCACATTAGGCAAATCGACCTGAAGCTATTGTTGCTCCCTTGTTTCTATAAAAGGGAATTCAGGGTCATTGGCTTACTAAATTGCCAATGGGAATTGAGTCATTGACTTTTGTAAACAGAATTAGAGAGTTGTGTTCTTACTAGTATTAATCAATGAATGGATACATTGTATCATATTTGTAATTAAATTAATGAGAATCAGTATTTCTAACTCTAAGAATTGTAACATACGAATTTCTATGTTGTCAAACAAAATAATGAAAAAACTACAAGAATTGTACCATATTCGCTGAATATTGCGAATGAAAACCATTAATAATTATTAATTGTGGAATTAACTCTTGAATCTTGATGACATTATCAACCACATTCATGTTTTTGACATTGGGATATGCGTGATTGATGATGAAATACAAAAGCTGACAATAGACTTCAGGGAAAAAGTTAATAAATACCTAGGACATGCTAATTCTTCAGTGCTACTTCTACAACGGCTCAATTTCAAGCTACCACACCATATCATCATTGAGATCATCAGATTCATCAACATCAACTTCATAGCTTCCTTGGTTCTTTGATATATTTTCTTCACTCTGCATACCTCTGCTTAACTGATGTTCACCGCTAGCAGTACTAGTGCCAGTACATGGGTCCCAGTCAATGACATAATTGTCTCTGGCATTCCCACTCCCACTCCCACTTTGGTTTGACATGTTTCCCACCCCTCTTCTTTGACATTTCTTCCTCAACAATTTCAGTGCCCTTTCGTAAGGAAAAGTATTGACTTCATACCTGGATGTATAGAGCCTCAAGCAATTTTCCAAATTCTTGTCAAGTTTGTTTCTTAGCTTTGACTTTAGGAATCCCAAAGCACTGAAAACTCTCTCATCCTCCACCGACCCCAATATCATGGTTAGACATAATTCAGCAATCTTGAAATATCCTGATATTGAATCAATCAACAATTCACTCTCAACTAGGTTTTTCCAAAGCCTTGTTACCGATCCATCTTCCATAGGGTTCTCCATAAAATTAAATTGTTCCCTCATTGTCCGTGAAAAATGAGCTAATTTCTCTCTCAAACGATTTGCATCTAAAATTCCATTTAGAGTTACTCCATCTAACTCTTTGGTTTTGCAAAAATGATCTATCAAAGTTAGTAGCCTACTTTTAAAATCTTTCGGATTGTTCATACGCCAATAATGAGGAAACACAATAGCCATGGATTCAAGTAGTTTGACTAGAGGGAATCTTTCTCTAATCTGTGAGGAAAGATCAAAGGCAATGTGCTTCACTAAAGTTGTTACAAACTCAATGATCTTGGTAAAGTCTTCCCTTTTAACACTTGATACTCGCCTCCTGGGGTTCTTTCCTGGTTTCGCAGACTCGATCCTAGCATTGTAGTGCATTGGTATCTCAACTCCGTGAACTTCTACACATAACTCCCCGTTTGAACCAATTTTTAAAAAGTTATCAGGATTGTCCAAATCTGTGATTTTCAGCCAGCTGGCAAATTTTACTTCATCAACAAATAAATGATAGAGATTATCGAGCATCACACATGTCAACTTACGCAACGTAGCATATTCTACGATATACATAGCTCTTTGCTGGGCCTTTTTCATTAAATTTCTCATTTCCTCAAGCATGAGGAGAAGACCTGCTAATGTTAACAATGTCTCTACATTACTTAACAATGACAGCAGTGCAAGAAAGTTTGGTTGCCCTGCTTCATCACGACTTGAGTTCATTAGACCAAGCAATGATTGATATTCTGAAAAAACTCGATATGTTGGTCCATCCAAAGAGATCCATCTGGTATCATTATTCTTAAGAAGCTTGTTCCCATCGATTAGTCCTTCAGCAAAGTGTTGAAATTCCCTGAATCATTTCAGACTTCAACAGAAGTATTGGTAGATCTCTTTGATTAAAACTTCAATTTTTTGTACTAGAGCATGCTTGCTGACAACTCCAAAAGCTAGATTCATTCTATGGGCCATGCAGTGAATGGGAGTAACGTAGGGTGCACAAGAAGATTGTATCTTTGTGCAAAGACCACCCTTGTGGCCTTGCATTACTGAAGCTCCATCAGCTCCAACACACACTAGCTTTTTGGCAATGGTCATGTCATCTATACCTCCATATTCAATTAGAGAACTCTTTACTAGTTGAAATAAATTTTCTACTGTCACATTATCCCTCATTTTAGCAACAGTTAGTAGATGAGGTTGGCGAACAAAATTTTGTATAGTATAAACATGCATGCATACCTAGGAAGTATTGTCTACTGCTGTGACCTCGTCTAAAGACAATGCAATAAAATTTGACTCTTTAATTTTTGCCTTCAAATCCTCTTTTTCAACCTCGGCAAGACAACTTGCCCATTCCCATCCACTATTTACTGACCAATGACTGTTAGGATAGTTACGAACTTTTAGAAAGTGTAATAAAGTACTCAATGATGGGTAGTCTATCATTGGATGCCCTCTGCTCAAAATATTAAACACAACACTTAACTGAATAGCTTTTCCCATTAGTTCTACTTCCAATGCTTTTCCAAAACAAGCTTCAATAGAGCCTTTAACTTCACCAGGCTTCATCTTTATATTATGCTAAAATTCATATAATTCTGCATTCCTAACATGCCGAGATTCCTCCTTTGTTTTCCATCTTATCACTAATTTTTGAACTCCATCTATGGTTTTCTTTTCATAAACTTTGCCAATATGCTTTTCTATGGTGTCAATTTTTAGCTACAACCTCTTTTCCTTCTTATTTATCACGCTGCAAATCTTACATCTGCATTCTATCGGAGGTTCCCCTTCAATTGGATTAGGCATTGGTTCAATGAATGGATATGTTGACACCCAATCTTTTTGAAAATTCCTCGACATATCCCACAGTCTATCATTCTTTGATTTGGATTTTCTTTTCTTCCCTGCAGTTGCACCATCATCTTTTCTGACATTCTCAGTCCCATCCAAGTTGATTATATCATTATGGCTACTATGGGTATTTAACTGAAAATCTTCTTCAAGTTCATCATGATCTGAGATATCAGGTTCACTGACTTCTTCAATATGTCATGAAGGTTCAGCCTCAGGTTCAAAATCTTCTTGTAATGAAGTAACACTAGCTTCCCTATTTTGGCCAGAAACATTTCCATAACCATGACCAAAGTACGATGATAAGGTTTTGCATTTTGTTGGCCTCTCTTGGCTTTCCCCATCTGCTAGAGCCTTACCCTTATTCTTGTTTGACATCTCGATTGGCTACCAGCCTAGTGATAAAAATATGTAAAAAAAATGTTTACTTGTTGAAGAAGTGACAAATGACAACATAACTATAATATACAATGTTTACATAGTTGCAAAAATTCAAAATAATAATCACTTACCTTTGACTCGCCAAAGCAGTCGAGACTCAACAGTGAGATAGTCTGAAATTCACTATCGATCAAATTGAACCAATCCAAGATTCCAAATTGTGTACAATAACACTGATGTATGAATGTATTTATACTAATCTCTTTTGGTTTATTGGGCGGGAGGTATTAGGTCAATGTCCAAATATTTGGCGAAGCCCGCGTAATGATAACACGTCTTGTGTTATTTCCTAGGTGATTATGGGTCACCAGTACCTTGGTATGATTAATAAAGGTGGTGATTATGGGTCGCCAGTACCTTGGACATCTTATTTCCTAGGTGATTATGGGTCACCAGTACCTTGGTATGATTAATAAAGGTGGCGAAAATCTATCGGTTTGAGACACACATCCGTAAAATAACTGGCGAAGTTGGGGCCGCCTAAAAAATATTTATATATAACTATCAACAAATATAGGCCGTCCATTTGGGGCCACATTGAAATTATAGGCAAATTTTAAAAATATATCATGCCCAAGACGTATATGTCATTGGCAAAAATGTGCAAGAAATGGACAAAATTTAATATAGCGTTTGGCGATGGACCCGGGCAATGGACCCAATTTTCATAAATGCGGGGTGATGGGGTCAGTCCCATATGGAAAATTTATTCGCCAAATCATGAGATGCCGATGGGTGACATTCGCCAAATGGCAAATAATCGCCACTAAAGTTTTCTCTATTTCTAATAGGTAGTCACATAGAGATGCCTACCTAGGGCTTCATGTTTCTCCACCCTTCCCTGCATGTAAAATTATCTCCTTTTGGAATATTAGTGTACATAGGCCATCCTTGCATTCCTCCAAATCTTATTAAATTCCCATGGTCGGAAGGCAAGAAATGGCCACAAAACCTTGGAACCCTAAGGCCTATTCTTAATTCAGGGCAGTGGCTTTGAAGTTCTAATCACACAAAGAATAGATTGATTGAAGACCTCAAACCACTTGAAAAATAAAGTTAAATACCATAAGAAACTTCTCAATTCAATCTCCCCTCATTTACTATCCATACCAGGTCGTACAAATGTTGCTTTAGTCTTAAATTTGCATAAAACGGGGTATAATTTTATTAATTCTCAAACTCTGATACATTACCATGCACTCTCTGCATTGGTATGACCGAATTCAAACTTAAATAGACCCCTCCCAAATATTTTAACCATCTTTGATTAGTTAGAGAGGTAATGCCATCGGTTATAAAAGATTTTTATAAAGTTGCAAAGGAACTTTTTAGCAACTTTTGCAAGATTTGTGCAACTTTTCAAATTTGTTGCATATCCTTAATTCTTAATGCTAACTAGGCCTATGGTGATGACCTAAGACCTCTAAGGACCTAACAAAGACCTCACATTCCTAATTTAGACTAATTCTAACATAAATCATCTCTCATATCAGTCCCCTCAATCTAAGTGTCTTAGGTTTATATAGCCACCCAAAAGCACTTGATTGAACATTAGGACTCTAATGAGTTTACATGGTCTCTTAGGAACCTAAAGAAGATTTGTGATCTCCATAACATCTTTGTCTTCCTCTGATTCAATCTTTTGAGGGTGCTCCTGCACCATATACATCTTCCACAACTTAGTTTATATCAAGGATAACAAGTTTTACATCAATGGAAACAAAACATGCATGTGTGAAACATTATTTCACCAATGTGACCCACTCTATGGTGCCACAAAATACATGCATTTTTAGTCCTAGCTACAAAAGTTGAATTACAAAGAGTAGAAGAATATGGCTTAAACAAAGTCTCTACTCGGCATCCTTTTCATATTCTTTTGATGTGAGTGTTAGTAACAAGTTTTATTTAAGATTATTATTATTGTGTGTGTGTGTGTGTGTGTGTGTGTGTGTCCGCATGTGCACGTGTGTGTTTACTTCTCATTGTACATGATCACATGGATGTAATATGTTGGTCTGTTGCAATAAACTATCTTAATAAGACTAACATGAAAGTGAAGGTTGACCACCTCTATAATTGAAATATGTCAAGTGTAGTATCAATAATAGAAAAAAATTTAATAGTAGTATGTGGATTTTTTTATTTATTATTTAATAGCAACATTTACATATTATTTTATGATTACTTGATATTAATATGCAAAGCTTCATCATTTACCAAGTTAGTTGATAAATTTATAAATAAGATAGTGTATCATCACCTAATCATGAAAATAAAATCATTTCTCAAAACATAAGTAGTTAATGTTAACTAATTTTAAAGATAAGGTCAACTGATGCTTCATACCCACTTTTTCTGGTGGACCCACCTCATTTCTTATGAGCTTTATACTCAATTTCTTTAATCTATTTTTCTTTTTCTTTTTCTTCTAGATTATATAAAGATTTTTAAAATTTATACCGAAACAAAAATAATTGCATGTTTTTCCATAATTCATTGCATATCTCTAAAAACTACAAGTTTCTAATATCTACTTTCAATATATTAATTTAAAATTTTAATTATGTGTGTGTACATATACATATATATGTATATATACATGGGTGGTCCCACAATAGTGAGTCCCACTTTTTGGCCAACTTTGACACAGAGATCAACATTCTGAGAAAAAACTTCACTTTCGAACACCTGTTGCCGTAAAACTATTAGAAATTTGAAGATGATGTAAACTAGAGTCTTTTAGAATTTTCTTTCTAGTTTCTAAATATATTTTTTTTTTAAATCATTTAAATTCATTTTTCCTTCTCCTTTGAAAAGTGGTTTGCGTGAAAAAACTATGTTTTTAAGGAGTTACTGTCACTTGGATTAGCATAAATTTTTTTAAAAATATGATAACGATGTAATTCTTTCAAGATTATATTTGTAACTTCAATATTTAAAGGATGCAATTGGTTTTATTCATTTTGAGTCAATATTTCATAGTTTATTAAATTCTAAAGTGATAGTAACTGTAATTTAGACATAAGGTCACTTGGATCGCACTAACTTGATCTGTGTATATTGAAATTTATTTTTTCTTTTTTTCATAGAAAGGTAACACAAATACGCTTTTCCTACATATTTTTTATAATTATTTTTTTATAATTTACTATTTTTCCCGAAGTCTTGAAGAGACGGGTTGTTGAATGACCAAACAATCTATGTTTAGTCAAAGTAATATTTAAAAGTGATAATGAACTCAATATGTATTAAAATAATATTCGTTACAAATCTTGTTCCGAATAGCATCGTTTGACATCGCATGTTTGAAAAAACCATCTTGTTTGGTCCTTGTTCCAGGCCTCAAAAGACCATTTTTTTGAAGTTCACTTATTTTCTGAGGGCAAAATTTTAGTTTTCGGGTCTTCGTGCAAAGACCCCCTTCGCAAAAAGACCCTTGAGGGTCTTCGTGCAAAGACCCTTCGCATGAAGCCTCTCAAGTGAAAAGTTTGGCAAACAACACCCCGTCAGATTTTTTGTCTAGGTACTTCATGCGAAGTATGTACTTTGAGCGAAGTCGGCAAGTGAGTTTATTTTGTAAAAAAAAATTAGAATGGTATAAAACTAAAACATTTTATTTCTATTTTATACCGAATTGCAATTAATAAATTCGCATTTTCTATTATTGAAGACATTTTTTTGGAGGAGTATTGCTATTTCTATTTTTTCAAAGACATAATTTTGGAGAGGAGAAATATTAGATTAAAGTATTTTTTGAAGAATAGAATTTTTATTAACGATCTTGTGGAAGACATTTTTTGGAGCTCGAAGAAATGGGGAACAAGAAGGGAAGACAAAGTAAATCTTTAGAAAAAGGTCACCCAGTACTGAACAAAGAAATCATGAAGCTGCATTGACATATTATCATAAAACTAAAGAAGCTGAAAGACAAGCTGAAGTAGGAGGGTCAAGTCAAGTCGAAGAATTACACATTGAAGAAGGGTCGGGATCACTCCCTACAGAAGCTCAAACAATTGATGTTGGAGAAGGGTCAAGATCACGTGCTCCTACTGGTATGGATGAAATTTTAAATTTAGCTCAAACTATAAAGAGAAATATTAATTATAGAAACTTAGATCATTTACTTACAATGGATGTGGAGAATTTGAGATCACTTGCTAATGTTCAACCCTTAAGTCTTGCTAAGAAGAGATCAATGAATATGATAGCAAGAGAAATATTGGGTAAATTTGATAATTTTGAAACACTTGAACAAGCTCAATTGCTTTTAGTTGTACTTATAAACAAAAATTTAGAAGGGGCATTAAAATTATTGGGTATAGACACATCATCAAAGAAGAGAAAAGTTGTTGACATGAAAATTGATATGATTGAAAATATTAGGAAAGGTTTGAACTAGCTAGGGAAGCGATCTCGAACTAAAGATAAGACCATTACAAGAAAAGTTATGTTGACATCCACTGTAGGTAACACTATGGGATGAAAAAGACAAATATCTTCAGTTTCATCTCAGTTTGGTTTTAATAGGAAAACAATATCACGATATGTTAATAGGAGAATACTTTTGGATGATAGCACCTTGGAAGGTAATTGGGCAATCATGTGTAGAGCTCCTCGTTCTAATAGGATTGATGAAGGAATAAAAAATTTGGTCACATCATTTTGGAATGATAATACATGTCCTTCATCAAACACTAGAGATGTTATTAGACATAGAATTTCAGCTAATCAATATGAATATCATACAAAACATTGGTTGGAAACAACACAACATGAAATGTATGTGTCATTTTGTAGTTCTAATCCTAATATAAAGATTGGGAAAAATTGTTTGAAAGATTGAAGCCATATTATATCAGGACAAACAAAGTGTTTGAAACTTGTTGTTGTCGTTATCATATTGAATTTGATCTCCACTATCAGGTTTTTTGAAAGTTTGTAGAAGACACTTATGGTTTGAAAATGCTCCTCCTAATAGACGAAGTGAGTTCATCTCATCTATTTTATGTGACAAAAGAGATGATGTAGTTGGACAAATAAATTGCATAAAAGGAATATGTCAAACATGTGATGATTTGTCTCTTTTTCCTTTGAAAAATGAAAATATTGATATAACAAAGATGGTAAATTGCAAGAATTACAAATATCTAAAGAATGAAACAAAATTTGGGAAAGAATCCAAAAGGTTAGAATATGTTAAAGAGGAGATAAATGTTGGAGTATTTGTGGAAAAATTTAAAAAATTGATTCAACCCTACATTCATCATGCATTTTTTGCAAAGTGGCAAGCACAACAATTCCAAACACTACGAGACAATTTTCCACTTTGAACTATTGTATCAGTTGTTGATTTTGCAAAAAATTATTCTTTTGTTCATCAAAAGGCAATTCAATCAGAATACTATTTTTTAGAGAAAATTACTATTATGGTGCATATGTGTTATCAACATGCACAATTAGATTTGGATGGTATTCATAACACATTTGAAGCACAAGTCATCAAGAAGGAATATCATTTTTATATAAGTGATGATAGAGAGCATGACATTCATTATGTAGAACACTGCTTCAAGATGTTTTTTGCAAATTTGAAAGAAAGAGGTATAAAAATTGATAAACATTATGTTTGGTCAGATGGATGTGCTGCACAATTCAAATCATCGAGACAATTTTATGCACTATATAGATATCATCGTAATGAAAACATACCACATGTCTGGAGTTTCTTTGAGAGTGGACATGGAAAAGGTGAACATGATGGTCTCGGAGCTTGCATCAAATGTGCTATACAAAAGTATCAAATGAATTATAAGGGAGAGCATATAAAAAATGCACATGATGTGGTTGAATGGTGCAAGACACATTTCACACCAAATGAGAATGACATGTCATCAGGATTGACTCAGGCGGTGCCATATAGAAAATTTTGGGAGATAAAAGGTATGCACACATTTTTAAATTATTTGAAAGTGTTTAAATTTTTTATGATATTTTTTATTCAAATTATATTTATAGAATGTATTATATATGCATTTGTTCAGGTGTGGATAGAAAAATTATGCATGGTTGCAATAGGATAGAAAAGATGTGATCTTTGCATTCAGTTATGAGTACGAATTGTCGCAATTGGATGTTGAACACTAGGGACTACTCATTCTTTTGTTGTCACTGCATTGCTGACAATTATGAGGAATGTATCAATCAAGACCATGGATATGTAGGTGCATGGAATCTAGTGCCACTAGTTGTTACTGATACATTTGATAGAGATGAAGATGAAAACTTTGATGATGTCCCTTTGATTTCTATTGATTACGATCATATCTCAGGATTGGTCAAAATTGGTAAGTATATATATTTCACATTATATGGTACATTGAGCTGCATATATAAATAGATAGATAGATCTATAGATTGAACTAAGTAAATTTTAAGATCTCACACATGTATATATAAATTTACTGTGCAGGAGATGTCTTTGCAGTGATTGTTGAGTGTGGAAATGTAGGAGTTGGTTATTATTTACTGCGTTGTATTACAGAGAGGATGAAGTTACTTGAACCTGAAGAAAGTGATGGAATTTTGTTCCCCATAGGTTTGTACATGGTTTACATCAATATATTAAACTCAATTTGTAAATTTTAATTTTCAACCTTTTAACAAATTTCAAATTGAGTATGTCTAAATTTATATATCGTTAAAATTTGTGACCTACAGGTTCAGTTGTTTTACAGGGAACATATTTCAAGAAAATCAAAGTAATTCAACACGATATTCACTTTGTTGATTACGAACTAGACAATAAGGTGTTTCAATATAGTCACCTAGTTGTTGCCACATCCATTTGTCTCCATACAGTTAAATTACAATGTGGACGTCGTAAGTGGAGACTAGATAGTGAGGATCATGAGAGAATATTACATGTTCTCCATGAAAGGTCTGAACCACTTGAGTTGGTCTAAAAAGTATAATATGTATACCTATTTCTTGTGTTAAGACCTACTTGATATCTCTGGATTAAATTTCATTATACTTTGTTTATATATTTAATCATATGATGGACTATAATTTGTTGATATATGATGGACCTATTTGATGGTTCAATGGTTTTCATATATAGAATTTTATATGTATACTTTGATTATTCAATGATTTTTATAGATTGAATATTAGTTAAAGATGTTATGTATGCTTTGATTATTCAATGATTTTTATGATACTTTTTATGATGCTTATGATTTCTAGATCCCCTTAAGACACTAAAAAATGATGAAATTAGTTAGATTACTTATGACATGTGTTAGTTCTAGAATTAGTTAGAATAGTTATTGTCCATTAGTTACATGTATTAACTAGTTATTTTTTATGATATTAATTCTAGATCCCCTTAAGACTACTTATTAGTTAAAGATCCCCTTAAGACACTAAAAAATGATGAAATTAGTTAGATTACTTATGACATATGTTAGTTCTAGAATTAGTTAGAATAGTTATTGTCCATTAGTTACATGTATTAACTAGTTATTTTTTATGATATTAATTCTAGATCCCCTTAAGACCTCCCCTTAAGATTGCTTATTAGTTAAAGATCCCCTTAAGACACTAAAAAATGATGAAATTAGATAGATTACTTATCAAAGCTAATCAAATCATATCATCTAATGAAATAAAACCATCTAATCAAATCATATATCCTCAAATAAAATCATCTAAATAAATAATCTAATCAAATCAAATCATATCATATCATCTAATCAAATAAAACCATCTAATCAAATCATATATCATCAAATAAAATCATCTAATCAAATCAAATCAAATCATATCATCTAATAAAATAAAACCATCTAATCAAATCATATATCATCAAATAAAATCATCTAATCAAATCATATCATATAATATCATCTAATCAAATATATGTCTCTAATCAAATATATGTCTTGAATCATATGTCTCTAATCAAATATATGTCTCAAATCATAAACTGAAAATATCAAACATATACTAATGACATATATAATGAGTCTCAAATAAAAGATATGTACAACATGTCCTAAACTAGGGAGTCATCTAGGCGCATGCGAACAGAGCGACCCTCTGAGCAATTGCCATGAGCATCCTCTGGCTGTGAGACAACAACTAATCCATACGAATATAAATGCATGTATATATAATAATAATCTAAAATAATTAAAATATTATAAATGCGTGTTTAAACTTACATATTTTTAAAACTTACCTAACCACTACTAGGTGTCACATATGTTGAATCACTCCTATGAAAAGCATCCTCTGGTTGTAAAGAAATAACTGACCGTTGAAAATTTAGTACAACAGTTGGTTATATACATGTGCATAGTATATATATTATGTAAAGTACTTGAAATATATAAATACATGTGTACACATGCATGCTTAAACATACATATATCTAAAAATTACCTGACCACTAGTAGGTGTCACATCAAATGGATCTCTCATATGAAGATGCTCTGAGCCCACACTAGAGGTAACGTGCTCTTATAACTATGCCTACAAAATATTATACATTGAACAAACATAAATACTCATGTCTACAATTAATTGTTCACTAAAACTCCTAAGAAAAAAGAAAATAAAATTGTATATGTACCTGGGTCTCAGGAGAAAGAGGATCATTAGTGCGCTACACCATCGTATCATCAACTGAAACTGCATCACCCACACCACCTTCAATCCCAAACCTCTCTAGTAATGAGGAGTGTAGGGGTGACACTAGCTGGGAGGGGAGTGATGTAGAACTTGAACCATCTAGATGCAATAACATATCAATAAATGACCCAACATCGGTGCCAACATCCACCTAACCCAACCCATGCAACTGCTCATCAAAAGTGTCTAGGCCCTCAGTGGTGATGCGTACATCTCTAACCTGTATACCTGGCTCTGCATCTATAGAGTGATTTTTGGGTGCAGAGCGCTCTACACTATGATGTACCTAACTAGTAGATGGTGCATCTTGTGTCGGTGGAACTACAAGACCCCATGCAAGTCCAATGAAATCCCTGACTGAATGTATTGGGATCCTATGCATCTCAGCAATATGAGAATAGGACTGTAGGAGATCCTCCAAAAAGTAAAGGGCCATATCTAAATGACTATGATGACCTGAAAGTTCTCGTATCTCTCTAGGTACAGGAAGATTTGTAGCTCTATATGTCTCATCAGTCACACCTGCAGTAGTACTAGATGAAGCCTCAGAAGTTGATCTGCCTCTACTCGGTCTAGTCAAAATGTATCTACCCACTGAATCTAAAGCGATGGATGTGGTTACAGAAGCAATATGTCTTATACTATCCAATACTCCCCTCTGAGAAGAAATGATGACTCTATCTGTAGTGGCAACCATCGGTGGTGCCACTACTAGAGTCTTGTGCCCAACTAGCTATTTATGAGGTTGTACAACTCGATCATCCCTATGATACTGATTGTGGTATGAAACCCTACCACGCCCCTGACCATAATATGTTGGAAGATCTAAATAGTTGACCCTAAGTCCCAAACGGTCCTAGGATGTACTAATTGATATTAATAGGTCCTATTAGGTCAAGTAAGTGGTCTTATTAGGTCTTAAGGGTCCTAGGATGTACTAATTGGTATTAATAGGTCCTATTAGGTCAAGTAAGTGGTCTTATTAGGTCTTAAGAGTCCTAGGATGTACTAATTAGTATTAGTAGGTCCTATTACATCACATAAGTGGTCTTATTAGGGCTTAAGGGTCCTAAGATGTACTAATTGGTATTAATAGGTCCTATTACGTCACATAAGTGGTCTTATTAGGTCTTAAGGGTCCTAGGACATACTAATTGGTATTAATAGGTCCTATTAGGTCAAGTAAGTGGTCTTATTAGGTCTTAAGGGTCATAGGATGTACTAATTGGTATTAATAGGTCCTATTAGGTCAAGTAAGTGGTCTTATTAGGTCTTAAGGGTCCTAGGATGTACTAATTGGTATTAGTAGGTCCTATTATGTCACATAAATGGTCTTATTAGGTCTTAAGGGTCCTAAGATGTACTAATTGGTATTAATAGGTCCTATTACGTCACATCAATGGTCTTCTTAGGTCTTAAGGGTCCTAGGATGTACTAATTGGTATTAATAGGTCCTATTAGGTCAAGTAAGTGGTCTTATTAGGTTTTAAGGGTCCTAGGATGTACTAATTGGTATTAATAGGTCCTATTAGGTCAAGTAAATGGTCTTATTAGGTCTTAAGGGTCCTAGGATGTACTAATTGGTATTAATAGGTCTTAACCTGGTTGTTCAAGGTGACAATGGGTCCTCATATCAATTAATAGAACCTAAGATACATGAATGGGTCCTCATATTTATTTTAAGATTTCATAAGGGATCCAAATAAGAGTCCTAGAATGTTAATGGATCGTAGGTGCAATAAGTGGTCCTAGAGTGTCTTAAGGGGTTGTGGGTAACATAAGAGGTCCTAAGGTATAGATACAGGTCCTATAGTGTCTTAAGGGGTTGTAGGTAACATAAGAGGTCCTAAGGGATCCTAAGGGATCCAGATAAGAGTCCTAGAATGTTAATGGGTCGTAGGTGCAATAAGTGGTCCTAGAGTGTCTTAAGGGGTTGTGGGTAACATAAGAGGTCCTAAGGGGTCCTAGGTCACATTAGTGGATCCTCATATGTATTGATTGAATCTAAGATACATAAATGTGTCATAAGACAACCTAAGATATGTTAATGGGTCTTGAGGATCCGAAGGGGTCATATATGTCTTCAAATGTTGTAAGGGATGTATAATGGTCCAATAATATTAATGGGTCATAGATGTGATAAGTGGTCTAAGTGGTCCTAGGACATCCTAGGATTCTTTAATGGGTCTTGGGGGTCCTAAGGTTTCATATTTGTTTTAATTTTACATAAGGGATCCAGATAAGAGTCCTAGAATGTTAATAAGTCGTAGGTGCAATAAGTGGTCCTAGAGTATCTTAAGGGGTCGTGGGTAACATAAGAGGTCCTAAGGTATAGATAAGCATCCTAGAGTGTCTTAAGGGGTCGTAGGTAACATAAGAGATCCTAAGGGGTCCTAAGGGATCCAAATAAGAGTCCTAGAATGTTAATGGGTCGTAGGTGCAATAAGTGGTCCTAGAGTGTCTTAAGGGGACATGGGTAACATAAGAGGTCCTAAGGGGTCCTAGGTTACATTATTGGATCCTCGTATGTATTAATTGAATCTAAGATACATAAATATGTCATAGGATAACCTAAGATATGTTAATGGGTCTTGAGGATCCGAAGGGGTCATATATGTCTTAAAATATCGTAAGGGATGTATAATGGTCTAATAATATTAATGGGTCGTAGATGTGATAAGTGGTCTAAGTGGTCTTAGGACATCCTAATATTCTTTAATGGGTCTTGGGGGTCCTAAGGTTTCATATTTGTTTTAATATTTCATAAGGGATCTAGATAAGATTCCTAGAATGTTAATGAGTCGTAGGTGCAATAAGTGGTCCTAGAGTGTCTTAAGGGGTCATGGGTAACATAAGAGGTCCTAAGGTATAGATAAGGGTCCTAGAGTGTCTTAAGGGGTTGTAGGCAATATAAGAGGTCCTAAAGGGTCCTAAGGGATCTAGATAAGAGTCGTATAATGTTAATGGGGCGTAGGTGCAATAAGTGGTCCTAGAGTGTCTTAAGGGGTCGTGGGTAGCATAAGAGGTCATAAGGTATAGATAAGGGTCCTAGAGTGTCTTAAGGGGTCGAGGTTAACATAAGAGGTCCTAAGGGATCCTAGGATTATTAGTGGATCCTCGTATGTATTAATTAAATCTAAGATACATAAATGTGTCATAGGACAACCTAAGATATGTTAATGGGTCTTGAGGATCCAAAGAGGTCATATACATGTCTTAAAATGTCATAAGGGATGTATAATGGTCCAATAATGTTAATGGGTCGTAGATGTGATAAGTGGTCTAGAAGTGGTCCTGGGACATCCTAAGATTCTTTAATGGGTCTTGGAGGTCCTAAGGTTTCATATTTGTTTTAAGATTTCATAAAGGATCTAGATAAGAGTCCTAGAATGTTAATGGGTCGTAGGTGCAATAAGTGGTCCTAAGGGATCCTACATTACATTAATTGATCCTAGTATGTCTTAAGGATTCTTTAGGGAAACAATGGGTCCTAGATATGTCTTAAGATAGTGTAAGGGATGGATAAGGGTCAGGTAGAGTGTCTTAAGGGGTCGTGGGTAACATAAGAGGTCCTAAGGGGTCCTAGGTTACATTAGTGGATCTTCGTATGATATTAATTGAATCTAAGATACATAAATGTGTCCTAGGACAACCTAAGATATGTTAATGGGTCTTGATAATCTGAATGGGTCATATATGTCTTAAAATGTCGTGAGAGATGTATAATGGTCCAATAATGTTAATGGTTCGTAGATGTGATAAGTGGTCTAAGGGATCTTAGGTTACATTAATTGATACTAGTATGTCTTAAGGGTTCTTGCGGGAAACGATGGGTTTACATATGTATTAACATAAGCTAAGATAGATGAATGTGTCCTAGGACATTTTAAGATATAATAATGGGTCGTATGGGTCCTAAGGGGTCCTATGTGTCTTAAGATGTCATAAGCGATAAATAATGGTCCTAGAATGTCTTAAGGGGTTGTAGGCATCATAATAGGTCCTAAGAGATCATAGGTTACATTAATTCATCCTAATATGTCTTAAGGAGCCTTGAGGGAAACAATGAGTTCGTGTATGTATTAATGGAACCTAACATGTACATCAATGGGTCATAGGACATCCTAATATGTATTATAAGATCTTGAGATTCCTAAGAGATCCTAAGTGTCTTAATATGTTTTAAGGGAGGGATAAGGGTCCTAGAAACTTATTGTAGTACAATTTTTTAACATTTTCTAACATACTACTAGATCATTTTTAAAAATTTAACTACAATTTTCTAAGATTTCTACAAACTACAAAATATTTAAAATAAATAACTAACTAATATTTACTAAATTTACTAAAAATGCATGTACATGTGTGTGTGTGTGTGTGTGTGTGTGTGTGTGTGTGTGAGAGAGAGAGAGAGAGATATTCCTAATATTTATTAACTTTAAACTTGAAATTTAAAAACAAATATTCTAAGATCTTAATATTTTCTAACATTTCTACTACGGTTTCTAATGTTTTGTAAATATTTTCTAACAGTTGCTAAAAAACTACTACGATTTTCTACCATTTTCTAACATATTCTAACATTTATACTATGATTTTTAATATTTCTATCATTTTCTAATATTTAATTACAATTTTCTAACATTCTACTATCAATTTCTAACATATTCTAATATTTAACTACGATTTTCTAACATTTCGACAAATACAAAATTATTTAAAACAAATAACTAACTAAAATAAATATAAAACATATAATTTACAATAAAAAATGAGAAAAATGCATGTACCTAATATTGCTAACAATCTGAAGATGTTGAAAAAGCTTGGGAGGTGCCGATGTCATACTAGACATCACTGCTTCACTCCAAGGCCTAGGGTCCACAAAATCCAAACAGTGACAATGACAAATAAAAAAGAATTGTCAGAAATATATAATGAAATCCGGCCATAAGGGGCTTCATGCGAAGACCCCCTTCACGTGAAGTACCCTGCATAAGGTACTTTGCATGAAGGGGGGTATTCACACAAAGCCCCCTGTGTAGGTTACTTCGCACGAAGTGGGTCCACCACTTCGCTCAAAGTAACAACTTCGCACGAAGACACTAAAATTTTTTATTTTCCTACGACGCTGATTTTCTTTGTCCCTAAAAGTGGGACACAACTTTTTGGGATCACCCACGTGTATATATATATATATATATATATATATGTGTGTGTGTGTGTATATGTATTTATGTATGTATATATATGTACATATACATGTGAATAAGATAAAATATGGTCGGGCTCCTAGAATAATGGCTTCACATAAAAGAGACCCCAAAACCAATATTTTATACACACATGGAATTGTATTGATATGGAAAGTAAATGTAGATGATTAATGTTCAAATGAAGAAATAAAGGTACTTACCTCTGAAAAGAATCAGCTGAAACCCTATCAAACAGTCTCAGAAACTGTTGATTTTTGCATTCATGAATCGAAACTGCGAGATCTACAAAACCCAAAAATCTTTTTCTTTTCTAAGGGAGGTCATCCTTGACCTAGATAGCGGGGCAAGGTCTTACCTCAGGGAAATATCCTACCCCTCACTGTTAGTCATCCTTGACCCAACTGCTTCGATGAAAATTTTGTTCGTGGATCCTAAAAGTTTGGCGAAAAGGGTATCCAAATCTGCACTTTAATTCACCGTCCTGTACCTGTACCTACAAGAAAAATGGTTTTTTTGTTTGGATGAGGGGTGTGCCTTATTCAAACCTTGGTTTGGAATCAACCTTAATAATGGAATTGAAATAGAGAATGCTAGCAATTAGTAGAAGTAGATCTAATAATGAAGCTATGGTATTCAATAGATATGCGATTGTATTTCAAATGTAAACAAGTATGTTGATATGAAAGCTTGGACATAACATTAAAAAATGTAAATATAAACCTCCATGATTGTATGTTTTGAATCCACCTTGAGAGAAGAATGAATGGATCTTGAAGATGAGAAAAAGATCTTGAAGGAAGATCACACCACCGTGATGGATAGATCTAGGGTTTGAATGATGAATCTTGAATGCTTGAACCAAATCCCTTCAAAGGCTTGAATGCTTGAATCCTTGATCTTCAAAGGAGAACTTGAATGGAGAAGAGGGCTTGAATGCTTCCTTGAAAATTCTTGATAGAATGCTTGCTTGATCTTTCTTGAGAGATTGTGAGATGAGATTGCCAAAACTTGATGGAGAAAATGAGAGAATAAGGCTTCCTTTTATAGTGATCTAGGGCACAAACCCCTAGAGAAGGCTGACATTGGATAATTGAATCCCAATTAACCTTAACCCCTAGAAGTGAACCTATATTAAATTCAATTTAAGGATTTACCATTCCGAAACCCGAAATGGCCGACCCAGAAGCGGGAAAAATAAAACTTTCCAAAACCCAACATCCCGTAACTCCCAAAATCTAAAAATTGGACCTAGGGTCAGGGATGAGGTAGAATATACCCTAGGTTAGGGTTGAGGTCATCCCTAACCTAGGTCAGGGTCTAGGTCATCCTTGACCCTACCAAGTCATCTTTGACCCTAACAGTCAGAAACTCCAGATTTTCAGAGAAAACTATCAAAAAAAAGCTATAACTAAAGGGGAGAGAAGCAGAACAGAGGGGAAATGGCTAGATACATGAAAAGACCCAATCAAGGCACTTAACATGACCCCAGACCACTTACTCAAAGTGATAAATGCTCTTAACATGGAAGTGCTTCCATTTTAAGATGATACATTAAGCCCCCACTTTAGCAAGAGTATGGACTCGATGCAAACTCTTGGTAAAGGAGAAGAAAGAAGAGATCCAAGTGGACTCACAACAAGATAAAATAACACTTAGCTAAGGAGACAAGACCCCAAGCTAAGGATTCTAACTCAACATACACGCATGAGGATGCGAAAACAAAAAGAAGACCGAAACAACACAAAAGATGGGTTAGAACTAAAACAAACCCAAATCAACTAGCATAAGAAACCTTGCTAAGAAATATTTCTTATACTAATATCATATTTGGAAAGCTATCATAAAAGCATAAATGATTACATAAGAAAGACAAGAGAAACACTATAAATAACATAGCTTCATGATCCAGTCCTACTACATGAAAGCGAAAAGAAAGAAAAGAGAAAGTGATTACCTCACCCAGTAAGATGCCCACCTTACTGTGAATCACCCTGGAGGGAGAGCCAAACACGTAGCAAGACCTGATAGTTCACCCATAAACTATGTCTGCAATTGTAATGTGTCTTCTCATGACTTCTGGAATACCCATAGATCGACCTTCTTGTATCACTATGAATATGAAATACATGTCTCCTTAGGATTTAGCAACTTATGTGTGTTACCTTCGGAAGATTTAGCATATTTTGAAATTGAAAATGTGTGTCCATTCAGGATTTAGCAACTTATGTACATTACCTTCCAAGGTTTAGCATATTCGAAATGCATGTCTCCTCAGGATTTAGCAGCTTATGTGTGTTACCATCGGAAGATTTAGCATATTTGAAATTGAAAATGTGTGTCTCTTCAGGATTTAGCAACTTATGTGCATTACCTTCCAAGACTTAGCATATAAATAAATAAAAAACTATAGTATAAGGGAGACCCTATATATGCCCCCCTCCTTATCATGCCTATCTATTAGACACGATAAGGAAGAGGAAGAGGATACCTACTTCACAATGCAAGGAGATATCATGTTTAACAATAATGTACACCATATTCTTAGTCAGGGGTATTGACCCCTACATCAAAGAGTATAGATAATTGTGAAAAGGATATGTCGCTCATGGAAAAGGATCCTCAATGAAAGAGATCTTATCAAAAAGACCCCCACCATAGAGGAGTGCTTTAGATAAAATATCAACTTTCAAAGATAAATCGAGCAGGAACAAAGATTCAATCATCAAGCCCCCTGTAAAACAAGAGGAAGAGGAATCTTTGGAATGAGGGAAACAACTCTAACACCAAAGAAAGGGTAAGAGTTTATAAAGAACATAATTTTCAACATAGAGAAGAGGTGATGACCTAGGACAACAACCTCTCATAAAAAGATTATCCATAGTCAAAACATCTGTCAATATGATGAAGTATTATTACAATATAAGCAAATACCACTAAGCTAAGGAAAGAATTTCCCTAGATAAAGAGAAAGAAGGGAGAACCTTGCCCCCTAGGGATGAAAGCAAAGGATACCTTTGCAAGACAAAAGTCTTAGAAGAGATATTTTGAATAATAGAAGAGAGCAATGGATGAAAAGCTATCATAATACAAACCATCAAGATAAATGAAAGAATAACCAATTAAGCTCAAAGAAGGAACATAATGGATTCTAGAAGAAAATAAAACATATACCTCTTGCCCCCCAATATAGAGGAGAAAATATCTATGTTATATCAGAATGAGGGGTAAAATTATGAAGAAATCTCAAAGGGGAAGTTTCTTTTCTCTTATCTTTATGGATCGGATAATAAGGAGAAGGTACTTTGAAGAATCTTTTCACATCTACATCATGAACCTTAGTTTGAACCTCAACATAAGTGTGGGAAGAACTAGGAATAGCAGATGGAGAATTGGGAATATGAATATTAGGAATCGGATTAGGAAAGATAGGTTTATGATTAGGAAGATTAGGAAGGATACAATTAGGATTAGGAAGACTAGGAATACTAGGAAAAGTGTAGGAAGTGATATGAATGGAAGACACAACTGGAGGAACACTTGGAACCATAGTTGGAAAAGGGTTTGAATAGATATAAGTAATACTATGGTAAGAAGGCAGTGAGGTAGGATCTTGATTTCCCATAAGATCATCACTTAAAGGAAGATCATTAAGGGAATTCATATCTTTCTCCACTAATGCCTCATCAATAGAAGGAATCCCAAATGGAGGTGAAGGATCTATAATGTCAGCTTCTTTTGCATAAGGGGAGTGTGTTTTAGAGAATATGTCATCCTCTTGTATCAAAAATTCTTCACGAGGAGGGGATAAATCAATGTCTTTATCCAAGGGTTCATCCCAAAAAGTAAAATTATCCAAAATGGTTTCATGAAGAGAGTAATCAACATCCAAATCCAAAGGTTCATCCCAAATAGGAGGATTATCCACAATGGTTTCATGAGGAAGAGAGTAATCAACATCCAAATCCAAAGGTTCAACCCAAATAGGAGGATTATCATCCCTATCCATAAAGCGCATTGTAGGAGTGCCATAAGTCATTAAAGCTTGATCCCTAAAGGGGAAATAAGGTAAATTGTATTGTAAAATAGGCTCATAGAAAAGACATATGAGGAGAAGAATGAACATCAATCCCCAACTCATCTTTGTAAAGGTCAATTGAAGAGGTTGTGGAGGAGGGTGAAATAGGAATAGGATCAATGGAGATCTCATTCAAACAATTTTCATCCTCACTGCCATGTACCTTATTAAGGGATCTATCCTCTTTTGCAAGAAAAGCTTCATCAAAGTATTGAAAACAAAAATCATACATGTTGAACACAAAGTAACACTAGAAGCATAAAAAATGGAAATATTTTTGTATTTTTAAAGGAATTTTGCAACGACAAAAAAAATTGTATTTTTGAAATATAAATGCAAGGGCATAATAGAAATATAATGTTAAAACAAATGATCTAACACCAAAAAGAAAGATTTGTCTATCGTGGGTTCACCAAAATGAATAAGATAAAATATGGTTGGGGTCCTAGAACAATGGCTTGCACATAAAAGAGACCCCAAAACCAATATTTTATACATACATGGAATTGTATTGATATGGAAAGTAAATGTAGATGATTAATGTTGAAATGAAGAAATAAAGTTACTTACCTCTGAAAAGAATTGGCCGAAAACCCTGTCAAACAATCTTAGAAACTGTTGATTTTCATGACCTTGAACCGAAACTGCGAGATCTACAAAACCCAGAAATATTTTTCTTTTCTAAGGGAGTTCATCCTTGACCTAGATAGCAGGGCAAGGTCTTACCTCAGGGTAGGATCCTACCCCTCACTAAAGGTCGTCCTTGACCTAACTGCTCTGATGAAAATTTTGTTTGCAGATCCCAAAAGTTCAGCAAAAAGGGTATCTAGATCTGCACTTTAATTTGTCATCATGTACCTGTACCTGCAAGAAAAATGGTTTTGTTGTTTGGATGAGGGGTGTGCCTTAGTCAAACCTTGGTTTGTAATCAACCTTAATAATGGAATTGAAATAGAGAATGCTAGCAATTAGTAGTAGTAGATCTAATAATGAAGCTATGGTATTCAATAGATATGCGATTGTATTTCAAATGTAAACAAGTATGTTGATATGAAAGCTTGGACATAACATTAACAAATGTAAATCTAAACCTCCATGATTGTATGCTTTGAATCCACCTTGAGAGAAGAATGAATGGATCTTGAAGATGAGAAAAAGATCTTGAAGGAAGATCACACCACCGTGATGGATAGATCTAGGGTTTGAATGATGAATCTTGAATGCTTGAACCAAATCCCTTCAAAGGCTTGAATGCTTTAATCCTTGATCTTCAAAGGAGAACTTGAATGGAGAAGAGGGCTTGAATGCTTCCTTGAAAATACTTGATAGAATTCTTGATTGATCTTGCTTGAGAGATTGTGAGATGAGATTGCCAAAACTTGATGGAGAAAATGAGAGAAGAAGACTTCCTTTTATAGTGATCTAGGGCACAAACCCCTAGAGAAGGCTGACATTGGAGAATTAAATCCCAATTAACCTCAACCCCTAGAAGTGGACCTAGATTAAATGCAATTTAAGGATTTACCATTCTGAAACCCAAAATGGTCAACCCAGAAGCGGGAATAATAAAACTTTTTGAAACCAGACATCCCGTAACTCCCAGAATCTGAAAATTGGACCTGGGGTCAGGGACAAGGTAAACTCTGCCCTAGGTCAGGTTCGAGGTTGTCCCTAACCTAGGTTGGGGTCTAGGTCATCCTTGACACTACCAGGTTGTCTTTGACCCTAACATTCAGAAACTCCAGATTCTCAAAGAAAACTGTTAGAAAAAGGCTGGAAATAAAGGGGAAAGAAGTAGAACAAGGGGAAACAACCAGATACATGCAAAGACCCGATCAAGGCACTTAACATGACACCAGACCACTTCCTCGGAGGGCTAAACTCTCTTAACATGGAAGTGCTTTCATTTTAAGATGATACAACATGTACATATATGTGTATACATGTACATATATACATACATACATGTACATATATACATACATACATATATACATATACATATACATATATACATTTATATATACATATACATATGTATATGTATATATATATGTATGTATATGTATATGTATATATCCATATACATATATAGATATACATATTTATACATATGTACATATGTATATACATACATGTACATATATATATATGTACATGTATGTATATGTATATGTATATGTATATATACATATATACATCTATACATATACATCTATATACATATGTATATACATACATATATATGTATATATATGTATATAAATGTGTGTGTGTGTGTGTGTGTGTGTGTCTATATGTACATATAATATGTGTGTGTGTGTGTGTGTGTGTGTGTGTGTGTGTTCTTTCTTTAGAAGAGAAAAATGGAGCTTTTTCATTGCTTTTTTTAAATGAATCGTTATTATTTGGCATCCGAAGAAGGGGAAATTTAGATTAGCCACTTGTGCCTAACTTCCATAATGGTGCAATATATGGAATATATGTCGTGCAATTAGAGAGTGGACATCTTGATCGCTAATTGGGAGCTATCATTCATAGAACACATCACAAATGACATTCTAGGGAAAGTGTTAAACACTCATTGAATTACCAACACAAAAAAAGCATCAAGAGGCTAATTGTAGATGAAATATTATTTCCATAGGAAAGCTATGTTATCTTTCCATCTCAATTGATCACTATATTTTTATCAAATGCCCCAAATTTATTATTGTCTTTCTTGATGTTGGATTTGTTAGCGCACAAGGTAGTTAGGGTTGTCTTCCTTCCTAGAAATAAAATTCTCATTGCAGTTTAGCAATATGATCTTTGGAAGGGTCAAGCCCACATTGGGGGTCTTTTCCTTTGACATTTTCTATTTAATGGACATTCATTTCTTTCAATTTATGATAATATAAAACATACACTTGAGGTGCAGTCCTATAGATATGTACAACATGATTTGGAATGACATCATATGGTGTTTGGACAAGATTTAATAGAAAATGTACATAAGAAGGTCAATTCTTTGTTAGTATTGTTGTACTTGTTGGAATAATACATGCAAATATGTGCTTTAGAGATGTTTTGTTAGATATTTGAGAGATGTGTTGTCATTGATGTCAACATATTTCTCTATCTGTGATAGCATTACGGAGAAGTTTAGTGAGTTTATTTGTTCGGTGTAGCATGTATATAGAAGATCAGATTATGTTGTGGATTGTTTGTAGTTGATTTAGTTTAAATTTCATAGGTTCACATGAATATTTGAGTGATTCATGTGTATATGTGTTGCGACTTCTTTTTTAGTTGTTCAGAGGTGATAGAGGAATAGTATTTTGATATGCATTGCTCCAAATTGTAATGTCTTTCTTTGTAGATCTGGTGGCATGTTTGGGACATTGATGTGTGTCCTCAACTCAACTGGTTCATGATTTGGAGGACCGCAAGTCATTTTTCAAGGTTGTCAATTATTGTCGTTAGTATTCCTAAGTGATGGTATAAAGATGTTGATGATTCCAAAATTGTGTTGATGTGGATGTTGTTGTGGTAATTCATGATGCTTGTGGATGTTTCTAGATCATGTTCTTTTTGTGGTGATGATTCACATTGATCATTCATAGGGACTTCACTTAGTGAACCTAAATCATAGAATGTGTGTTCATGGCATACTAAATAATCCCCCTATTTTCAAAAAATATTGCCCCAAACTCCTTTTTTGTCACCCCCCTCCAATACCCACCCAATACCCCTCACACCCATTTCTTATATAAACCCCCATCACCCCCCCCCCCCCCCAAAAAAAAAAAAAAAAAAAGAAAACCCCCCCTCCCCCCTATTTAGGCAATATATTTCCCCTCTTTTTTTTCCATTTTAAAACCCCCAATATGAATACACGTGGTATTTTATTGTCCCTTCAGTGAAGACCCCATGTGATCATTGTTCTCGCAATTGGTGATTTGAGTCTGTGTGTTGATGTTACTCATGTTCTTGGCCAACATGATGGTTCTAGCATGTTGTGGATGTTTAAGGTGTGATTCTTGGAGGTGTTTCATGTTTCAAGATGAAGATTTTGGTTTGTGTTATGTCTTAGCCAACATTTCTTGGTCTACATTTAATATTGTAATTAAGTATGATTATATTTTTGTAATTAGGTGGAGAGTGTTGAGCCAACCTTGTTGATCTTTCCAAGATTGATGATATGTATAAATAAATGTAAATTTATGTATTCGTGTGAGGTCATGTGGGTGAGTGGATGAGAAACAAGTGCAAATGTCTATGTGATCTGAATGTATACATATTTTGAATGTAGTCAATAGGTGTGGAAGAGAAATTTGTATTTTTTCTTCAATGGAACTGATCTAGGCATGATGAAGATTCTATTGTATAGTTCATGATATGTGGATGTAATCCAATTTTTTTGTAAGGAAGAGTGGGTCTTCCCTAGGAAATAAGCCTTTTTATTTTGAGTAGTGAACTCTAGGAAGTGTATCTCAATGCATGTGCATTCCCATTATAACAATCCTAATAGGGTATAATACTTTTAACAGAGTATACTTATATTGTGGGTTCATCCCCACTATGGTTTTTCCCTTAACCGGGTTTCCATGTAAAAATCTTAGTTTTATGCATTCTTGATGTGTTGTGGATATGTGCTTGCATATTTATATTATCAAATATGAGAATAAGGTTAAAGTTTTGTACATTTTGCAAGTTTTGGTACAACTAATTCACCCCCCCCCCCCCCTTCTCATTTATTTGGTTCCCTATTTCCATCAATTGGTATCAGAGCCTAGTTCCTCTGAGAGAAGATTAACTGCTTTAGATGATCTAGGATGAAATCTTACAAGAGGGATAGTCCAATAGTTGATGGTACAAATTACTCTCTTTGGAAAGGTCACATGGAGTATCATTTGAGATGCATTGGTGAAGACTTTTGGGAGATTATTGAGAAGCAGTATAATCCTTCTACAACTCCTACTACTCCCGATGAGAAAAAGAAGGTTGAATACAACATCAGAGATAAGGAAGAATTTTTTAGTTCCCTAACTAATACTGAGATGAAAAATGTAATGGAATTGAAGATTTCTCATGAGATCTGGAAGAAGTTGGAAACCTTGTATGAAAGTGATTCTTATGTGAAGCTTGCGAAGTTTCAGCTCGCCTAAAATTAAAATATGATACATTGAGGATGAGAGAGGATGAGAATATTACTTCTTACATGCAGAAGGTGAATGAACTTGTATGCAATATCAGATATGTTAGTGGATAATTGGATGAATTAGTTATTGTTGCTAAAGTGATTAGATCTTTACCTCATTCCTATAAACACAAAGTTTTTTATATTGAGGAAATCATAACTCTGAGAAATGTAACTAGAGACATGTTGATTGGTAAGCTTTTAGCTTTTGAGATGAGGGAATTTGACGATGCCCTTCCTAAGGGAGAATCTGCATTCAAGGCTATGGTTTTTGGAAAGGATGAGAAGAGATATGATCCAGGAGAAATTTCTTCAAGAAGTACATCCAAATATGCAAAGAAAATGAAAGAGATTGAAGATGAAGAGTGTGAGCTTCAAGATATTGAAGCCCTTATTGCCAAGAGATTTCCTAAAGGTGCTAGAAAGTATCAAGTGAAGTTTTCTCTTAAATGTTTTTTCTCAATAAGATTGGTCATTTTACATCAAGGTGTCCAAAAAGAGTTCCAAAAGCTAAAGCTATAAAACCTAGATTTCAGAAGAGATGTTATTATGCTATTGATGAAGGTGTGATAAGTGATGAATCTGATAAAGGTGGTTCAAGTGATAGTGAATGGGTATTCATTTCTATCAAGGAAGATGATCATGACTCTACTAGCTACGTGATTGAGGAAAGAGCTTTGGCTGCACAAGTTGAAGAGAAAGATGAATGGGTGATTGACAGTGGATGTTCACATCATATGATAGGTGATACAAGAAAGTTTGTAAGTTTGGAAAGGTATCATGGTGGCATTGTAAGATTTGGAGATGATACACCTTCTTTTACCTATGGTAGAGAGTCCATTACTCTTGATGGTAAGAACAATACTGGTGATTTTTTGTATATAGAAGGTTTAAAGAATAATATTTGGACTGTTGGATAATTAGTTGATAGTGGATATGATCTACAATTCTAGAATGACAAGTGTACAATTTTGGGAAGTTCCAATGTTGAAATTGATTTAGGTATAAAAACTAAAGGTAATGTCTTTCATTTGAATAGTGCTTATCAAATATGCTTGATTTCTCAAATTGATGAAAGTTGGTTGTGGCATAAAAGGATGTGTCATGTGAATTTTGATAATATTATCAAGATAAGTTCTATTCAGGATGTGAGAGATCTTCCTAGATTGAAGAAACCTACTAACCTTATGTAAGGAATGCCAATTGGGAAAAAAAACTAGATCTACTTTTAGAAGTAAGAATTATTGTTCGAGTGGATTATTGGATCTTGTGCATACTGACCTATGTGGTCCTTCTAGAGTAAACCATTTTCAAGGAAAGATATATTTCATGTTTTTGATTGATGATTATTTAATGATTATGTGGGTTACTTTCTTGAGGGGGAAATCGAAGGCCCTAGAAAAATTCAAAATTGTCAAGGTTATGGTTGAGACAGAGACAAATTTGAAGTTGAAGTGTATGAGATTTGAAAGAGGTGGTGAATTCACTTCTGGTGAGTTCAATACATTTTGTGAAGAACATGGGATAAAGAGATAGACGTCTTCTCCAAGGACTCCTCAACAAAATAGTGTAGTGGAAAGGAAAAATAGAACTACTCTAGACAGTGCAAGGATAATGATGATGGAAGAAAATGTTCCACATGTTTATTAGAGAGAAGTTATGAGTACTATAGTTTACATACTTAATCAGGTGTATATCAAAGGTGATACTAGTAAGACTCCTTATGAATTATAGTGTGGTCATGCTCCTACTATTAAATATTTCATAATCTTTGGAAGCAAATGTTATACCAAAAGAGATGAAGATAAAGGAAATTTTGATGCAATATGTGATGAAGGTAATTTTGTTGGCTATTCAAAAAAAAAAAGGCATACAAATGTTACAATAACAGATTGAGGAAGGTAGTTGAGAGTGCACATGTCAAGGTTTATGAAGGCAATAAGAAACAATCTTGATCTTGTGGATATGATTTAGATGATCAAGATGATAGTACAAACCAAGGAATGCAACCTCAAACTCAGAATCAAGTTCAAATCATTCCAAGGAACTCAGAAGAAGAAACATGTGTTGAAAAGGAACACAAGAGTATGAAATTCATGAAAATCCTAAGACCAAGGTATGTAAGATTGAATCATTCATAAAGTTAGATAATAGGAGATAGAAATAAAGGTGTTCAAACTAGAAGAAGAATTGTTGAAGATAGAGTTGAGTATTGTTTGATTTCAAAGATTGAACCTAAGGATGTGAATGAGACATTTAGTTATGGATTGAATCGGATTGTAAAAAACAAAACATGGCTTTGAAAGACTTGTTTGTAAAGGATATTTACAAATAGAAAGAATTGATTTTGAGGAAAATTTTGCTCCTATGGAAAGAATTGAAGCTATGAGAATGTTTCTTTCTTATGATTCTTACAAGGATTTCAAATTCTATCAAATGGATGTCAAGTCAACATTCTTGAATGGTGAATTGGAAGAAGACATGTACATTGAGAAACCATATGGATTTTAATTGACTAATCAGAGCGATATGGTTTTTCGGTTGAAGAAATATTTATATGGCCTAAAGTAAGCCCCAAGAGCATGGTATGCAAGATTGGATAAGTATTTACTGAAGCTTAGATTTAACATAGGTATTATTGATAGTACTTGTTGATGTATGTAGCATCAATCAAATAAATAAAACTGACTATATGATTATTATGAGAAATGATTTATTACATATTGATGCAGGGGCATTCTAGGGTACTCGATGAATCTGCATGGGAGGTGTATGTTTGGCCAGTGTTACTTGGTTGTAGCTTTGACCAATGGTCTCAGTCATTGAAGGAAGCTTGGTCGCTGAAGGAACTCTATAATCTCTGGCACTTGGTGAAAGTGTTACTCAGCGATGTCTATGGTGCTCGGTGAGGCCTAGCATGCTCGATTATTTCACTGTTGCTCGATAGTTCTAGTTTATCGACTGGAGTTTTGTATGATTTTTTGGGCTGACTTGGTGCATTTATTGTTGGTAGCTATTGTTACAGGCTGACATATTGGATTAAATGTTTGTGAGGCTATTTTGATGCCGACTTGTATTGCATTTAATAATTATTGGGGAGAGTTAATGGTTTCATCCAGCTAACTTGTGGCTAATGATTAGTATTTATAGGATGTTTGGGTAGATTTTTAGGGGATGATGAAGAAGAGAGTAGAAGTTCATGACTTGGAAGACTTAGCGAATCAGATCTGGGGTTCTAAAAGCTAGAGTTGGAGAAGTTGTGAAAAAGATCTTGCATGATCTTGCAGATCAGATTTTTATCTGATAGTTTATAGTTGCGGGGCTAGTGGTTTTCACACTTGGAGACAAGGAGATTTCTTAGAGGCTTGCAAGATCAATTTTAGATCTACCTTAGGGTTTCCATCAGTTGCCGATTATTTTTAGAACTAAACTAGCTAGTGTTGTACTGGATCCCGTGATCTTGCAGAATTGTTTATGATTGTAATTGGCCCTAACCCGGAAGGCCTTACAGCCGGGCATGTTAATGAAAATCAAAAGTTAAACAATTATTTTTTGTTGTTGAGTATTCCATTGTGCTGATTGTTGGTTGCAAGGTTTGGACTTTCCTTAACTAGATCCACCATCCTTGACTGCATTAAGTGGTATCAGAGCTAGAGTTGATCTTGTTGGTGAAGAGATTATATGATCTAGATTGCAGATCTGTGGCACTGAACTTGTGGATCTTGCCCTTGTTGTTTGTTCAAGGTGGCAAGTTGAGATCCGACTTGCATACAACTTGGAGATTGCCACAAGGTGGTTGGTGTGGGGTTTGATGTAGAGGGTTTCTCTTATCTTTAAGGATGCCTCTGAGAAGATTGGACCCTAGAGTACTTGCAGATCTCTGTGATACTGTTGAATATAGGATTACATAGAAGGTGAAATCAGATTTTAGATCTAAGATGGAATTGATGAAGAATGACATGGTAGTCGAGCTCATGAGAGCTTTTGCTGATGTACCTCAGAATGTTGGTACTGAATATGGTTATGAGGAAGCTGTTGAAGACTTTGAACCTGCTGGATCTAGTGGTGATGACCAGAGGGATAGATTTGGTGAAGACAGAACTACTCAGTTGCCTAGATCTAAAGCTCAGTTAAGTAATAGTTACTAAATGGAAGTTTCTGCTTTCTCTGGTACTTTGAAGCCCGAGAATTTGATTGACTGGATTGGTGAACTTGAAGATTTCTTTGAGCTAGAAGAAATTGAAGATCCTCTTCAGGTGAGATTAGCATAGACAAAGTTGAAAGGACATGCTACTCTTTGGTGGAAAGAACTACAAAAAGATAGAGATTATGAAGGTGAAATGAAGGTCAATTGGTGGAGGTTGATGGTGACTAAGTTGAAAGATAATTTCATACCTTCTGACTATGAGCTTAACTTGTTTAAGAAGTTGCAGAATCTGAAATAGAAGGATTTGTCTGTTGAAGATTATATCGAGGAGTTCTACAAACTTACTATTCAGTCTAGACATTGAGAGCTTGATAAGGAAAAGGTAGCTCAGTATGTGAATGGTTTGAGATTCAATATTTAGGATGAGCTTGGTATGCTGAAGATTGATTCTGTTGAAGATGATTATTAGTATGCTCTGAAGGCAGAAGATAAGTTGAAGAGGAAACAACATGGTAATCCCCGAGGGAAGGAAAAGATTGATCACTCGGTGCAGGATAAATCGACTGATGCAAAAGATGAACAAAAACCTATGGAACTGAAGAAGAAGATAGGTAGAGTTATCTTTAAAGGTACTTTATATAACTGTGGAGAGAATGGACACCATTCTTTTGAGTGCACACAGAAGAAGCTTGGTGACCGATGAACTACTATGGTGAATGAGAATGAACCTGAATCTGAGAACTTGATGCTTCGGCGAACATTTCTCGGTACAAAGGAGGAACCTTGTCAGAGGAGTAACTTGTTTAGGACCCGATGCAAGTCTGGAGGTAAACTCTATGATGTTATTGTTGATAGTGGTAGTACTGATAACCTTGTTGCTGAGGACATGGTTCAGAAACTTGGGTTGAATAGAATGAAGCATCCTTGTCCTTATAGGATTGGCTGGTTACAAGATGTTCATGCTCTAGAAGTAAGAGAACAATGCTTTATTGATGTTCAAATTGGCCAGTATAAGGATCTTATGTTATGTGACATTGTGAAGATGAATAGTTGTGATATATTGCTCGGTAGACCTTGGCAACGTGATTGCAAAGCTATGTATGACTATGTAAGAAATGTGTTTATTGTTGAGAAGGATGACAAGAAGTTTTCCCTAATGCCTTTGCTAGATGCAATGCTCGGTAGGAGAAGCTTGAGTATTGGTAGCTGGGTTGAGTTGGCAGATCCAGAGAAAATGAATGATCAGTATGGAGAACCGACCTGTGTGTTGTTAAGGAAAGACTTGAAAAGACAGAGAAAGCTGAAGTGGAAGAGTATGCAAGCTAAAAAGGTGGAGGACTTGTATGTGAAGAACCAGTTCTGGGTTTATGTGTTGAATCCCGGAAGATGTTCTTCTCACATATGAACATCTTTTCGAACCTAGGGTGTTTGATGTAGGGGCATTCTATGGTACTCGGTGAATCTGCATGGGAGGTGTATGTTTGGCTGGTGTTACTTGGTTGCAGCTTTGACCGATGGTCTCGATCATTGAAGGAAGCTCGGTTGCTGAAGGAACTCAGTAATCTCTAGCACTCGGTGAAAGTGTTACTCGGCGATGTCTAGAATGCTCGGTTATTTCACTATTGCTCGGTAGTTTTGGTTTACCGACTGGAGTTCTGTGTGATTTGTTGGGCCGACTTGGTGCATTTATTATTGGTAGCTATTGTTACAGGCTGACATGTTGGATTAAATGTTTGTGAGGCTATTTTGATGCCAACTTGTATTGCATTTAATAATTGTTGGGGAGAGTTAATGGTTTCATCCAGTCGACTTGTGGCCAATGATTAGTATTTATAGGATGTTTGGGTAGATGTTTAGGGGATGATGAAGAAGAGAGTAGAGGTTCATGACTTGGAAGACTTAGCGAATCAAATCTGGGGTTCTAAAAGCTGGAGTTGGTGAAGTTGTGGAAAAAATCTTGCATGATCTTGCAGATCAGATTGTTATCTAATAGTTTGTAGTTGCAGAGCTAGTGGTTTGCACACTTGGAGACAAAGAGATTGCTTGGAGGCTTGTGAGATCAAGTTTAGATCTGCCTTAGGGTTTCCATCAGTTTCTGATTATTTTCAGAACTAAACTAGCTAGTGTTGTATTGGATCATGTGATCTTGCAGAATTGTTTCTGATTGTAATTGGCCCTAACCTGGAAGGCCTTACAACCGAGCATGTTAATGAAAATCATAAGTTAAACAATTATTTGTTGTTGTTGTGTTGTTGAGTATTATGTTGTGTTGATTGTTGGCTGCAAGGTTTGGACTGTCCTTAACTGGATCCACCATCCTTGACTACATTACATATACATATATATATTAATATCTATAATAATTGATATTATTTTATATATTAATATATATATATATATATATATATATAGTTAATCTATATTTATTCTTATAATAACTATATAGTTAATTAATAAATTAGATTAATGAATAGACATGTCCCATGAAGGGACATGTCTCTTCTTGTCTTTGCCTTGTATATATACAAGAGATCGATGCATTTGGAAAACACATACAATCAAATAGTGCTATTACATTTGCAATGATCCTAAAACCTTAACAGTAATCTATACTTCAAAATTGATCATAATAACATTATGATTATTGAAGTTTTTGTTGATGATATTATCTTTGGAGGGAATGCTCAGTTGAGAAAAGAGTTTGCAAATGAAATGCAAAATGAATTTGAGATGTCTATGATTGGAGAGATGAAATTATTTTTAGGTTTGCAAATCACATAGTCAGATAATTAAATTTTTATATCTGAGTCCAAGTATGTGAAAGACATATTGAAAAGGTTTGGAATAGAAGATTCAAAGCTAGTTAGTACTCCTATGGTGACTAGATGTAACTTGACCAAAGATGATGATTCGCCTAAGGAAAATTAGACTAGATATAGATCTATGATATGTGGATTGATATATTTGACTCAGACCAGACCTAATATCATGAGTGCAATTTGCATTGTTTCTATACTTCAAGAAGATCCTAAGGAATCTCATGTTGTAGCTGTTAAAATAATTTTTAGATACTTGAAAGGGACAATTGACTATGATTTATGGTATTCTAAAGATGATGATTTCACTTTGAGTAAATTTATTAATGTTGATTGGGAAAGAAATGTGGATGACATGAAGAGTACTAGTGGTGGTGCATTTTTCTTGAGAAAAAGATTGGTTCCATGATTGAGAAAAAAGAAGAATTATAATTCTCAATCTACTATAGAGGCAAAATATGTTGGTGTTGCAATCAATTGTACTTAGGTGGTATGGATGAAGCAAATGTTGAAGGATATCAGAGTAGTAGATGATGAACCTATTGCTATCTACTGTGATAATTCAAGTGCAATTAACATTTCTAAGAATCCAGTATTGCATTCAAAGGCTAAACATATATCTATCAAGTTTCAATTTTTGAGAGAGAAGATTAATGAGAAAGAAGTCAAATTGGAGTATGTTCCTACTAAGGAACAAATTGTAGATATTTTCATGAAGCATTTGCCTAAGGATCCTTTTGAGTATCTTAGAGGGAAGATAAGGTTGATTAACCCTCATGATCATAACTAAGGTGCATTGGTATGCTTCAGTCCAATGCAATTACAGACATATCTTGTGATCTAGATTGATGATTGGTGGCTACTACTCAAGGGGAGTAGTCAATCTTACCTTTTGAGAGTCAGATGTTCAAATTTGGGGAGAGAGTTAGATTTTGAAAATATGTTCCTTTTCCATTGATGTCAAAGGGGGAGATAGATTCATGTCAAAAACTAATGAAGTATTGCGGGAGAGAGATTCATGAAGAGTTGTGTGCAAAGTCTAAGGAGGAGCTATTGATTTCTTTGACATTGATTTTTTTTCACATTATATCTTGCCATCACTACCAAAGGGAGAGATGGTTGGAATAATATGCAAATATGTGCTTTAGAGATATGTTGTCAGATATTTGAGAGATGTGTTTTCATTGATGTCAACATATTTCTTTGTTGGTGATAGTGTTGCAGAGAATTTTAGTGAGTTTATTTATTTGGTGTAGCATGCATATTGAAGATCAGAGTTTGTGGATTTCAGAGTGTGTCTTGGATTTGATATATTTAATTCAATTTAACTTTTAGAGGTCCACATGAAGATTTGAGTCAGTCATGTGTATCTGTGTTGTGACTGCTTTAATTTTAGTTGTTCAGAGGTGATAGAGTAACAATATTTTGATCTGCATTGCTCCACATTGCAATATCTTGTTTTGTGGATCTTGTGGTATGTTTGGGAAATTAATGTGTGTCCTCAACTCAATTAGTTCATGATTTGGAGGTCCGCAAGTCATTTTTCAAGGTTGACAGTTGTTGTTGTTAGTATTCCTTGGTGATGGTATAAAGATGCTGATGATTCCAAAATTTGTGTTGATGTGGATGTTTTTGTGGTATTTTATGATGCTTATGGATGTTTCTAGATCATGGACTTTTTGTAGTGCTAGTCCACATTGATCATTGTGCTTGCAATTGGTGATTTTAGTTCATGTTTTGATGTTCGACATGTTCTTGGCCACCATGATGATTGTAGCATGTTGTGAATGTTTGAGGCATAATTCATGGAGGTGTTTCATGCTCGAGGATGAAGATTTTGGTCCATGCTATATCTTAATTGACATTTCTTGATCTGTATTTAATATTGTAATTAAGTATGATTATATTTTTGTAATTAGGTGGAGAGTGTTGAGATGACCTTATTAATTTTTCCATGGTTGATCATATGCATAAATAAATCTAATAATTCTATATTTGTGTGAGGTTGTGTGGGTGTGCAGATGAGAAAGAGGTGCAAATATATATGTGAGTTGAATGTATACATCTTTTGAAGGTAGTGACTAGGTGTGGAAAAGAAAGTTGTATTTGTGCTTCAATGGAACTAATCTAGACATGATGAAGATGTTATTTTACAATTCATGATCTGTGGATGTAATCCCAATTTTTTGTAAGGCAATGAGCTTTCCCTAGGTAGTAAGCATTTTTCTTTTGAGTATTGATCTCTAGGCAATGCGCTTTAATGCATATGCATTCCCATTGTAATACTCCTAATAGGGTATAATACTTTTAACAGGGTATACTTATCTTGTGGGTTCATCCCCATAGTGGTAGAAACCTTAACGTAGTTTCCACGCAAAAATATTGGTGTTATGTGTTCTTGATGTGTTGTGGATCTGTTCTTGCATATTTAAATTATCAGATATAAGAATAAGGTTAAAGTTTTGTAAGTTGCACAAGTTTTGGGACAATTGATTCACCCCATCCCCCCCCCCTCAGTTGTCTACTGCCCTCTTTCCATCAAGGCCCTGATCACATTGAATCTCCTCATGTTGCAGAAAACATCGCAATAAATGCCCAACCTCTATTCCAAGACATCAATGTTCTAGTAGAGATACTTGTTGTTGTTGATAATGTAGCAGATAATGCAAGCATATCATATCAACCACGAACAGAGGATATTGGAAATGTTATGGAGCAGTAAGGAGAAAATGAAATTCAAGCAAAGGAAATGGAAAAATGAAATCATAGATGTGGATATTCCTTATTTTGTTCGATAAAGGATGTTAATAGGTTTTGTATATCTGGATGAACAATATAGATGAATACATGTAAAGACCTATTCTATATTATCTTCTCACAGTCCTATCTGGATTACAAGAGCCTTTTGCTAAAAAGATCATATATATATATATATATATATATATATATATATATATATATATATATATATATATATATATATATATATATATATATATATATATATATATATATATATATATATATATATATATATATATATATATATATATATATATATATATATATATATATATATATATATATCAATTGTTGATCTATAAAATACTATTATTATGCCTCAACTTTTTATCAATAACAAAATTGTGCTAAGTCAACAAAGAAAACTCTTCTTAATTACTATTAAAAATATCTTCAATATGAATAATACAATAGAGAGAGAGGACTGGATAGAATTAGACATAATTGCAACATCAGATCAATAGTCTTATTGCTTAGGTAACGGAACTACTCACATGGTTTCTTTTAGAGAAGTGTGGTGAGTCCACTCTCAAATTTTGTGTGAGAAAGAGGGGGAGGGGAAGGGAGAGAGGGAGAGAGGGAAAGGGAGAGAGGAGAGAGGGAGATAGCTTTCAAACTATCTATTTTGGCTTATGTTGATACCAATAGTTATGTTGTGCCTACAATCCTCAAAAAATACCTCTCTAAGATAACAAATTTGTATAAGGGAAATGAAAGGTCTTATCATTTAGGTAACATATGTACTCCTATGGTTTCTTTTAGAGTATCATGGTGAATCTAATTTGAAATTTTGTGTGAGAGAGAGAGGGGGGGGGAGAGGGAAAGAGGGAATGGGAGAGGCGGGAGAGGGAGAGAAAGATTTACAACTGTCTGTCATGGCTTATTCTAATACCTACAATTATGTTATCTACAATTCTCAAAACACACATCTCTAAGATGACAAATTTATATGGGAGAAAGGTCTTCTCATTCAAGTAACAAAACTACTCCTTCAATGGTTTCTTTCATAGCAGCATGGTGAATCCACTCTGAATTTTTTTATTTTGTGTGTGTGTGAGAGAGAGAGGGGGGGGAGGGAGAGAGGGAAAGAGAGGGAGATAAATATTTCAAACTATTTATCATGGCTTATGATGATACCTATAGTTATGTTGCCTACAATTCGTGAATCATACCTCTCTAATATGATAAATTTCAATGGGGGAAGTGAAAGAATAAAAACTCTAATTGTGAGAGATTTGTCAAACATAGGGTTCCAAGTGACCAACACCAATGGTGTTTTTTGGGTACTCTTTCATAATGCATATATTTTCTTTCTACTTGGTTCACCAGATATTCTCACAATATTTAGAGCTACACAACTAAATGATTGCCAAGCTCACTATCTGTGCAATTATATATAGCCATACCACCAAGGTAAATAATTCCATTTCTATTATTTGTCTTATCAACTTATGCAATCACGTTGGATTGCCCTAGGTTCATTAAGATTGCTCTATTTTCATGAATGAACATCCTTGTCAACATAGAAGAGAAGAAGAGTTGTAAGACCTACATCTTCATGCAGTTAGTTTATGAGAGTTAGCGTATTTACTCTTCAACATCATGACATCTTGATTCGGTTGATAGCAACAAAAAATGTCCAAGTTTCCTTTTATTTTTTTAGAATGTTTTTTGTTTCTTTGGTGTCGACTGCTTTTAAAAAATTATGGTCATAAAAAAATGATTGGGTTATGTTTACTTTATAAACCCGATTGTGGTTTTTGATCTTATTATAGTCCTCACAGTTTTATTTTAACAATTGTGTATGAATTATGGCTTGGATTTTTTGAGCCATAATGCGTTTTGGTTATTTGAATTTTCAAATAACTCGATCATGTTAGGTGCATTTTTCTATTTTTTTGGTGAGTGGCCGCTTTTTTGTTCATCTTGGTTCACATGCCCACATACCTTACCCATATGTGGGCACCTAATATGGGTTTTGAATTTGTTATAAAATTTATAAAAATTAATATGTGAAATCCAATAACATTCCTCCAATTCTTCTTGTTGTCTTTGCAAAACACCCTCTATCATCTTCTATAATATCTATGTTGTCGACGATGCCAATATTTTGTCTCCAATTTGATAATGTTAAGGAAGGTATAATAAAGTGTCACTAGTTTTAAGTCCCAACTTCCTTTATGCATGCCTTCTATGAATGTTATATGAATAGAGATGATTAGTTAGAAAATAACTCCAATATCACTTGAAAATGACACAAAGCGAGTTTTGCTTTGATGCCATTGATATGGAGTCTAGGCATAAAGCACAATGGACAACCGAAGTAAAGTGACTCAATTAGGTTGTTATATGTGCAAAAGGTTTTTATTATGTAGAAATTCAAGAAGATGCAAAGAACAAGTTAACAATATAAATAAATAAGCTAATTAGAACTATAACAACAAAGTAATATTATACTAGTTATATTCAAGGTTTTCGAGGTTAAACTCAACCTAAACCCACTTATGCTATTTCATGACTTGTGTATGGCTCGGAAAATAGAAATGCAAAAGTGACTTCTAGATTATGTTTTTTCTTTCCAATTTACATATGTCATGACTAAATACAATTGCATTTTAACCTCGGTGCTTTTAGAAAACCTAATTTAACTTCATATATTTTAAACAACATATTAACCATTTTCTACGCTCAATCTCTATGTACACATAAATTTAAATTTTGAAGTTTAAAAGTCTAAAAATTAGATACACAACTATAGAGCTTTCCTAGATCAACCCCTCACCTATGCATCTAGTTCCTGAAGCTCAAAACTAAATCTAAAGACAAATGAATAATGTAAATCTAAGAGTAAAAAAAAAGCAAATTTGAAAATTGTAAAAGCAAATCTAAAAATCAATTATGATATAATTTCAACATAAACACCATGAATCAATATCATGCACAATTACACTTCCCATAGACACATCCTAAAGAGAAGCATGCTATATATAGATTGCAAACTATTCAACTCAATTATTAATGTTCATATACAGTAGTGAAGTCGAAGTGCTACAGTGAAGGACAGTTTTGATACAGAGCCGGCCGTTGGCGAAACAGTGTTTTGACGGCCATAAGTGGCCGTGAAATTTAAATCCAATGGAGTATTTGCTTCCTATTTTACTGTAAATTCCACCGGGCGTCATTGATTTGGTAATAAAATTTGGCACGAATCGACCACTCTCCGACAATCTGTCACAAATTCTGGCAGAACGTGAGCATTTCAGGCTCCAAATGAGGCTCCTGACTTGGTATAATATTCCTCAATCCTGACAAGGCGCCCGGCTCACATGGCCTTCAATAATTCAGCCCGCTGCCCGAAATTTGTTATCAGAGAGCGATTCTGCAGAGCTCGACTCCATTAATGTCCGAATCGAAGCAATCTGTATTCATATTGTTCTTTTTCATTGCAGGTTTATTCGTCTTTTTGCCCTTTTCTAAAAGCCTCTAACCCAGGCGTTCAACGGCGGTCTGGAAGAGCAGAACAGAGACCTTGTCAATGGAGAAATACAGAAATCCCCCCACAGAGAATGTAACGAAAGATCCAAAACTCGTTCCCACAATGCAATGCCACGCCGGTCCATATGCCCTGTCGAATTCCTGGACCAAAAAACAGAGCAATCTTTATTAGATAGCAAGGAATTTATTAGCTAAGAGAATTTTAATGGAGCTAAATTGAAGAAAGGGGTTTGAACTTTGAGGAAAATGAACCTTCTCGAAGAATTGTTAGCTAACAGGGAACTTAAATCGTAGGAATAACGCAGTCAAATTAAAGAAAGGTGTTTCAAATTTCAGGAAAAGGAATCTACTTGAAGAAGTACTAGCTAACAGAGAATCTAATTCGTAGGATTAATGAAGTTAAATTGAAGAAAGATGTTTCAAGTTTCAGGAAAAGGAACCTTGAAGAATTATTAGCTAACTGATAATTTAATGGAGCCAGATTGAAGAATTTTATTCCTAGGGTTTCAAATTTCAGGAAAATAAACCTTCTTGAGAGAAAAGGCCATATGCTTGGAGCTGAATGTGAGGTGCTCGTCACATTCGGCCCTGGCGCAACGAAACGCATGAGCCTGCATTTTAGACGGCATGTCCGCTGCCCTAACTCTCGCATTCACCTGCTGTGCAACCGTTTCCGCGATGTCAGTTTCCACATGCACAGATCTGAGCTCGATCCCGGGACCTCCCACAGTCCGCATCTTGGCCTCCCAAACGCGCTCCTCTGTTTTCTTAACAACACTTTCTTGCCCCAGAATTTCCAGCACGGCCTGGTCCAGGCTCTTTCTGTTCCCCAAATCAGGAGGCGCGGCAACCTTCAGGAGATTCGAGCTCGGGTTCCCTGCGTCCAAGGAGCAACCTTTATTGAAAGCCCTCTCTAGGACATGAATGTTCTTCTTAGAACCAGAAGAAACTCTGCCATTAGAGGGACCTTTAGAGTTATCTACCCTAGCTCTGCTGAACCTCAGTCCGTCTGTTAACTTCGTTTTCACAGACGAAAGCCCTCCCATAAGCCCCTTTGAACCGCTTCCATTCATGGAGGAATTTGCAGGCCTGTTATTTGAATTTCTGTGTTTTTCTGTGTTGTTGTTCTTCTCGCTTCTTCTGCCACCGTCCATTGAAGCAGTCAAGCTCTGTACATCTTTTCTTCTGCGATTCCTATCCATTGTTTTAGTGTATGAATTTTTTTTCTTCCAGATTAGCACAAGCAGAAGCACCAGACTGAGATGAAGCAGCAATTGTATTTTGACGACTGCAATCAAAGATTCATACGATTCGGGTTGCGACGGACACGTGGCGGTGCGGTAAGATTCGCAACCGGTCTCCTAGGTCACCCGGCATGGGAACCTATCAAGAAGTTACCGTTTTGTCGTTGCGTGTGAGTATCTAGACGTGGAGGGCCCACCTGGAAAATTCCCTGGTCAATAAATGCCCACACGAGATATGACACGCACGTATTCATTGTCTTGTCTGCGCTGCCAAGTCAAGTTTTGCCTGTTTTTGTTTGTTTAGGTGGGCTTCCCTTAGGTAAATGTAAATATATTCTTGTTATGGGTTAGGATGTGATCACTCAGCCAATGATGTGAGAGTAAATAGTAATGTGACCCACATAAAGTGCTCATGAAAAATCTTTGGTCATATCAGTGTAGGTCTAGTGGATGGTATTAGTTTTTCTATGGCTATTGTGAATAAGGTTGGTATCTTTTTTAGTTAAGTGATAGGAGTGGATAGGGACAACCCAACAACATGAAGCTTAGTTCTAGACTGGGTGAGCCACCCCCCACCCCCAGGGTGGTGGATTTGGTTCAGTTAATCCTACCACCAAGTAAACTGATGTAACAAGAATTGATCTTGAATTTATGAGGGACGAACTCAAAGTCTTTAATCAATTATGTCACCCCTTGGAGATCTTTAAGGGTTTGTTATAAAGAGAGGGGAATCTTTTTAATTTTTGTTTGATAGCAATCTAGTCGTATTGTTGACAAACAAGCTATTGGAAGCCATAGATAATTATTAAAATATAGTGTTTAAAGTATAGTGTTTGATTATCCAAGAATTGATAATTATTAACAAAGGTGCAAGATGTCTAGATAATTATTAAAGTATAGTGTTTGATTATCCAAGAGTTGATGCAAGCCCTAAGTCTCTATATGTTATAATACAAATGAGATATCTAATCAATGAACTAATAACCTAGGGCTCATATATAAATACAAATTCCTTGGGGCCAAATTCAAAGCATTTGTTATGCAAGATAACATTTAATGGGTGGATTATCTTTTATGGTTGACTGAAGAACATAGGGAAGTAGATTGTAAATAGGATGATAAAACTAGAGGGACAATCATATTCAAGGGATAGATCTCTGACCACGCTCAAGCATAGGGCATAGGAATGGCAACAAAGAGAGTTTTGGTTTGGATTATTTGGAACTAATTTAGGGTTGTCACTAATAGATTTTATGTTTTTGGTCAAGTTATACTTAAAATAAGACAAAATTTATCATTAAAATATTAGATTTTTAACATCAACAAAAGGGAGTAAAAACTAAGGCTTTCTCATCAATTTCATCTCACACTTGTATATATCTTGCTCATTTCAATTTAGATATTTTGATTGAAGCCTAAAGGATGTCTATTTTAAAATTCATTTATTTTGACTTATATGTTGAGTTGGAGACATTTTTTGTCAAATTTCATGACTAAGAGACATTTCTTCAATCAAATTCATTTTTAATTTATACTTAATTCTCGTTCATTTCAACACTACCCAGAGAATTGATCTCGGGACCTACATTGGATGAACCCAAAGCCCTTAACCAACTTCGTCAACCCTTCATGACGTTTCATGGTTTGTTATAGATAGAGGGACATTTTTAATGTCTTCAAGCCTTATTATTGATCAACAAGATATTGAAAGTCATACCATACAAAGGTGCCATATGCCTAAAAAATGAAATTAAAGTATGGGAGTTGCTTATGGAATAGTTGATCGAAGCTCTGGGTCTCTATATGTTATACTACAAATATGATACAGTTATCTAATCAATGACTAATAGCCTAGGCCTCATATATAAATACAAGATCCTTGGTGTCAAATTCAAAGCATTTGTCATGCAAGATGACATGTAATGGGTAGATTGTCATTTATGGTTGATTGGAGAAAATAGGGAAGTACATTCTAATTAAGAGGATAAAATTAAAACAACAATCATATTCAAGGATAGATCCATGTTCTTGATCAAGTGTAGGCTATAGGAATTGTGACAAAGAGAGCTAGTTTGGACTATTTAGAATTAAGATGGGGTTGTTGCTAATAGATTTTAAATTTTTGGTCAAGCTATCAAGCCCACCACCAGGTGAACTGACGCAAAAAGGATCGATCATGGGACCTACGTGGGATGAACCCAAAGCTCTTAACCAACTATGCCACCCCTTTAAAAACTTTAAGGGTTTTTAATAGATGGTGGAAATATTCCAATTTATTTGATAGGAATCAAGCCTTATTGTTGATAAACAAGATATTGAAATCGTACCATACAAAAGTGCAAGATGCCTAAATAATGAATTAAAGTTGACGCAAGCTCCAATTCTCTATCTTTTAGAATGTAATTGAGATATAGTTATCTAATCATTCAACTAGTATCCTAGGGGTCATATATACCTAGAAGATTCTTGGGGTCAAATTCAAAGTGTTTGTCATGCAAGATGGCATGTAATGAGCATATTGTCTTTTATGGCTGACTAGAGAAAATAGGGAAGTGGATTCTAGTTAAGAGGATAAAATTAGGAGGACAATGATGTTTGATAGATCCATGTCCTTGATCAAGTATAGAGAATATGAATGGTGACAAAGGGAGTTGGTTTGGACTATTTGGAATTTAGATAGGGATGTCATTCATAGATTTTAATTTTTTGGTCAAGTTATACATAAAATAGGACCAAATTACCCATTAAAACATCATATATATGACATCACCGAAAGAAAGTAAAAAACAAAGGCGTTATTGTCAATTTCATTTCACACTTGTATTTGTCTTGCTCATTTTAAATAGACGTTTTGATTGAAGCCTAAAGGGAATATGTTTTCACTTTCATTTATTATGACTTATATTTTGAGTTAGAAATGTTGGTACTGTTTGCAGTACTTGCTAACCAGGCAAGTATTGTACATTTGTCATGTACCCTCACCGCATTTCGGGACCAGGTCGGGCCCCGAGTGGGGATTTAAGGGTGGTAACCCCCGATAGAGGGGTTCGAGGGCGCAACCCCCGAGGAAAAAAACTTAGGGTTATGATTAATTTTTGTTAATCGATTTTGTAAGCCACCTCAAAAAAGGTTTGATAAATAAGTGATTGTGTGATGTGAAATTATCATTTTATAATTTTCTCTTCACTAGATAATAAAATAAGTGAACCATTGTTTCTCTAATGGATGTAGCCCATATTGGGTGAACCAATTTAAATCTGTGTTATTGTATTTTATGTCTTTCTTATTTTTACATTATCTTAATATTTGTTTATTGCTCATATCTATCAAAACCCTAACAAGAAACATCTTTTTTTGTCAAATGTCATGATTGGAATGTATTTCTTCTATCAAACTCATTTATAATTCATACATAATTTTCATTCGTTACAACTTAAAAATCACATCAAAGGATATCAATTCTATCAAGTTCATCTTCATTTTCTATGTAAATTATTTTTTCAATTATCACATTCCTTTTTAACTTAGCTGTTAAAGTTAAGAAGTATTTATTTCACCAAATTCACTTTAAACTTGTAATTATTCCATTCATTTAATTAGATATTATGACCAAATATATATTTTACATCAAGCTTTCTTAACTCCATTCATTTTAACTTAAATAAAATCAATTAAATTATATCTCTTTTATCAAATTCACTTAACACTTCGACCTAGATTCATTCATTTTCACTTCATACAATACGATCCAAAAAAAAAAATCTTCCATCAAATTTTGTATTAAAACTACAAACTTAAAATTAAAAGTTATACTTCACCTAATTTCAAACACTTTAAAATTTATATTGTACAAATTTAACTCATCCCTCCTAGACTTCAACTATGAGACCCTACTATGTAGTTTGAATGTCACATTCGCCACTTAGTAAAGTAATTATTTTGCTGTTATAAAAGGAAACAAACTTAACTTTAAATGTAAATATTTTTATTATTATAGAGAGTAAATTGACATCACAACTCCAAGCGCTTGGTTTATAAGGGAAAGACTAATGATGAAGAGACGCTAATTGCTTTCTTTTCCTGCAAAGTAATAATAGTTTTATTAATGCGTCAAAATCATTAGTATTATTGTTATAGTTTCAATTCACGAGATGCAAAATGTTATTTTTAGAATTGCCTAAAATAGTTCTATTACATCAATGAACGTCATATTTCAATAGACTTTAGTTTTTAAATATATTTATTAAATTCATTTCTGTTTTGTAATATTATTATCTTCGTTTCTATGACTTTAATTTTTGGAATTATATTATATTTATGATTATGTTTTCTAGAAATAATTATGGGGGATTTATTAGTTCTTAATTGTAAATTTGAAGGTCAATAATTTCATGATATGACTATTATTTATTGACCTTTAAAAAAAAACCTAAACGTTGTAGGTTTGTGTGTGTTTTAGGACATTATCAAGGTTGCTTTCATGATTGGCTAAGAGCACTTTGCATCCATATTAAATCGACTATATTCACTGGGCAAGTTAACGTCCAAGATTCTTTTTTATTAAGTATATTCACTAAGCAAGTTAACATCTAAAATTGTATTTGATCTTGTTAAAACAACCTCTAGACTTGGTTATCATTAAAGACATCAATAACTCATCCATCTATACATATTAGGCCCCCAAAGGTGTGCTTCTTAGCACCATCCTTACTTAGATGTATAGGTATACTCACTGGTAAACATAGTGTAAGGCATGACACCCAAAATCCTATATGAACTAAATCACCCAAGAGAAACACTTTTAAAGTCCAAATCATGGGTGTGACCCAATCCTAGACCTTAGAAAGCTCAAGGTCCATTCGACACCAACTTCAAATCATTAATCCAAATTTGAATTATATTTCTCAATTCTCTATCATCACAGTCAACATTGAGATCATACATTAAATTCTAGGTAAGACCCGATTCCCCTTATTTTTATGCATCATTAAGTTATTTATTTGTCTTAGAGTCTTAGAGTCTTAGATCTTATCTCTTATTTTTAAATAGAAAAGAAGTCAATAGTTAACATTATTACAAATTAAAATTACAAGAACCCAAGATAATCTAACTTGGTAAAACAAATGAAATAATACCTAAAGACAATTCAAAAATACAAACACCTCAAGAAAAATATTAAATCCCTACACACAAAAAGAAATTACCAACATTTGATACAATCAAGTAACTGGCTCAAATATTCAATATGCTTGTCTAAACAAAAAGAATAAAACTTGAGAAGGGCTTAAAAACCACAAAATGAGGTGAAACTACTAAAATGAAATCTTCTTCAAAATATATGCAAATATGAAATATGTTTGTTTTTTAATTACATGATTACCATAAAATATCATGAAGGGAAGCATACATCAGCAAAACACATATAAAATAAATTTATATGGAGAGACCCTTTTGAGCAAACAATCCACCAAAAAAAGAGGACATGTATGTATTTCTCTTCAATGTACATTTTACAATATCAATACTCTAATACTATGCACTCTAACAATATTTCTATTGTGTGCTCTCACAACATTCCACATTTTTCTTCTAGAAAAAAAAAGATCTCTTTTGATTTCGTTTTGCTTGTGTTGGAAACTAAAGGCAAAATTTTCCAAGTTCCTCAATTTCTAATTTTGGTTCTTCAAGCAGTTAAAATTTCATCATAGGTGGATAGAACACAAAAAAATAACCTAAGCCACCTTTTGGAGTTTACCAAAATTCTTAAATTTATGCAAGTTATTCTTTTGTGGGTGTTTAGTACCCAATCGACATAAGCTTATAGTTCTTCCCTCTACTTTTCTCGCAACTCCTGTTCACTGACATTTTCCTAAATTGGTGAAAGTTTTAATTATTAATAAATTAATCTCTTTCAATCTTTTTTAAGTATGGTTATTTTCAACTTCAAAAATCAATTGAATTAGAAAATGAATTGAACCTTTTGCAAGAGTATGTCTCCTAAGTGAGCTATATTTTCAAAGTCTATATTTTTGGTTAACTTATATTCACTCACTTGTCATACCTAGTTAACATCATCATGATGTTATGTAGTTTTTTGGAGCTTTTTCTTTCTACTAAAATCATTCCAAATGTAATATTTTTGTTCGAATTTAGTAATCTTTCCTTGGTTGTTTTATTTAATTTGAGGATAAACCAAGGTATCCTCCTTTTATTTATTTTAGGATATTCCTATAAGAATCTCTACATGTAATTTTGTCCTCTAGTCCAAGTGGGAGGACAACTCATATTTTTTAATTCCTTTAATAAGGAAATTAATTTTCTCCTCCTTATGACAATGCTCACACTTGGCACACACTTAGTATGAATGTGGAACTCATACACATGGGAGTTACATGAAAACTTCTTCACTCATCTCTACTTAAGAGATGCTTCTCCACACACTTGATACAATTTTTTCACACATTTCCTTCAGACAATTTTCTCTTCTCTTGCATATTAGTTCTATCATATTGTATTGAGCTTCTTGATCATATTATATATATATATATATATATATATATATATATATATATATATATATATATATATATATATATATATATATATATATATATATATATATATATATATATATATATATATATATCTCTTTAGGCTTTTCATACCTCATTCATAATACACAAAGGGGTTTTTCTTTGATTTTCCCCTTACAAAAATATCTTGGCTATTGTTGGATTCTTGGAGTATTCTCTTGGTTTTGGTGATTGATCTTGCAAATCTCTCATATTTGGTTTATGGTAAACTCTTTCTTGCACTTCACTTTCTTGGATTATCTTCTTGATCTTGTTTCCATTCTTTTAATAATTCTAACATGGTATCAGAACTACTAATCCTTGTTTAAGTGTTTTGTAGGAAGGTGACATTCAAAGGAGCAAGTTTTTTCAAGTTTCTTTTATAGATCTAATATTTGTTGCGGCTCTAACTTGTTTCTCTCATTTTTTTTCTCTCTAACCCTCTATGGAAGGCTTGTCACTAGAGAGTAGCTTTTAGTTTTTTTTTTGGGTTTGATCAGTTCACCGCCATGGACAGAGAAAAGGAATTAAGAATTCAAGCTCTTCTAGAGGTTCATAACCACCTCACTCTGGAAGAAGTCACTGAACAAGCTGAACTGCATTAGCAAACCTTCTTAACAAAAAGGAGGATCGGTGCATGCTTGTTGGAGAAGCTGAGAGAGTGCATGATGAAGGAGTAGTGATGTGGAACAAACTTCTTCAGACCCAGAAGCAAGCAGAGGAATCGTGCCAAAGAACATCAGTTCCACCGGTTCTTGACACCAAAAAAGGAAAAGGAGTGCTTAGAGCTGAAGCACCGGTCAAAGAGAAGAATCCTATAGAACCAGTCATTGTCGACATCATCGATGACATGAGAAGTGAGCTGGCATGACCAACTGTTCTCATCTCTCTGAGTAAAGGTAACACTTGCCCTATGTCTGTCAATGAAATTGTTGATGAGGTAATGGACTTCGGAGAAGTAGATGATGTTGCTAAGTGGTACAATGTACTAGAAGAAGATGATAAACAGGAAATAATTGTAGCCATAGTGGAAACTTTTATGGATTATCATAAAACTCCAAGGGACTACAAGTCCAAGTTCCCACCGGAACTCAATTCTAGGCTTCAAACAAAATGGAGAACCGGTCTAGGCACAAACACGAGGATCAATAGGGAAACATTGTTAAAGGTCAGACATGTTCTCAATGAAGAAAGAATAAAGCTTCTACTAGAGGAAGCAGCAATGAACTTGAATACCAAGTATAGAGTTTCCCAGATTCTAAACGAATATGAGAATCAAGTCTATAAAGAGACTCTAAACTTCTAGCAATAGTATGACTTTAGTGCACTTGAAAAATTAGGTCCTCAGGATCAAACTGAACAAGTGTTGGCACCACCAGTTCAATTCACTATCATGAAGAACCTACAACCGGTAATGTAAATGTTCAAACAGAGGAGTTCACATCTGGTGAACAAATAAATGTTGAACAAGAACTAGGAAGTGATATACATGTGGGAGAACTCCATACAGCTGAAGAGCAGCACATAGAAGAAGTCCCACCAGAAGAACAACTTCAACACTTGAATAGGATGTAGAATTTAATGTGCACCTGGAAGAAGAAGCTCAGATTGAGGCAGAAGCACCTACCAAGGAAGATCTACCTAAAGAAGAGGTGCCACCAAAAGATAAAACTCAACAGGGAGATGAAGAAAATAAGGAACAGAAACAAGAAATTCCTGAACAAACTGAGAAAGCTCAACCGGAGCAAGAGCCCAAGCAAAAGGAGCAAGCAGATATTTCAAGCTCCTCATCAAAGACAAAGTTGTCATTTGCTGAGGACAAGGAAGCCAAAAGAAGAAAATCCACTGATACAGTAGTCGACATTAGCAAGATGTCAACAAGGTAGCTAAAAGAGCTGACCAAAAGGAAATAGGACATGGTCCTGACAACTGTAAAGAACATTTTGTGCAACTTCGTACTGGATGCTGATATAGATGAAGATGAACCGGTCATCGATCAGCTATAAGTCTTGGCACAAGCCATTGGTGATGATCTCACATATCCAAAAACTGTGGCAATAGACCACTATGACAAGAAAAGAGTAGAGATTATCCACAAACAGGTTGAAGAAATTAAGGTAACTGTGTCAACCAACCTCAGAGGGCTTCAACAACAACTTCAAGTGGCAGGCAGTTTGATGACTTGAACTTCAAACTTTGAAGTATTTCTGCAAGATCTGACAAAGAAGTCTACAAAGACCTCTGAAGAAATAAGAGCTTTGTCATCTCAATCTGACATCAAGAATAAATTTGCAACAAATTTTAGCAGAAAAATGACAAGTCTTGCTCTAATCCTAAGAAAGACTACAGAAGAGGAGAATAAGAGAATCCAAGACATTATTGGATTTCAGTTATTTCTGGCCCCAATATTTGATTCCATGTAGCAAACCGTGACTTCTACAAAGGTTTTGATCAATGAACTGGGTTACAAAACTGTGGAAGATATGGAGAACATCATTGTTTCTCTTAAAGCAGCCCAAAATAACATTGAACATGTAACCAGTCAATCATGGGCACCTTTTCTTCACTCTGCCAAGATGATCTATAAGGATATCTTCACCAAGCTACAAATGTGAAATCCTAAGAATAACCCTTTGTCCTATGGAGGAAAAAAGGGGAAGTAGAAGCAAAAGAAAGCAGAGGAAACATAAGGGAAATGGGAAGTAGAGTAGCACTCAGACAATGAAAAGGTCAGAAAAGGAACAGGATAGAACAGCTACAACCACTCAGCCGGAGCACAAAAATAGGGGAAGTGTGCTACAGAGAAAAGAAAAGTCTATAGAACCAAAGGTATAAATTGTCACAAGTAAGTGAGTATGGTTTTGTGTATGGTTTTGCCACCAATGACAAAGGAGAATATTATTAGCAATTTAAGTTGTCATTAGTGTAAATCACAAACACCATTCCCACTGGTAAAGGTTCACCGGTCACTCACATTACTTCAAAGACACCGGTAGACTGAAAATAGAGTGTATGCACTAGTAGATTAAGCAAAGGGGATACACCGAAAGATCGATCCAAGTACACAGTACCAGTCTTATATTGTATACATGGATCAACTGGGTATAAGAGTATATCGGTCTTACTACATAAAGATCTGCACCGGATTCTGTAGAGCAGTTTGAGTTAAAATCGGATTATATAGAACATCCACCGCTTAGAAGTGGAGTTAGCTTTTTAATAGGAGTCAGCTTTATTTCTACAGATGATTTCAAGGTAAACTCCTGATCGGAACGCAAAGATTTTTGCTAGTTGCATGATTTGATGTTGAGTTTACAGCCTGGTGGTTCTATGAGTTAAGGGTTTCATTAAGGTGGACTCTTGTATAAATATAGGTCATAGGACGCAAGAAAAATGTAGTTGAGAGTTGTTGAGTAAACAAAGCAGTGAAGAGACATCTGCGTAGAGATCATAGTCACCAGAGGTGAAAGACAAAGAGATAGAAAAGATTCAACAGCCAGGCAAATCGAGGAAGAGATCAACAAGTATGATCTAATCAGACAATCAGTGTCATATGAGATCATTTCTTTTATAAGGTGTGAAAGCAAATTGAAATCCCTCTATCAGGGTGGACCTAATCGGTTCTTTGTAAAATCCTCTAACAGGGTAACATCTTGGTTGATGTTGAAAGACCTCTAACCAGGCAACTCTTAACAGGGTTAAGATCTTAACCTATTTTCTATAAAATCCCTTAACCGGGTAGCACCTTCACCAGTGTTTTGTAAGCTCCTAACAAGGCGCCTTCATTCTGCAGTAGTGAAGTTGTGAGCTCTGTCTCACCGTGGTTTTTTCCTTCTAACCGAGGGTTTCCACGTATACATCTTGTTTTGATCTGTGTGTTTCTATTTATGCGTATGAATGATTGTTTATATTCTTCTTATAAAGGAAGGATAATTAAACAAGTTTTGAATTGTTATAGAAACAAGTATTTACTGATTCACCCCCCCCCCCCCCCCTCTCAATAACTAGTTAGTAATAACACCAAACAATTCAGTGATTATTCTTAGAGGTAAGATGGATCAACAACTTTATTATCATGAAGTAGCTCACACATATGACACTTGAAACAAGAACCGACATTCCAATATTTTTCCTACTTCTCAGCCTTTTCTTCCTCTGCCCCATTGTCTTTCACAACATATTGGTAAGGAATATGATCTTGTTGAGAAATTTTATGTTACCCAAACTAAGATATTCCTTTGGGGTTTGATTTGAACTTCACCTACATACCATGAGATGCTCCAAGAAGCCTTATAGAAGGTAGTTGTTTCATTTTTTTCTATATCAAATGATGTAGCGGCCCTTCTTGATTACATGCATAAATCAAAGACAAATATTGTGTACCAACATGAGTTACCTCTATTGGAAGTTAAAAAATAGCATGATCCCCTCATGATTATAAAGGTCTGTTAGGATTAACAAGGCAGAAATAACAATTATGTGCAAATATAACTAATATCAGAAAATAATAAACCACACAAAATAGAACACAAGACACACAGATTTAACGTGGTTCACCCAATCCCTGGGCTACGTCCACCAACAGCGAGTCCAATATTATTATTATCCAGTGATTACAACCTGATTACAATTCGTAATCCCTTACAGCCCAATTCTGCCGCAAGTACTAAAATCATACATGATGAAAAAATCCCTAACCCTAAGCCATATTATACAATATTTTCCCACTTTAGGGTTAGAATGAGTTATAAGTAGTCGGCGAGGTCAGAAGGAAAAGTGTACAGTACTTTCCTGGATAGTACTTTCCTGATTAGTCACCACAAGATAAAAATCTCCCACTTGGTGACTGATCAGTATCCACACTATACAAAAAAACCTCCCACTTGGAGACTGATCCTGTAGCAATACCGCTACCCACAGGAGGCTCCCACTGGATTGAATCACCTTGGACTCAGCTGTTCCTTTATTTTGTTCAGTCTAGAAGACCAACTGAAGCTGAACATGAGTTCAACTTCTCCCTTGTTACTACCTTTGTAAACATATCTGCTGGATTATCATCAGTATGAATCTTTTCCAGCCTTAACTGTCCATCATCCAAAACTGATCGAATGAAATGGTACCACAACTGTATGTGTTTTGTCTTTGAGTGCAAAGCAGAATTCTTTGCAAGATGAATGGCACTTTGTCTATCTGTATGTAGAAAATTATCCTTTTGTGGATGTCCCAATTCTTCCATGAAGAATTGAAGCCATATCATCTCCTTGGCTGCCTCTGTAGCAGCAACATACTCTGCCTCTGTAGTGGATAAAGCAACCACCTTTTGTAGTCGAGAAATCCAACTCACTGCTGTCCCACCAACAGTAAATATATAACCTGTAGTACTCCGCCTGCTATCTATATCTCCTGCCAAATCTGAGTCAACATAGCCTTGTACAGTAGTAGTAGAACCCCCAAAGTGTAAACACTTACTAGATGTGCCTCTCAAATATCTGAGAATCCATTTGACTGCATTCCAATGCTCAATACCAGGGTTACTCATATAACGGCTAACGACTCCCACTGCGTGTGCAATATCTAGCCTAGTACATACCATAGCATACATTAAGCTCCCTACAACTGAAGCATAAGGTACCTTAGACATTTTAGTCTCTTCTTCTGGTGTCTTGGGACACATATCCTTAGTCAATTTCAAATGACCAGGCAAAGGTGTGCTGACAGCTTTGGCATTTTCCATAGAGAAACGATGCAACACCTTCTCAATATAATCAACCTGAGAGAGAGACAATTTCCTATTTTTCCTATCTCTACAAATTTTCATACCAAGGATTTGTTTTGCTGCCCCCAAATCCTTCATAGCAAAAGATTTTGCTAACTATTGTTTCAACCCCTTAATGTGATCCATGTTAGACCCAGCTACAAGCATATCATCAACATATAAACATAAAATAATGTAGCTGTCATCATCCAACCTCTTAAAATAAACACAATGGTCAGAATGACACCGATTATATCCATGCCCATTCATAAAAGTGTCAAATTTAATATACCATTTCCGAGGTGCTTGCTTCAAGCCATATAAACTTTTCTGCAATCTGTACACCAAATTCTCCTTACCCTTGACCTCAAATCCTTGTGGCTGAACTATATATATTTCTTCATCCAAATCACCATGAAGAAAGGTTGTTTTAACATCAAGCTGCTCTAAATGCAAATCTTCAGTAGCCACAATACTTAAAACAGTACGAATAGAAGTCATTTTAACAACTGGAGAAAATATCTCATCAAAATCAATACCATGTTTCTGTGCAAATCCTTTTACGACTAATCTGGCTTTAAATCTTTTCGTACCTCCATCCTCTTCTTTTATCCTGTAAACCCATTTATTCTGTAAAGCCCTTTTACCTGCAAGTAACTTACATAAATCCCATGTCTGATTTTTCAGCAAAGAGTCCATTTCATCTGTCATTGCAGACTCCCATTGAAGCTTTGTATCCACCTGCACAACTTCATTATAACATTCAAGTTCACCAGCATCTGTTAACAAAATAGAATACAAAGATGGAGAAAATCTTTCTGGAGGTCTACTTAGCCTTGTTGACTGTCTAACACTCACTGGGGTGTGTGGTATTTGTTGTTGCTGTTGTTGCGGAGCATAAGGAACTACTGGAACATGAACTTGTGGAGTATCATCCAGTACTACATAGTCATTTTCTTTCTTCTCATGCTGCAGCAACAGATCTTTGTACAATACTTTCTCATTGAATATGACATCCCTGCTTCTTACAATTTTATGATTTTCAAAATCCCAAAGCCTATAACCAAATTCATCAATGCCATACCCAACAAATACACATTTCTTTGACTTAGCTTCCAACTTGGTTCTATTTTCAGAATCTATAAGGGCAAAAGCTTCACAACCAAAGGTTTTGAGAAAAGAATAACTCACCTTCTTACCACTCCATGCTTCCTCTGGAATACCACAGTCCAAAGGAGTAGAGGGGCCTCTATTGATTAAATAAACAGCAGTGTTCACTGCCTCTGCCCACATATTTTTGGGCAGCCTAGCATGCAACCTCATACTCCTTGCACGCTCCATTATTGTCCTGTTCATGCGTTCAGCCACTCCATTTTCTTGTGGAGTCCTTGGTACAATTTTCTGCCTACGAATACCATTAGAGGAACAATATTCTTCAAATTATGTGCTGCAATACTCACCACCATTATCAGATCTGAGACATTTTAACTTTTACCAGTCTCATTCTCAACCAAGCATTTCCATTTCTTAAAAGTTTGAAATACATCAGATTTCTGTCTAAGGAAATAAATCCATACTTTTCTTGTTGCATCATCTATAAATGTAACATAATACAGAGAGCCACCAAGGGAAGATACCTGAGCTGGTCCCCATACATCTGTATGCACAAGCTCTAATCTCTCATTTTTCTTTTCCTTCCCACTCTTCACAAAACTAACTCTCTTTTGTTTTCCATAAACACAACTTTCACAGAAATCCATATTGACACATTTCAGACCAGGTAAAACTTTCTTTGAATGAAGTAATTTCATACCTTTTTCACTCATGTGCCTGAGTCTGTTGTGCCACAGTGTTGTGTCAGAATCTACAGCAACAGTTTGATGTTCTTCCTACTCAACTGCAGCCATTGTTCCTGAACATTCATTATCTTCTGAAACAATTAAAGTAGAAGGAACAATATGACCTGTACAAAGATATAAGGTGCCTACTTTCACACCTTTTGCTACTACTAAGGAACCTTTTGAAACCTTCCAATTTTTATCATTAAAAGTAACTGTGCAACCCTCATCACCCAGTTGCCCTGCTGAAATTAAATTCCTACTCAGCCTTGGAACATGTCTTACCTCTTGTAGTAGCCAATGATTCCCATTCTGCAACTTAATCTTAATTTTTCCCTTTCCAACAATCTGACAGGGTTCATTATCTCCCAAATAAACTAGCCCAAAATCCCCTTGGACATAATCAACAAAATAACTTCTATGAGGTGTAGCATGAAATGAAGCCCCAGAATCTAAAACCCATGAATCATCAATACTTTCTAAGGACAAGAGCAAAGCATCCTCCTCGGATTTGTTACTTACCACATTTGCCTCCTTGTTTCCATCATTTTTGTCTCCTTGATCTTTCTTCCAAGACCAACAATCTTTTTTCTTATGACCTAGTTTTCCACAGTACCAGCAATCATTTGGCCCTTTAGATTCGGACCTCTTTCCCTTTGATTTTCCTCTTGATTTCCCACAATTTCCAGAGTTGTTTCCTCTATCTCTTGTTCTGCCTCTGCTTTCTGTGTTCAATACACTACCCGATGTGGATGCCCCTGAGCTTTTCCTACGAATTTCCTCACTCAATATAACACCAATAACATCATCATACTTTAGGGTATTAGAACCAAAAACAGAATTACTAACAGCCATTACCAAGCCATTCCAGCTTTCTGGCAAAGAACACAAAATCAAGAGAGCCCTAACATCTTCATCAAAAGTAATTTTAACTGAGGTTAATTGACTTGTAACTGTATTAAACTCATTCAAATGATCAGTAACTGATCCACCTTCTACCATTTTCATATTAAATAAACGCTTCATAAGAAATACCTTGTTTGAAGCTGAAGGCTTTTCATACAACTTCGCTAGGGTTTCCATCAGATCTTTAGCTGTCTTTGCTTCAGTAATATTGAATGCCACCGATTGTGCCAGGCATAGATGAATACTCCCCAGTGCCTTCCTATCCAAAATATCCCAATCCTCTTGAGACATTGATTGCTCTTTCTTGGCTACTCCCTCTAATGGCCGCCATAGATCCTTCTGATAGAGATAATCCTCCATTTGCATCTTCCATAATTGGAAGTTCTGCGCATTAAACTTATCAACCTTCAGCCTACCCCCGTCTGCCATTTCTCCCACTTAACCGAGAGATTCTCCCACTAACTCGTGAGACCTGCTTCAGAGAATAGATGAAAGAATGAACGAAATAACCTCGCTCTAATACCACTTGTTAGGATTAACAAGGCAGAAATAACAATTATGTGCAAATATAACTAATATCAAAAAATAATAAACCACACATAATAGAACACAAGACACACAGATTTAACGTGGTTCACCCAATCCCTTGGTTACGTCCACCAACAGCGATTCCAATATTATTATTATCCAGTGATTACAACCTGATTACAATCCGTAATCCCTTACAGCCCAATTCTGCCGCAAGTACTAAAATCATACATGATGAAAAAATCCCTAACCCTAAGCCATATTATACAATATTTTCCCGCTTTAGGGTTAGAATGAGTTATAAGTAGTCGGCCCAAATAATCGAAAAGTAGTCGGTGAGGTCAGGAGGAAAAGTGTACAGTACTTTCCTGGATAGTACTTTCCTTATTAGTCACCACAAGCTAACAAGGTCGGCAATGGTACTATCATAAGATGTACCTTAGTTGATAATTGCTTAGGTATTAATGTTTATAGCATAAACTTGTTGCATGAAATAAAGATGGATACCTCCCTTATTCAACCAAATTATACCTCTATTTGTGGCTTTGAGAATGTTGGTAGATAATCATTAGGTACAACTGCATTGCCTATTAAAGTAGGTCTTGTGATCTTATCCACACTCATCCATATCATGCTTGATACTCTCACATATAACCTTCTTCAAGGTAGATCATGGCTCCATGCCATGAAATTGGTCCCTTCTACTCTTCATCACAATCTCAAATTCATTTACAATAACAAGATTTACACTCTAGAAGGTAAATAAAATTTGTATAGTATGTCCTAAAAGAGGTAGGATTTATATCTTCCTTGAGCACCATGATTCCTTCTACCACGCAACCTCCTACCAATGATGTTTTCTGAAAAGTTAATTAGGGTCCTTTAAACTTTATACCCTACTTTTGTGGAGAACATAAAGTTCTCAAATTTAAAACTAAAGCCTTGAATAGTCCTAGTGTGTCATTTGTTCAAGCTTCTTCTACTTTTTGATAGGGGGATTCTTTAGTATGCCACGAATTCATGTGTTATGATTCAAGTACACTAAGTGAAATCCCCGTGCATAACATGAAAGATATCCAACCCAATGTGAGGAAGACTAGCAATGTGATATTGAAAAGAGTAATGAAATTTTTGAATCGTGATATATCTACATTCTATTGCTAATGTAACAATATCACGATCACACAAGATGAATATACCATACATATGAAGAAAAAAGAAACAATCTTTTCTTAACTATTGAAAATCATTTCAATATGTCAAATTCAATCTCAATTGCATTTATTCGAAAAGGTAAACATAACATGAATTTATCTCAACATGGAGAAAGCACAGAATGCATGAATACATAAGCATATGAGAACTACTAGTATGAGAGTGTATAAGAACAAATATGAGAATTACCAATTGAAAGATCTATACAATTTCATGTCTACTCTTCAAGTTTTAATTATAACTCCAATCTCAATTATTCTAAGATAATTGACATAGACAATCAAGATTTTTATAAGGAACCTATAAAATGAGTGACTTAAAAATAGATACTTCCAAAAACTTATGAAAGCTCATCAAAAGTCATCATTTATCAATGCCCACATCTTTATGTACCAAAAGATAAGATGAGATGATTTGCCCTTTATTGTACAAAATCATGTGTGTCATTTAAAGGAATATAAATATTTAAGATAAAGGATCAAACATTTTCAAAACTAGCAAGCCATGTTACTACAATGCATGTTCCATTTTCATTGGTGAATCATAAGTGTCATTCTAATAGTAAGGTTTGTTTAATAAGGACAAGAGAAAGCGTTACTTTCTTACATAAAGTGATCTTACCCTAAGATTGTCTTTTCATTATGATGTTATATAATAAGAGTAAATAATACCTTAAATTTTTACCATTAAGATTCTAAGGAACTATCTTTTCTTTCATTATTTACATGAATAATTGGCATAGTCAAAGATGATGTTCTGGAGGTGCAAATTTGACTCTATAATGCAAAATAGATTTAACCTATACAAATGCTACAAGTACTAAGTCATTAAGCTTCATATGTTTCTTAATACATATTAAATGTACCTAGAGATGAATTATTATGTTATTGAGACTAGTACTAGAGTGTGAGAATAGATTTCTTAGAGTCAAGTGATCGTAAAAGAAATTAATTTAGTGACATGATTTTTTTCATCTTTCCAACTATGAGAAATACATATAATAGAACAATAATAATAATATTAACCATGCTTTATTTATCTTCCATTAATAGACTAAATAAGAAAAATAACTTTAAGTATCTAACCTAATTTATAAAAATTTACTTTCTTATGAAATTATAAACTTTTATTATTTAAAAGATATTTATATTTGTTATCTTATGAATATGTCATTCTTAACATATAAAATATATATGTAAAGATAATAATAATAGTTTTTGGACTTGAAATAAACTCTTATCTTTTATTACTCTTCATGATAAGCTTGGTTTACGGAGGCTTTCTACGTCTTTAGTAAAGACTAGTAAGTATAAATTTAGGCATCAATATGATATATCACCTATAAAAAAAAGACTAGTCACTAGTTTAATTGTTAACTTCCATCTATAATCTTAGGACTGAAGTCTATTTGGTTAGAAACATTGACTTTTTAAAAAAGTGGTTTTAAGATTATTAACTAATGCTACTCTTCAAGGAAAATGAAAAGGTTCTCCATCACATAGAGAATGAATTAGATGATAAGAATTTTTGAGATTAAGTGGAGAAAATATAAAATGAAGATGAGGTGCTAGGGGAGAATAAGTAGTTGTGATTACAAATTATGAAAAAGGCCATGCATGCTAGATTCCATGGAGTAAATAAGTGGAAACATAATTTATAGTACTATCAAGTGGTAGATCTAAATAAAATTATTAAATAAATAAATAATAAAATAGAGTTGCAATAAGTTCATTTGTGCTCTTATTTGTTATAGAGACATTTTTTACATTCAAGTCTTTTCAATTAGTTTGACTCAAAACTTTTTGTTTTGTTTAGTAATAATGTTATTTTCTTTGTGTATATTTGAAGGCTTTTTATATGGATTGATAGGATACTATGCTTGAGAGCTTGATCATCCCTTAAATGTGTCATCCTATTCCTAACTTGTCTTTCTCTTAGATGCTCTATCTCTTTATTTCTACATTACTGTGAGTGTATAAATTGGGGGCTAAATGTGATGTCAAAAATTGTAATCCCTTAATATTTCACACTCCTCTTTGGACCCTTGCTTTACTATGCCTTCTCTTATATCATCATTTCAAACATATTTGGGTTTCTATCCTATTTTAAATTTCAAAGCACTTTATCCCACACTTGTCATCAACAAAAATAAATTTCAAATCTAATATTAGGACCCTTTTATCTCACTTCCCTAAAAATAAGATATGTTTTGTTGGGTCAATTTCAATTAGCCACAGTGACCAACACATTTTAGCCAGAATTTTGGGAGAGTAATGTGTTGGCCTTAACATTACTAGATTTGGTCTCAAAATTGAGATATAACCATTGTAAGACAACTAAAATGAAAAAATATCTTGAGACCCTATATAAGGCATCATTATTAATTCACTTGATCACATCATCTCATATCACCTTTTCAATTCAAGATCAAATATTCTTCCTCAAAAGCAAATATGAGTACAAGGAGCAACAAGCTACAATAAGTTATCTTCAAGTACTTTGTTATTTTGGATGCTATTGTGGTTTATCATATTTTCACATCAACACTTGGAGGATTTATCAAAAGATCGTGCATCATCAATCAAAGGTATAATCATTTCATATCATCTCATATCACCCTTTCAATTCAAGAGCAAATATTCTTCCCAAAAGTAGATACAAGTACAAGGAGGATCAAGCTACAAGAAGTTATCTTCAACTACTTCCTCGTGGTGGATGCTATTATGATTTATCATATTATCACATAAACACCTAGAGTATTTATCAAAATATCATGCGTCATCAAAGTTATAATCATTTCATAACAACACTTTAATTCAAGGTTTTCATTTCATCTTTAATCTCAGCCCTCCAAGTGTAATCTTTCCATTTAATCATCAATGTTATAGTGGAGGGTAACACCTATTCGAGGTTTGACTTAGGAAAGCCCCTATATAACTCAACACTATTGTCCTCTCATTTTGTGCATTTGCAAGCTTAGAAATAGGTTCCAAGCTCAATTTGAAAGTATGAGAACATTGTGCAAACTAAAATAGAGGTTCCCAAAAAATTTCACTAGAGAAGGCATAAAGTATGTCAACTAGCGCATGTGTCCTCCAAAATTATGGCGCTTAACACCAATGCCCTAGTTTGTCCTAAAATTTGGAGGAAGGCAGTTTGAAAACTCTTGAGACTAGTTTTAACTCATGTTTGCACCTAGAGACCAGTCAAGACTATGGCTCCAAACCACAATGACCAGCCATTTTGAGCCCTGATTGCAGACACGAGTTCCTCTCTATGTCATTTCATGTTTTGTACATTTTAGTTGACTCTCAATATTGAGTTTATCTACTTATGCTAATTATTGCCAATTTTCCATCATTTAGCCTAGTTCTTACATTTTCAATCTCTAATCATATCCAAACATAATAATAATAAAAAGATTTCCTTAATCTCCCAAGGCTCTACAATTGTGCCTAATTGGTTGTTCTCCAATCTAAATGTTTGGAAATGGTTTCTAGTTTGCATGTTTAGGCTAGAGCTTCATCAACATGTGTGTTTGAAGTTGATATTTAAATAAATATATATTTTTTCAAATTCATTTATCAACTTTGTAAAATGCTCGCATTAATCTTAGTTTGTCTATAATAATTTCTGGCTAAAAGTATAAACCTCTTCTAATATCAAAAAATAAAAAATTTATCAACATGAGTGTTGTACCATAACTAAAATTCATAGGGAAGTTAATTTATAACTTACCCAATTGTTTATTACATTTTTTTTCAAATTTGGGCATAGTAGAGTCAAAATAATAAAAATTTAAGGGAGACAAATCTATTAACTAATAGATTTTTAGGGACTCTACTAGGGACGCAAAATCAAATTTTTATAAGTTTTCTTTATACATGAAAATAAAGGTCTTGCCATACCATGGTGTCTCTTCCTGTTCCAAAAACCCACTCTTTATTGGATAGATGCACAACAAGAAGACATTGGTTTGTAGTAGAATATTATAGCCTAGAGTTGTAGAAGTAATGCAAAATACACCAGAGTTCACTAAGTTTTTAGCAGAAATTAGGCCAGTTTTTTTGAGAGGGTAGTTGAACCATTTCTGAGGGTGCTTGTTGAAATGAATCTCCAGGGGAACCAAACAACCCACCAAAATTGCAACCATCACCAATGCCAGCCAAGAAACTAACTCTTCTAGATCACATTGAAGTTTAGAAGGTTCCCCGAGAGTATCACCGATACTAACTTTGAGGCATACAAGAAGTAAAATGTTCATGTTATTATTGTTGAACTTGATATTATTATAACATTGAACTTGAAGTTTGAATGCTTATTATTTCTATACGAATAGAAACAATCAAGTTTATGGTGGTTTTGTTGCTTATATGATTTTTAAATATTTTTTGGATGGATATGTTGGGTGGATATTTTGCAACTGATAGTTTTGGGAAAACGTCCAGTTGCAAAATAGGTATACCATCCACAGCGTATGAGACAATGTCTCTCCTACCTTTAAGGGAAGGCTCCCCCTTCTCACCGTTCCTTGGATCAACTCAAGGTAAGAAAGAAGTTAAGAGATTATCAAATAGGATGTTACAAATATTCATTCTTCTTATCTTTCAAGAAGGAATCCACTTACCCGAAAAATGAGTAATGGGAAAAACTTTAATCTCTAAACTACACTTCTATCTAAAAGCTAGAAATAGTGATACCGATAAACCAACACCAACTCACAGGTTGATTGAAAAGCGTACCGGCTTAGCTCTAAGACCTATTTATCTATTATATAAGAAATACCTCTACCATTGGGGCACACAAACTTCTAGAAGTAGAGACTTTCTAACTATTGTAACAAAGTGCGTGAAAATAAGATGGTAATATAACCTACAGTCACAGCTTCTAGTTTTATATTACCACAACCTCTCCCAGTCACAGCTTCAGCTCCGATTGTCTCTTAGTAAAACACAAGAATAACATAAATATAAAGAAAGTAAAACAAAATTGCAGTCACAACTTCCAATTTGATTCACCACAATTGCACTCAATCACAGCTTCAGCTCCAATTGTTTTTTTCTATTTATTTTTCTCCAAAATAGTACTACATAATAACAAATATGCTTGCACAAGTTTGGCAAATCTTTCTTGCATAAAATAAAGATGGTTTTTACAATGAGAGGGCCATTCCTTTTATAGGAAAAGAAATGAGAAAAAGGAGAAAAAAGTGGGAGCAACTCAACCGTTTTGACCTGATAAAACTAGGTGAGAAAAATTATTGGATTCAATGTCATGAGGACATGCAATAAAATTACATGTAATTATTGCATTGTATGCAATTCATCTTCTCCAATCTACAAAGCATGAAAAATAAAACAAAAAGATGAAGAAAAGTGAATCAATCCTTGAAATTATCAAGGAAGGCCTTATATTTGGCAATACAATCATGAATAATACGAAGATTTGGAATCTTCATTGTCTCTGAAATGGCTTCAACTCTGATTGAATTCGTACATGTTGATTTAACAACTTTGTAATCATCTACAAGAGAATCCCTCAAGTGTTTTTCCACAAATTGATATGCAAAAAATTTGTTCATTGTCTGTGCTTCAAATTCTTCAGAAGAAAAATCAGCATTAACTTTGTCACTATAGTCTGTGGTCATTTCCTCTTCAGTGAAGAGGTTATCATCTCTAGTAAGAACTTTGCATCCTAATTGCCTAAGATTAATGGTGAAGTCCCCTTCTACTACCTGACAACTCTCTAGCTCCTCTTGTAGCTTTGTCAAAAGCTTTTCCATTCCCTCGACTTTGTGGTTCATGAGTCCCTGATTTTGATAGAACATGTTCTTGCAAGATGGAATGATGTCACATGAGATAAAAACATCTAAATCACTGTCAACTATTTGCTCCCAAGTGCCTAGGTCTTCTTTCAGGTTACTAATGTCTTGGTTGAAGGAGGCAATCATGTCATGGAGTCTTTCCTTAATATCTCTGATACGTTCAAGGACTTTAGCATATTTTTGATTGATTGAACTCCTTCTGAGACAACTTCTTCGAACCAAGCCTTTGTTGCTTCTGCTCTCCTATTCACCTGAGTCATTTGTGATGAAATGGTGATGGATTGAGATGTTTGTTGATGAATAATCTCATGAAGATGAGCATTCTCCTGCTTTAACAAATTTTTCTTTTCCCAAATCTCGTGAATTCTTTTTGACACATTTGAGAGTGCATATTGAGCATCCTGCAAACATCCCAGTCGTGATTGTTTACCGAGTTCAACCTTGGTGAACTTGTAATCAGAGAAATTAAGTTCTTCAACTGGTTTGTCTACCAAGGGTTCTGCAATTTCAGCATATTTGGTTTTCTCATCATCAACAACAATTCTTGAGACAACCTTGGCCTTTGAGTTTTTAGATTTACCCTTTTTGGTAGAGAAATCATCTAAGGCTAATGTGACCTTTCTTATTTTCATGGTGATTTTTCCCAACCATGCTAGCAAACTGAAACCCTCCTTTACTAGACTTGGAATAGTGATCGCAGTAGGCATTGATCCTAATTGTATCTATGTTGTCATGGTACATGCCTTTGTTTGCATAGTAGAAATCACAAGTGTTCTTTGAGATGACTCTGTCATGAATGCTTCAAAATCTACAACTGAAGTATCAAGTTGGGAAACTTGACCTTCCATGAGAGTGACATGAGATGGGTAAGGAGAATCCAATTAAGGATAGTCCAAACAAGTAGCCAAACAACACAATGTAGAATAACACAACAAGACAATGCTTTCAACTGAATTTTCATTAACATGCCCGGATGTAAGGCCTTCTAGTTTAAGTCCAAACACAATCAAAAGTATTTATGTAACCTCTCAACTAGTCCAGCTCTGAAACAAATCAGCAACTAATGGAAAACACTAAAACAGATCCAAACTTGAGCTTGCAAGCCTCCAAGCAATCTCCTTGTCTACAAGCATACAAACCACTAGCTTTTCTATTACAAACTATCAGATAACAATCTGATCTTCAAGATCTCGCAGGATCCAGATCTAATCACTGACTTCTTCTCAATCTGCCAAATCTGCCTCTAGACAACTACCCAAACACTCCTTAAATACTAATCTTCAACCACAAGTTGGTTGGAAGAAACAATTAATTCCTAAGCCAAGTCGGCTCCTATTACAAACAAATATTAAATGCAACAACAGTCAACTCATAAATAACCTTACAAACATTTAGTTATCCATGTCAGCCTCTAGATCTACATAGGAGAATACAAAAAAAGCTACCAGCAATAAATGCACCAAGTCAGCCAACCAAATCTCCAAGAACTCCAGTCGATAAACTAGAACTACCGAGCGCCAGAGAAACAACCGACCATGCCAAGCATCACCGAGCAACACAGGCATCGTCGAACAAGCACGTCAACTGAGAACCACAGACATCGCCGAGTACGAGTTCCACCAAGCACAAGAGGTTTCACCGAGTTCCTTCAACGTTCGAGCTTCCTTCAATAATCGAGACCATCGGTTAAAGCTGCAACCGAGAAACACAAAACCAAATCAACACACCACCATGCAGATTTGCCAAGTACCATAGAATGTCCCTGCATCAGACACCCCAGGTTCGAAAAGATGTTCTCATAGGCTAGAAGAACATCTTATGGGATTCAGCACATAAACCCCGAGCTGGTTCTTCACATACAAGTCCTTCAACTCTTCACCTTGCATACTCTTCCACTTATGTTTCCTCTGTCTTTTTAAATCTTTTCTAGATAACACATAGGCTTGTTCTCCATGCTGATCAATCCTTTCAAAATTTCTCAACTCATCTTGGCTACCAAAGCCCAGGTTTCTCCTACCGAGTGTTGTATCCAGCAAAGGCATCAGGTAAAACTTCCTATCATCCTTCTCAACAATAAACACATTCTTGACACAATCATACATAGCTCTGCAGTCATATTGCCAAGGTCTACCGAGCAATATATGACAACTATTCATCTCCACAATATCACACAACACTAGATCCTTATACTGGCCAATCTGAAAATCAACAAAGCACTGCTCCCTCACTTCCAAAGCATGAACATTTTGTAACTAGCCAATCCTATAAGGATGAGGATGTTTCATTCTATTCAAACCAAGTTTTTGAACCATGTCCTCAGCAACAAGGTTATCAATACTACCACTGTCAACACTTACATCACAAAGTTTACCTCTAGACTTGCACTGAGTTCTGAACAAGTTACTCCTCTGACAAGGTTCCTCCTTTGCACCAAGCAATGTTTTCCAAACTAGTAGGTTCTTAGATTCAGGTTCATTCTAAATGTTCTCATTTACTACAGCAGTCCTTTGGTAACCAAACTTCTTCTGTGTACACTCAAAAGAACGGTGTCCTTCACCACAGTTATAACAAGTACCCTTAAAGATAACCCTACGTGTCTTCTTCTTTGGTTCCACAAGTTTTGGTTCATCTTCAATAGTCGGTTTATCCTTCTTCGAGTGATCAATATTTTCTTTCCCTCGGGAATTACCATGTTGTCTCCTTTTCAACTTATCTTCTGCCTTCAGAGCATACTGATAAGCATCTTCAACCAAATCAATCTTCAACATACCAAGCTCATCCTGAATATTGAATCTCAAACCATTCACATGCAGAGCTACTTTTTCTTTACCAAGTTCTTTGTGTCCAGACCGAATAGTCAACTTATAAAACTCCTCAGTATAGTCCTCCATAGTCAAATCTTTTTGCTTCAAATTTTGCAACTTGTTAAACAAGTCAAGCTCATAGTCAATAGGTGTGAACTTAGCTTTCAATTTAGTCACCATCAACCTCCACTAATTGATCTTCATTTCACCTTCATCTTCTCGATCTCTTTGTAATTCTTTCCACCAAAAAACATGTCCTTTCAACTTAGTATGTGTCAATCTTACTCGAAGAGGATCTTCAATTTCTTCAAGCTCAAAGAAGTCTTCTAATTCACCAATCCAATCAATCAAATCCTTGGGTCTCAAAGTACCAGAGAAAGTAGAAACTTCCATTCAGTAACTAGTACTTAACCGAGCTCCATATCTATGTAACCGACCAGTTTTGTCTTCACCAGATCTATCTCTCCAATCATCTCCACTAGATCCAACAGCTTCAAAGTCTTCAACAGCTTCCTCATAACCATCATCAGTACCAAGATTCCTTGGCATACCAGCAATATCTCTCATGACCTCAGCGATCATGTCATTCTTCATCAATTCCATCTCAGACCTAAAATCAACTTTAACTTTCTCTATAATCTTCAATTCCACAGCATCACAGAGATCTGCAATCACTCTAGGGTCCAATCTTCTTGAAGGCATCCTTCAAGCTTTTCGAAAACCCCAAGCAATAAATCACCAAGAAGGTCCTAGTGCAAACATCCTCAACCGGAGATTTGTTTACACACTCAAGATCTTTAAGCTCTAATACCACCTGATGCAGGACAAGTAAGGAGAATCCAATTAAGGACAGTCCAAACAAGCAACCAAACACCACAATGCAGAATAACACAACAAGACAATGTTTTCAACTGAATTTTCATTAACATGCCTGGCTGTAAGGCCTTCCGGGTTAGGGCCAAATACAATCAAAAGTATTTCTGCAACCTCTCAGCTAGTCCAACTCTGAAACAAATTAACAATTGATGGAAAACACTAAGGCAGATCTAAACTTGAGCTCGCAAGCCTCCAAGCAATCTCCTTGTCTCCAAGAATGCAAACCACTAGCTTTGCCATTACAAACTATTAGATAACAATCTGATCTTCAAGATCTTGTAGGATCCAGATCTAATCACTAACTTCTTCTCAATCTACCAAATCTGCCTCTAAACAACTATCCAAACACTCCTTAAATACTAATCTTCAGCCACAAGTCGGTTGGAAGAAACAATTAATTCCTAAGCCAAGTCGGCTCCTATTATAAATAAATATTAAATGCAACAACAATCAACTCATAAATAACCTTACAAATATTTAATTCTCCATGTCGGCCTCTAGATCTACATAGGACAATACAACAAAAGCTACCAACAATAAATGCACCAAGTTGGCCAACCAAATCTCCAAGAACTCCAGTCTGTAAACTAGAACTACCGAGCGCCAGAGAAACAACCGACCACGCCAAGCATCACCGAGCAATGCAGGCATCGTCGAGCAAGCACATTGACCGAGCACCACAGACATCACCGAGTACAAGTTCCACCAAGCACAAGAGGTTTCATCAAGCTCCTTCAACAACCGAGCTTTCTTCAATAATCGAGACCATCCGTTAAAGCTGCAACCGAGTAACACAAAACCAAATCAACACAATGTAGATTTGTCGAGTACACTAGAATGCCCCTACATTAGAGAGCTGAAAAATCACCAAAAATATTTGCCAAATTTTCACAATACCCTATTCTAAGAATGGAAGGAGTTGCAGAAGAGATAGGAAATGCAGACATATTCACCTCAAAAATAGAAATAGTAGGTGTGAATGCAGTGGAGATTGAATCCACATCATTATCTACAACATTTAGAAATGGCTCCTCCTGATTAGATGGATCCTCGTTGTTTGGAAACTGAGGAGGAGATATGATCATTATTTCTCCTTCTTCTTCATCTGATTCTTCATTTGATTTTCGAAAACCCCAAGCAATAAATCACCAACAAGGTCCTAGTGCAAACAGCCTCAACCGGAGATCGGTTTACACACTCAAGATCTTTAAGCTCTGATACCACCTAATGCAGGACAGGTAAGGAGGATCCAATTAAGGACAGTCCAAACAAGCAACCAAACACCACAATGTGGAATAACACAACAAGACAATGTTTTCAACTGAATTTTCATTAACATGCCTGACTGTAAGGCCTTCCGGGTTAGGGCCAAATACAATCAAAAGTATTTATGCAACCTCTCAGCTAGTCCAGCTCTGAAACAAATCAGCAACTGATGGAAAACACTAAGACAGATCTAAACTTGGAGCTCACAAGCCTCCAAGCAATCTCCTTGTCTCCAAGCATGCAAACCACTAGCTCTGCTATTACAAGCTATTAGATAACAATTTGATCTTCAAGATCTCGTAGGATCTAGATCTAATCACTAACTTCTTCTCAATCTGCCAAATCTGCCTCTAAACAACTACCCAAACACTCCTTAAATACTAATCTTCAGCCACAAGTCAGTTGGAAGAAACAATTAATTCCTAAGCCAAGTCGGCTCCTATTACAAATAAATATTAAATGCAACAACAATTAGCTCATAAATAACCTTACAAATATTTAATTCTCCATGTCGGCCTCTAGATCTACATAGGACAATACAACAAAAGCTACCAACAATAAATGCACCAAGTCGGCCAACCAAATCTCCAAGAACTCCAGTCGATAAACCAGAACTACCGAGTGCCAGAAAAATAACCGACCACACCAAGCATCACTGAGAAACACAGGCATCGCCAAGAAAGCACATCGACCGAGCTTCCTTCAATAACTGAGACCATCAGTTAAAGCTGCAACCGAGTAACAAAAAACTAAATCAACACACCACCATGCAGATTTGTCGAGTACCCTAGAATGCCCCTACATCAGAGGGTCAAAAAATCAACAAAAACATTTGCCAAATTTTCACAATACCCTATTGTGAGAATGGAAGGAGTTGCAGAAGAGATAGGAAATGCAGACATACTCACCTCCAAAATAGAAATAGTAGGTGTGAATCCAGTGGAGATTGAATCCACGTCATTATCTACAACATTTAGAAATGGCTCCTCCTAATTAGATGGATCCTCATTGTTTGGAAACTGAGGAGGAGATATGATCATTATTTCTCCTTCGTCTTCATCTGATTCTTCCTCTTGCAGGGGTGATTGAATAGAACCTAAGGAAGGTTTCAACCCTTTTTCTCCTTTGAGTGTAAACTTGATAGTTTTAACTAGTTGTGAAGAAGAAGAATCATCCTTTCTTCTAATTTCTACCTGAGATCTTTCTCCAATAGGGCAAAAATGAATGCAATCTACCCCAACTTTCGGATGTACTCGCTTAAGGCCTTTACCTTTTAGCCATTTGTTTGTATTCATCAGAATGGATTGGAATCTATCAAAGACAAAATTCCCTTCTTTCTGTTGCCACTGAATGGGAAAAGGGACAAGCTTTTCAAACTGAGTATTATAATACTCTGGATCTAGGACCAAGCCATCATTTTCAATCTCAAATCCTTATGGAATCTCAATTATATTAAGATCAATGATTTGTTGTAGTGTGAGTCTATAGTAATCCATCTTCATGATGTCTACCTCAGTGCGCAAGTTGATCCACACAACTTCCATGCAATGAACATGGGTGAAGGCCCTTTTGATTTTAGATTGCATCCCTCGATAATCGAAGTCAGATCTAGCTTTGAATTTCTTCAATTTTATAAGTTGAAGTTATGCTTCAATAGCTTTTGCCATATACACTGAATTGAGTGTATATTGACAAATTTGGAGGGGTTTGGCAGTGGTGATACTGAAACCTGGCCTATGCTAACTGTGTTGATATGATTGCACTTCTATGAGCTGCATCACCATCTCCATGAGGATGATCCTATCAGTAGGATATCTCGGTAAGGTATAGGGTTCTCCCTAAAAATAACCAACTCTCAAATAGGTAAAAGTTGGAAATTACAGAAAGATGCACCCAAATTGATTTACCTTCTCCCAAGCTTCATTTGATAGTCTCTTAATTGCCAACTCTTTATCAAAAAGGCACCTGAAATACCCAAAGAACGCATCTTGTACCCTCCTATAATGATATTTTTTTTGTGTAAGCGTAATCTAATCATGATATTCCCAAATGGGCACCAGTGATTGACCACCTTTGGTGGAGAGTCCAAAGATTGTCCTCATGGTTGCAACAATGTAAACCAAATAGGAGTTCATGTAGAATAGTACTGATGTTCCCACATGACTCAATTGTTCACACAATGTTGTGCTTATGAGCTCTCCCCAGTAGATAGTTTCTGTATTTTCAAGATTTTGAAATGTGAATTTATACATCCATAGTTCAAAGTTGCAAGATTCTTTGAGACCACAAATTATACTGTGGAGTGTTATCAAATCATTATCTTATGGAGAGAAATAGGATATGTGTATTTTCTTCGGCCATCTGGAGAAATTTGATCTTTTATTAACTAGTCATTGATCATTCATTTATCTTTGATAATCTAACTTGTTTTGGTTCCACAGTTGTATAGACATATCTTTAGACAAGTCTACACATTCAAGATTTATAGGAATTCTAAAAATCTATTCAATGACATCTGGATCCAGACTGAAAATCACTTTTCCATCTGCATATTTGACTGTCTTTCCTTTGGGATTGAAATGGCATGCACATTCAAAGACGAACTCAGGTTCCAAATCAGTCATAGGGAAGTCGATATCAGGTGAATATTACCCCTCTTGATATGTTGTAATTCCCTATGATGGTAATATAACCTACAGTCACAACTTCTACTTTTATATTACCACAACTATTCTCAGTCACAGCTTCGGCTCCGATTGTCTCTGATATTCACTTTGCTCTTAGTAAAACACAAAAATAACATAAACATAAAGAAAGTAAAACAAAATTGCAGTCAAAACTTCCAATTTGATTCACCACAATTGCACTCAGTCACAGCTTCAGCTCTAATTGTTTCTTTCTATTTATTTTTCTCGAAAATAGTACTACACAATCACAAATATGCTTGCACAAGTTTGGCAAATCATTCTTGGATTATTTAATAAAGATGGTTTTTACAATGAGAGGGCCATTCCTTTTATAGGAAAAGAAATGAGAAAAGAGAGAAAAAAGTGGGAGCAACTCAACCGCTTTGACCTGGTAAAATTAGGTGAGAAGAATTATTGGATTACATGTCATGAGGACATGCAATCGAATTACATGTAATTGCATTGCATGCAATTCATCTTCTCCAATCTACAAAGCATGAAAACTAAAATAAAAAAATGAAGAAAAGTGAACCAATCCTTCAAATTATCAAGGAAGGCCTTATATTTGGCAATACAATCATAAATAATAGGAAGATCTAGAATCTTCATTGTCTTTGAAATGGCTTCAACTCTGATTGCATTCGTACATGTTGATTTCACAATTTTGTAATCATCTACAAGAGAATCCCTCAAGTGTTTTGCCACAAATTTATATGTAACAAATTTGTTCATTGTTTGTGCTCCAAATTCTTCGGAATCAAAATCAACATTAACTATGTCAGTATATTTTGTGGTCATTTCCTCTTCAGTGAAGAGGTTATCATCTTTGGTAAGAACTTCGCATCCTAATTGCCTAAGATTACTAGTGGCGTCCCCTTCTACTGCCTGACTTTGTGGTTCATGAGTCCCTAATTTCGGTAGAACATGTTCTTGGATGGAATTATGTCATATGAGATAAAAACATCTAAATCACTGTCAGCCATTTGCTCCCAGGGGCCTAGGTCTTCTTTCAGGTTACTGATGTCTTGGCTGAAGAAAGCAATCATGTCATGGAGTCTTTCCTCAATATCTTTGATATGTTCAAGGACTTTGTGTGTATTTTTGATTGATTAAACTCCTTCTGAGACAACTTCTTCGAACCAAGCCTTTGCTTCTTCTACTCTCCTATTCACCTAAGCCGTTTGTGATGAAATAGTAACAAATTGAGATGTTTATTGACGAATAATCTTATGAAGATGAGCATTCTCCTTTAACAAGTTTTTTCCAAAGCTCATGATTTCTTTTTGACACATTTGAGAGTGCATCTTGAGCATCCTGCAAACATGTCAGTCGTGATTGTTTACTAAGTTCAACCTTGGTGAACTAGTAATCAGGGCAAGTAAGTTCTTTAGTTGGTTTGTCTACCAAGGGTTCTGCAATTTCAGCATATTTGGTTTTCTCTTCATCAACAACGATTCTTGAGACAACCTTGGCCTTTGAGGTTTTAGATTTACCCTTCTTGGTAGAGAAATCATCTAAGTGTAATGTGACCTTTCTTCTTTTCATGGTGATTTTTCCCAACCATGCTGGCAAACTAAAACCCTACTTTACTTGACTTGGAACAGTGATTGCAGTAGGCATTGATCCTGATTGTATCTCTGTTGTCATGGTACATGCCTCCATTTGCACAGTCAAAATCGTAGATGTTCTTTGAGATGACTATGTCATGAATGTTTCAAAACCTGCAATCGAAGTATCAAGTTGGGAAACTTGACCTTCCATGAGAGCCGGGAAATCACCAAAAATATTTGCCAAATTTTCACAATGCCCTATTGTGAGAATGGAAGGAGTTGCAGAAGAGATAGGAAATGTAGACATATTCACCTCCAAAATAGCAATAGGTGTGAATACAATGGAGATTGAATCCACGTCATTATCTACAACATTTAGAAATGGCTCCTCCTAATTAGATGGATCCTCGTTGTTTGGCAACTAAGGAGGATATATGATCATTATTTCTCCTTGTTCTTCATCTGATTCTTCCTCTTGCAGGGGTGATTGAATAGAACCTAAGGAAGGATTTGACCCTTTTTCTCCTTTGAGTGTAAACTTGATAGTTTTAACTATTTGTGAAGAAGAAGAATCATCGTTGCTTCTGATTTCTACCTGAGATCTATTTCCAATAGGGCCAAAATGATTGCAATCTACCCCAACTTTCGAATCTACTCTCTTAAGGTCTTTGTTTTTCAGCCATTTGTTTGTATTCATCAGAATGGATTGGAATCTATCAAAGACAGAATTCCCTTCTTTCTGTTGCCACTGAATGGGAAAAGGGACAAGCTTTTCAAACTAAGTATTATAATACTCTGAATCCAAGACCAAGCCATCATCTTCAATCTCAAAGCCTTCTGGAATCTCAATCATATTAAGATCAATGATTTGTCGTAGTGTGAGTCTACAATAATCCATCCTCATGATGTCTACCTCAGTGCGCAAGTTGATCCACACATCTTCCATGAGATGAACATGGGTGAAGGCCCTTTTGATTTTAGAATGCATCCCTTGATAATTGAAGTCAGATCTAGCTTTGAATTTCCTCAATGTTATAAGCTGAAGTTTTGCTTCCATAGCTTTTACCTTATACACTGAATTGAGTTTATATCGACCAATTTGGAGGGGTTTTATGGTGGTGATACCGAAACCTGGCCTATGCTGACTGTGTTGATATGATTGCACTTCCATGAGCTGCCTCGCCATCTCCATGAGGATGATCCTATCGGTAGGATATCTTTTTTAAGGTATAGGGTTCTTGAAAATAACCAACTCTCAAATAGTTAAAAGTTGGAAATTGTAGAAAGCCACACCCAAACTAATTTACCTTCTCCCAAGCTTCATCTGATAGTTTCCTAATTGCCAACTCTTTATCAAAAAGGCACCTGAAATGCCCAAAGAACGCATCTTGTACCCTCCTATAATGATATTTGCTCCGTGTAAGCGTGATCTAACCATGATATTCCCAAATGGGCACCAGTGATCGATCACCTTTGGTGGAGAGTCCAGAGAATGTCCCCATGGCTGTAGCAATGTAAACCAAATAGGAGTTCATGTAGAATGGTAGTAATGTTCCCAAATGACTCAGTTGTTCGCACAATGTTGTGCTTATGAGCTCTCCCCAGTAGATAGGTTCTTCATTTTCAAGAATTTGAAATATGAATTTATACATCCATGGTTCAAAGTTGCAAGATTCTTTCAGACCACAAATTCTACTAAGGAGTGTTATCAAATCATTAACTTATGGAGAGAAAGCAGATCTGTGTATTGTCTTTAGCCATCTGGAGAAATTTGATCTTTAATTAACCAGTCATTAATCATTCATGTATCTTTGATAATCTAACTTGTTTTGGTTCTACAGCTGTATAGACATATCTTTAGACAAGTCTGCACATTCAGGATTTGCAAGATTTCTGAAAATTTATTCAATGACATCTAGATCCAGATTGAAAATCACTTTTCCATCTGCATATTTGATTGTCTTGCCTTTGGGATTGAAATGGCGTGCACATTCAAAGACGAACTCAAGTTCCAAAGTAGCCATAGGGAAAGTAGATATCAGGTGAATATGACTCCTCTTGATACGTCGTAATTCCCTGTTGGCAGGATCTTCAAGGCTTTGCAAAAAATTGGTCATGTCAACATACCCAGTTCTTGTATCTGAGATTTGATCAAGAGATGATGAGACGAGTGAGGCTGTGGAATGAGCCAGTTCTTTATCATATTGATATTTCATCTTTCCTTTAACTTTTGATGGTGTTGACATATCTTGTGTTGCAACGTGGAAACTCCAAAGGGTAAATACATCATCTAAAGAGATTAGATCCATGAGAAGATTAAGCTTTGGTTTGCAATGATAGATTTATGATGAACAAAGTGTATGTAATATATATTATATACTTATAGAACACGTGTTGGCTGGAAATGAAACAAATAGCACATGTGGGCAAATAGGAGTAAAATCAAACTTATGGAGATGGATTCCATGTGGGGCTTTGTTTGTATGGCCAAGAATGCAAGTTAGATGCACATGGATATGTGTAAATGGTAATTTTGGTATTTATAAGAGTGACCTTTTACCAAAATTGGATTTTTGAGAGATGCAATTACATGTGTTGGAGAATGAATGATGAATTGGCATGAATGTATGCACTTGCATTCTTGAGGGGATCATTTTAATTTTCTTCAAAAACAAACAACAAACAAGCAAGCAAATAAGAACAAAAACAAAAAACATACCTCTTGCTATTGACTCAAACATGACAAACTTGAAACTAATCTTCTACATGCAAATCCGTTTTTAAGTGTAGGATGATTTTTATGCATTTGATAAAAGAAGATTTCAACATATTTAAACACAAAATGCAAAATACATGAGCCGCATTTGAACAAATGGATTAAAATGAGTTATAAAATGAAACAATGTAGGAAAATAGGTGAAAAACATAAGCAAAATTAAACACGTTTACTTACTTGGAGCTCAATGACCCAAAAATGGAAGAAGGAGAAGTTGAAACGAACTTGTCTTTCCCAAAATCGGATTCTCCAAGTGCATTTGCATCCAACAATTTAGAAGATTTTGACCAATTCCAAATTGCAGAGTATGATCTCAAGATGCAAATACATAGGGCATTTTTACATGTATTTGACTTAGAAGAAGTCTCCCAGCCAAAATTGCAATCTCAAGATGCATTAGCATGTTACGTTTTTGCATGTATTGGACTTGATGAAGTCTCCCAGCCAAATCAGGGTCTTGAGGTGCATGTGCATGTCACGTTTTGCATGTAGAAGACTCTTTTGATGCAAATCGCACTCTTAGGAGGTGTTTGCATGTGTTTTGTTTGAAAGAAAAAGCCATTTACATGTAAATTGCACTCTTCAAGTGTTTTGACGTGTTTTTACATGTAAAAGACTTAACTTGTGTTTTTGCAAGCAAATCACACTCTCTAGGAGAGATTGCATATATGCAATGACTTTTTTTTTACAAGTTTTTAGCATTTACACATTCAAAATTGGATTCTTGAGATGCATTTGCATAAAAAGTAGAAGAATGAAAGCATGTTGTTGCATTGCACAACTTAAGTGACTAATTTAGCACATGTCTAATTATTTGTTGAGTCTAATATTACTAAAGGGGTCAAAAGTAACTATTTACACTATGTAGTTGAATATATAATGTGTAAACACTATTTCATAAAGCAATATTTAACTTATATGTTGATTTAAAACATAAAGTAAAACTCAACATTAAATTAGAATTATATAGTGATAAAGTCACTTAAGTGAAAAATTTAAAAACAACTCAACATTAAAATATAACCTGAAGTGCACTATAATCACTTAAATGATAAATTTAAGTGATAAAGTAACTTAAAAACATAACATAAAATGAATTTATGTTATATTTTTCAAAAAGTGCAACTCAACTATAGAAAATAATATCTATTTTTTTAAATATGTCGTTGAGTTTGGAGAGTCCACTTTTTGGGCACTTAAATGGTCATATCTTTTAACTGATAAGTCCGATTAAACCCTAAGATAGATCAAATCGAAGGAAAAACTGAAAGCAAGAGATTGGATGAAACAAAAAGACTAAAAACAATTAAACACACACTCGAAAACACACCAAAAGATGTTGAAGGATTCAAAAATCAAGTATAAGAAGACAAACTGAAAAAATGAAAAAGACTTGACGAAAGCTTTCAACAAAAAGATTCGCTAAACATATTGAAATCAATAGATTGATCAATATTAGCTAATCAAATAGCAATTAACATAACGAAACACGAAACTAAGTTCAAAAGTTTTGTACTGTTACCTACATTTTGTGGTGACAAAATGCAGGACAAAGGATAAACCCAAAATGAACCCAAACACACAAAAAAAATTGCCAAATCCATGAACCAATACCAACATCTGTACAAGAACTGGTAACATAGCATGCCTTTCCTGACAGATTATAGATGAGCCCTATGTACAATAAAAGTCTTTCCAAGAAAACACTTCCTTCTCTAGAAAAGCTAGAAGGGATCCAAAGTGCTGCTTATGGTAGCTATTCGTTCAATTGGGGAGCCTATTTCACAATTACTTCCAGAAATGTAACGCAAAACTCAATTACTTTCCTTCTTTCCATGTTTTAAGTCTACAAGTGATACCAATAGGCAGGATGTTTGGATCATGCATCTTTCAAGCTAATTAAGCACTAAGCTGAAATTCAGATATAAAATGAGTACATCCTTCGATTGGAAGAAGCTGATATCAACCCCTCAAAACTGAACTTAAAAAACACGATTGGAATAAGCTGATAAGAGCAAGAGTCCCTCCCTCTGGACATAACATCTCTCACTCCCAGTGGTTAAAACATAAGAAATTAACAAAAATAGACACCATTCTACTTTCTTGAATTTAAAGGGGAAAATGTTTAATGATACTGAAAGAACAAATCTGAAGAATGGGGACATTATTCACCATCCCACCTCTGATATCCACTATTGAATGATCACTTGTTCAGAAAAGTTTATGCTTACACATCTTTATCATACAATGCTTTATCGTTGGCTTTAACTTCCACTTAGAACTTCAACCAATTTCTTCAAAAGATTCAACCCGAAAACTGTGTCCTCACAGTTGATTTTGACTAAGACGGGCAGTTCAAATTCACTGTGGCATCCATCTACTGTAACTATGATCAAACAAGGCAGGCATTCTAATAAGGTTTCACCACTGAACCTAAGGCACAAACCTTTAATATCTCCATTCAAGTTAGAATCATCTCTGAATGATGTAAAAATAGGGATTGTTACAGATACAACTGAGGCATAAACTCGACTGAGTATCCTAGATGCAATATTCCGAGCAACTACAATAAGTTTATCATGCTGAAGCTGGAAATCATTTACATTGGAGAACTTCTGAAGACGTTCTCTGAAAGTGCACCTGCAATAAAGAAAGCATTCTTAGAAAATTATGTAGCCAGAAATCTCTTTTTTCCCTGATTTCAATAATGTGTTGTATTCATGCATTATTAAATATCAAAAGCTGCTGTAAATGAGACAGCTTTGAGCAGGGGACCTAATTGGATGATAAGATTAGTAGTATGAAAATCCATATAGAAATTAACTTTTTAAGCAATGTTGATCTCACCTGCGAGAATATTCAAGCATGCCTGAAATTTGAGATTCTTTAGCTGTAAATTCAATTAAACTCATAGAGAGTGGTCTCAACAAGGCCCCTATTTCAGGCATCAATCTAACATAATAGCATTTGTTATTGCAATGGATTCCCAACTTCAGCGGTGTTAGCTGACGAAAACAGACATGAAGGTCTCTTTCCGTTGTTTCTCCTGGGTCAAGACAGGGAATTTCTTGAGTGGGAATAACAGTTGGTGAATCAGACAACCCTGCTGTCCTGAAATTTTGAGCTAGCCCATTTTAGTTGTAGTTCATATGAAAAATATTGCATATTCAAAAAAGAAAGAAAAAAAGAACTTGCAATTAAACACATTTATGTGAGCATATCAACACATGGGCATATATTCACAAAAAATTTCAAATACAAAATTGTAAAATATTAGGTTTGAATGAGTATCTTTAGGTGGACACCAAGGTTAAAACCTTACCTTCCATGTACTTGTGTTGGTGGTAGCTCAGGTTCCGAGGGTGACTCTATCGAACCATCAGCTCTGACAATAATCTTAGAAAATGGTACCAATGAACGATTTTCAAAGAAAAGATGAACATGTACACTTTCTGATGAATAGCTTGAGTATTCTGTAGAGAAGGCATACGTTACATTCAGACCGTCTCCGTTTGTAAAATCTAAAAGTGTATGCTTCCTTGGTTCTGCAGAAACAGCTCCTATAGCCAAGCTGGCATAGCCTGATGGTACAGATTCTTCTGTATTCAAAACAGGCCCAGAAATTGGAACTTCTGGTCCCAACCATGATTCAAGGGCATCTTCACGCATTAACTGTTGACAATCAGAACCTACAAGTACAGAAGAATCGTCTTCAACTGTTTCCTTCCCATGTTCATTATCTGATAAAAGAATCAGAGGTTCTGCTGTATGTCTTTCGTCGTCCTCTTTGCTTGTTCTTTTTATATTTCCAATCTTTTCAGTATTTGAATCTAAAATTCTTGACTTCAAGGACTTCATTGTTGAACTGCTTGGTGAAGATTTCAACCTATCTTTAGGTTTGGTTTCAAACTCTGAGCTTGCACTGTTAATCGATCGATCGTTTTCTGGGTCTGACCCACTTATGTTACTCTGTAAACTCCCCTCACTGAAGGATCTATCTGTGGATGAATAAATGCCATCAGTACCATCACCAGAACTATCATGGTCATCATCCCTAGTCTTGCTTCTTGATTCAACAGGTTGACAAACCTCTGCACCATGAGGGATGTAAATCTGAGACAGGCTCAATGGTTTTGGCAAAGTCCTATAACCTGGAGCTGTGTGTTGGACAATGTGAGAAAGAGAACCAGACAAGAAAAGTCTTTGTTGTTTTGTTGAATGCAAGACTGGATCTAACTTTGGAGAAAATATATATTTTGCAATTGCCGAGACCAAGTTTCCATTAGTGTCATCCTGTTGAAACAATGTCTTCCCAAATACATGTCTTTCAGAATTGTCTTCAGACCTTTCTGATTCAACGCTACTGCAGGGAGCTAAATCAGCTAATGAAATTATTTGTTCAACAGCATAAGTCTGTGATGCTTCATTTTCTCCATCTAGATCAACACCACAAAAGGAATGTGCCAGAAGCTGCTTCAGCATACGTGCTCGGTCCCGAACATCATAGCTCAAGTCACACCTACCCAGCTCAAGTACATAGTTCACCACCAATGATATAGCTATCTTACAAGAAGCTTCACAATGCAAAATCACCTGCATATAAATTATGTATTTATGGAGCATTCCACAGAAACACAGCCAAGATAAAGTATCCCAGACTTTTGGAAAGCATGAAATAGATACAGTATAAATGAAATTATCTTCAAAATGCAGGAGATCAGCAAACATTTGCTCCTACACACACTTTTCCCAATCTATGATGAGACAATTTTCTGCAGAATTGCTATGAACAGTCAAAGCTTAAGGGATGTGTCTGTCATAAATTTCAGATACACCACTATCTGTGTCACCAAACTAACATAAATATAAGAAAAAGTAGTCTCTTCTATGCAATGTTAAATTAAGTTCCTGCAATGGAGGGATGTGGGGAGGCATTCCTAGAATATATGGAAAATTTATAGTAGTAGATTTAAAAAGTAAATACAATGTGAGCCACTTCTAACTGTTAAATCTCATCACTGCCATTACCTTATAGTCCAAAACTAAAGTCTAAAACAATAGAATACAGAGATACAGAGCTGAAAATCAAAACTTGAAATAGTAAACTCATACCAAAGTAGCAATTGAAAATTGAAATTATGTTTACTCATATATGTCTAGCTGTTAATGTGTTATAGCTTCGGTCGGTAAATCTACATCGATGAAAGAATAATTGATATATAATGATTATTATAATTACATGTGTATATATATATAAACATATATTTAATAATAATGTACGTTATTATTATATATATATTTATTATTTATACATATTACATATAAATATTAATTAATATTAATATAATTATAAAATCATTATATACACTTCTTTGATATAGTATACCAATTAATATAATATCATTTTTAATAAAACAGTGATCAAATTCATAGAAGCCGATTGTTGGTATCGACTTAGTATTGATAATGTTATTTGTTAAAGTTATTACCGCCACCGATATGATTATCGGACTCTTTGTTTTAAAACTGAAATTAGTTCCAAGATGTGGAGTCATGTCCACGATGGAACATGACTCCACAAGGAGTCGTGTTCCATCGTGGACATGGCTCCACTTGCATATATATATTAATAGTTGCAGACCCAAATGGACACCGCGGCACATAACATCTGCAGTCTCAAAGTCTCCATTACTCCCGGTCTTTATCATTTGCAGTTCAAATAATATTTGGTTAATAGTATTTGCTGTTTGATTTTCACGAGAAGTATTATCATATGCAGTTCCGGTTATCTCAGACCGAATAGCAAATCCTATCCTACATTGATAGAAATTAGTGTTGGATGAAATTTATACAACCAGATTAATTTTCAGAATTGAATCGGTAGTGTGTTCATCAGAAGTACAATCTTAATATTCTCCATCCACATGTCTGATCTGTAAAATTTAACATGGTATTAGAGCCAGGTTCCTTCGTCAGAAGTCTAATCGCTTGAAGGAAGATCAAATTAAATTGAAGGAAGATCAGATTATAATTATTTATAAAATTACACTCTTTTGGAGAACCTGTATTCACACAATGGTGAACGGAATCAGACTCGAAGACAGACTAGAAGGTGCTTCAAATTTTGAATCTTGGAAACTACGAATGATGCTTACACTAGGAAAGAATGAGTTAAAGACTGTCATTGAAAATCCTCCTAAAGCTATTGAGAATGACGATAAGAGCAAATGGGAAAAGGACAACACCAGAGCAACAGAACTATTAGTAGATTGAGTGAAAGATCATCTACTACCTATTATAACAAAATTAGACTCTGCATATGAAATGTTCAAAGCCCTTGAAAACATGTATGAGATCAATAACACTAGCAGGATTCTTACTCTTAAAAATCAACTCTCTAATATTAAAATGAGAAAGGGAGAGACTATCACCTCATATTTTATGAGGATTACAAAATTAAGAAACCAATTGTCAACAATTGGTCACCTCTATGACAGTAAAGAATTAACTATGGTGACTTTAAATGGACTCCCTAAGTCTGGGGAAAACTTCAGACAAGGAATAAGTGCTTGCTCCAAACTTTCCAAGTTCGATCGACTAAAAGCTGACTGCATTCAAGAAGAGTGTAATCTAATATCTATAGGAATCAATATGGAATCCACAAATGAAGAAATTCAGATTCTCACTGCTAAATTGAAAAGGAAAAAGGACAAGAACTCAAAGGGCAAACGGTCGTTCAAGAAATCTAGAGGCCCCTCTACAATACAATGTTATAGATGCGACAAATATGGTCACACTACATTTAAATGTCTCGATAGGCTTAAAATTCAAGATTCCCTTGTTGAAGTCAGTAATTCAGATTGGCATTCAGAGAAACTTGCATTCTAAAGAATTTCAGATATCTTGTGATTAAGAGGGAGTTCACTAATGAAGGTGGAACACTTCTCAGGTAAACTTGATATGATTGTAATAATTGATTATTGTACTAATGAAAATATTTATGTTATTTTTGGGCCCTGTGTAAATCATGAGGAAGTGACGACTTCTAAATTGATTATCACTTGTATTTGTTAAAGTTATTGAAAGGTGACGATCTTACAATAACTTAATCTTCTGTCATGATAGACATCTTATGATGGCTGAAACAGATCATGATAAAAGATATGAATGTTCCTATGGTAAGTGCACATTACCTATGAACATCTTTTGACTACTTGGTGGACATCATGTGACTTGATGTCGGTAGACCATTACTCTGATTACTTGGTGGACATCATGTGACTTGATGTCGGTAGGTCATTACTCTGAGCACTTGGTGAATATCATGTGACTTGATATTCTGTAGGCCAACGCTCCCGATATCATGAGATGATATCTTTATAATTTTGTTGAGTACTTGGTGGACATCATGTGACTTGATGTTGGTAGGCCATTACTCTGAGCACTTGGTGAATATCATGCGACTTGATATTCTGCAGGCCAATGCTCCCGATATCATGAGATGATATCTTTGTAAACTTTTGAGTACTTGGTGGACATCATGTGACTTGATGTTGGTAGGCCATTACTACGAGTATTTGGAGAATATCTTGTGACTTGATATTTTGCGACAAATACTCCCAATATTATGATATGATATTTATAAATCTATGAGTTATGGTGAATATCATGAGACTTGATATTCATAGTTAGTCCATATCTCTGACATCATAGTAATGTAATATCAAAATAAAATTTCATAATTAACATTGTATTGCTATTTTAGATTGATCTATTTATCCTCCCTAGCTAAGAGGGAGTGTTAATGTGTTATAGCTTCGGTCGGTAAATCTACATCGATGAAAGAATAATTGATATATAATGATCATTATAATTACATGTGTATATCCATATATATATGTGTATAAACATATATATAATAATAATGTACGTTATTATAATAATGTACGTTATTATTATATATATATATTTATACATATTACATATAAATATTAATTAATATAAATATAATTATAAAATCATTATATACACTTCTTCGATATAGTATACCAATTAATATAATATCATTTTTAATAAAACGGTGATCAAATTCATAGAAGCCGATTATTGGTATCGACTTAGTATTGATAATATTATTTGTTAAAGTTATTACCACCACCAATATGATTATCGGGCTCTTTGTTTTAAAACTGAAATTAGTTCCAAGATGTGGAATCATGTCCACAATGGAACGTGACTCCACGAGGAGTCATGTTCCATTGTGGACATGACTCCACTTGCATATATATATTAATAGTTGTAGAACCAAATGGACACCGCGGCACATAACATCTGCAGTCTCAAAGTCTCCATTACTCCCGGTCTTTATCATTTGCAGTTCAAACAATATTTGGTCAATAGTATTTGCTGTTTGATTTTCGCGAGAAGTATTATCATATGCAGTTCCGGTTATCTCGGACCAAATAGCAAATCCTATCCTACATTGATAGTAATTAGTGTTGGATGAAATTTATACAACCAGATTAATTTTCAGAATTGAATCGGTAGTGTGTTCATCAGAAGTACAATCTTAATATTCATGTCTGATCTGTAAAATTTAACACTAGCAAACTCATAAATGACTGTTCAAATACCAGATATGAAAATAGCAGCAACTTCTAATACTAAATAGAAAATGTATGAGTTCTGCAAATAACACAAGCACATGCACTTGGCTGATCGATCATATAAATTCTGAAGCACCCACTTCAGTTTGATTACAAGCAAGAATTAATCAGAGGGATACTTTGTTACCATGTATATCATCTGCAGTTTTTGTTCTGCAAAATTTTAACAGCTCTACTTACACACCTCTACACTCAACTTCTTGTCAATGATATCTGTAAATTACTTTGCCTTGACAGATTACTACTTCCACAGATGTCAACAATCTAACAGTTCAAATCACCTTCATTCCTTTTCATTTTTTCTTTTAAAATTTTGCAACAGGCTTATATATGTACTGGCGATTCATTACCAATTCTGGTAGTAGCCCAACTATCACCAAATGAACCGTCGAAGAAATTCCATCTTAGTGCAAAAACAGAATCACAGCTATTTGTTAATCACTATTTTGCACAAGAACATTAAACATTAGTTTTACATAACGTGATCGCAGCTTTGCATAAAACTGCTTAGCGCAAAACATTATTAACAACATAGTACTAAACATCATCCTTCACTCGCGATCTTGCCATTTATCAATAGAGCGGACAATTTCCCGTTTACCTTTTAGCTTTTGTTCTAAACTCACGTCTAAATGCTATGCGTTCACCAAGATGTACCACACCTTCGAAGAACTCTTTAATCCTTTAACTCGCAAGCTTGCCATGAGTCAATAAAGCGGACAATTTGCCTGTTTACTTTTTGCCTTTGCTCAAAAACCCCTACATAATCACCACGTGTCATCTTCCGCTTTCAACATAGGGTTCACATTCATCAAACTTTGGGTCCCATTTGATCTCTCAACTGCCCATCGAACAAAATACTGCATCGATAAAGTCCCTTTCACTATGTTAGAAACTTCAACTTTCATCAAAACTCCTTTAACACACAAGCTTGCCATGTGTCAAAACAACGGGCAATTTGCTCTCATTTCTTTTTGCTATTGCTATGAACTTGCGCTTGGGCACCACGTGTCCACTAAGACTCGCTCACCTTTGTTAAGTTGTGGTCCCTACATCATCAGCTAAACACAACATCGCTTGAGCGCGCATTTGCCACTTGGCAATCTTGCGGGCATTTTGCTTCAATCTCTTTTTCTTCCGCTCAACATTCTACGCACAGCCACCACGTGACTTCTTCCGCTTTCAGCTAGAGCATCAAACAAAGCTTCGCTTTACTTTAAGCACTTGCAACCTTTATTAGCTTACTTGATTTATGTGCTTGGTTGCCATGGGCCTGCCTGCTTCATAAAGCTACTTTATGCGCTTGCACCTTTCTTTACGCGCTTGACACTTGGCATCACAGCGTGCCTTATAAGCTTTTGCCTTTTAAACTTTGCACAAATACAACGTTCAAGCAGCACATGGCTTCTGCCACTTGCAGCTGAGATTTACAAGAGAATTGCATGAACTATTGGTCCGCTTGCTTACTACTTCCCCTTTTTTTGTGGATCCCTACATCGTATGTGCTTCTGTTTTTTTGCAACCGAAACATAGTCTGTCAATCTCTGAGTGCTTATTGACATCAATGACAATACCAAAGGCATCAATAGTATCCTCTGTCATCCAATTTGAGCGTTGTGCGAATGGTGCTTTGTCATTTATGTTGGGTTTGTTTTAAGGTCTTGTGCTCCAAGGAAACACGAGGACGCATCCCCAGCCCTCAAACCCCCCGTCCCCTAGGCGTTTCCAGGACAACAGGACAGCAAGGGGAGATCCCCCTCCTCTTCCTGATTCTTGCAAAGGTGCCCGAAACAGCAGGAAACATTCCCTACCATTTGGGGATGGCTAGCTGTCCCCAAGACAACTGGGGGATGTTTCAAGGATGGCTAGCTGTGCCCTATGGCTGGGAATGCCCCCAAGCATTAAAAAAACAAAAAACAAAAAGTTTTTTTTAATTTTAATTTTTTATTTTGTTTGCTTCTATACCTCCTTATGAGAATCAAAATAATATATTTAAATTGCAAATGTATGAGAATCAAATATACGACAATCAAAACAGCTAGTCTAATTTCAAATGTATGAGAATCAAATATATTCAATACATATTAAAAGTTACAAACGTTTAATTTTCTAAGACATGCCAAGTCCGAGTCTCAATACCATGCTTGAAAAGTTTCATTCTTGAGTTTTGGATCTAAAAAACTACACTATTTTATTTCTCTGTATGATCGTACTTTATTTTCTCTGAAAATGTTTACTATTTGGCACTGACCATAGTGGTTACCATTGAATGATCCACTTCTGCCAGAGTGTGATAGTGACTCAGATGGTTCTGAGCCTTTGGATATTGATAGCCGGAATGAGGCTTAGTTTCATAGACTATTGTATTTCGATGTTTAAGACTTCTAGATACATGTTTGAGACTTTTGGTCCTTTGGATATTGATAGAACATGGATTTTTGATGTTTCAGACTGTTGTTATAATGCTTTATTGAAATTTATTATGCCGTTATACTACCACTCTCCTGGTTTATTTACATATTTATATTGTTGTTATCAATTATTGACATGTTTCTCACTCTTTCCCTCTCTCTATAAAACATGTGTGTGTGAATGCATGCATCTATGTATGTATTTGTATATTGTCGTCCCCCCATCCCCGTCCCAAAATGCCATGGAACATAGCAAAATACAAGACTTGCCCTATCATGATTAATGGAAGCTACTCCCCAAGACCTATCTACTCAGTTTTGCAAATTTTGGAAATTGTTACCAAAGCTTCAGGTCCCCTCCTTGTTATACACTTTGTCAACAAAAGCACAAAACACAATTTGAGTTTGTGATGAGCTGCACAGATACATCCCTAAATGAAAGAGCATTTTTCTATAATTTGGCATAGGCATGACCATAACACCTAAGCTACCATAGATAAAAGAAAGAAGTAATTGTTATATATTTATTATGTATAATCCCAAAAGACGAATGTCTCCATAGAGTTATCACCAAAACTTTGGGAAAAAAAGAAATGTTTGCTAAGAAAAAAACATTATTTACTCTATAAGGTCTCCTAGTTCAGTAGGCTTAATAGTCAATAACCAGAAAGACCCCTAATCACTTAGGGGTTCGGTCATTAGTCACACCAAACCTGTAGGGAGGGGTTTAAATAATTTGGCAAGAAGGTATTTTTTCTGTATGCATTAGTTTTGTGCAAAGCAGTTTTTTTTCGTTCTTGTGGAAGCCATAACTTTTACGCATAGTGATGGGTTTTTGACTTATTATAGGCAATGGAAAACTCTTCCTGAGCACTTTAGTAGTGTAGGTGATTTTTATAAATTCTGCTCCAAGTGAAACTAATATATGTTTGAAGCTATATTTTCCATTTCTTTGCAACAAGCATAATTTGTAATCATAAAGCCACATTTTAATTTTTGGAAATTTATAGAAAATAGCAAGGAAGCATTTTTAATAATATATGTTGTGTGTTATAACAATCAATTTAGACTTGTCCACTGTACAGATTGCATCAAGGGCCCATTGTTATTTGCTTGGGGGTTGCAATTACAACATTAATAGATTTAACGGGGGTTAAAGCATGATTTAAGTTCGCCCATTATCTCTTTTTTCCTCTTAATGTTAGTTGTTAATCATGGTAGAACCTAGGCCTATTGAGCCCTTCAGTCTGCACAGCTATCACAAAAGGAAACTAAAAATGTGACAACTACCATCTAAAGAACTATAGAAAATTTCGGGTGAACAAACTCTAGAATTCATTAAGGACTTTCAAAATTTGCATATAGAAACAAGTTGAATGAAGCCATGGGATTAGTTGGATTGCATGTATCAAATAATTTGTTGTTTCACATTACAAAATGCACTAACCTAGGAACAAATTTGATAATTTTTTTTGCAACATTGATGAGTTTTGTGTTTTGCAATTAGAAGTAGATTTGACATCACTCTTCCAAATTATTTTTCTTCCATTGAAGAGTTCCTTGTGAAGTACAAGTTGTTATTGTCACATTTGAAAGGTTGTGGACAAGATTAAATGGACAAAGAATGTATCTTCTTGATTTTTTCTAAGTTTAAAAGCCCATTACATGTTCTTGTCTACCTTCTACTAAACCATCGATGCCATAGGGACTAATGTTAAAATGTCCCCTTATTCTATGAGCATCTTAGTAGGGAACAAGCCACACTTATTTAGTTGGATGCACTTCCTAATTCTATGAGGCAAGCATTATGGCTCAATCATCCAAGGGCAACTATTAGAATAAATGGTAGCCTAAGACTACTTTGAGTTTTGAATCTCGCTCCAAGGAAAAACAAAAAGAACACTCAAAAGTCCACACCTCGCTCAATTATTCTAAGTGAATATTCCTTCAAGATGAAGATAGGTGATCTTTGTACTTTTTGTTTCAAGTTTAAACATGATGAATCTAGATGTTGGTAAAGGTTAGAGGCTTTGAAGGAAGCCATGAAACAATGTGAGATTTCTATCTCCAAGCCCTCTTCCACAAGTAAAGAGGAAGTCCTTTCCACAAACTAACTTTGCAAGGTTCATGTTCTTATGATTGAATGCTTGATTCAAGTGGTTCTCACCATGACACATTTGCATGATGTATTTTTTCTCTTTCCTACAACAATACTTCTTAGATTGTAGTGGGCGACTCTTAACAAATTTCTTGATTTGAGATCAAGCATAGTACAATGAGAAAATGGATACATAAGTGATGCTCTCTTGGTTCTAAAAATTATTGCCATCCTTTCCATGAATCAAATTTGTCATTCTAGTGACAAAAAGACAATTGAGTCCACACAACATTATGTAGTCATTCAAGAGCTACATGAGCATGAGATTGTTGTTCCTACAATGAGCGTTGATTGTCGATCCTATTTGTACATGTTTGATGGTTTGATTCTTTAGGATCATTCATCATTGTGCACACCAATCCTTTGAGAAAGCTTTGGAAAACAAGTTGGTCATCTAAATTACAAGTATCTTCAACAGTTGAGCACACAAGATATGGTAATTGGTCTTCATAGGATTTCATGAACTAAGATAATATGTCAAGGTTGTGTACTTGGAAAACATTATCAAGATCTTGTTGATGGGTGTTTTGTGACACTTCTCAACATAGAATAAAATACCAAGTATTCTATCCTCTCTTGAACAAGGGGACCTCAAATGCTAAACAATATGACAATGTGTGATCAAATAAGACAACCCCAAGGTTTACACTGTGAACTAGCGACTTTGTGCTGGATATAACTCAGTGAATTGATATGATATTGCCAATAACACACAAAGGGATTTACGTTATTCTTTCTAGATTTATCGACTCTTTTCCCCTCAAAATGGGTGGAACTTGAATAGTGACTTCAAACTTCAAATAAAAACAAAAAGGGTAAGGGTTTAGAGAAATCTAATCTAATCCTAAGAACAATGATCAATGGATGATGCTTAGATAAATAAATTCCTTAAACCTAGCTTTGCTTCACCATGAGAAAACAACTACACAAAACTTGGTGCAATCTCCAAAGGTAACAAAGGATTTGTGTATCATAAACATTCATCCAAATACCCAATACTGGTGCAATCCAAATTAACATCCACAATTGAAACTAGTGCTTGAGTGGGTTCAAACTAACCATGCACTATAATTTGCAATCAACAAAATGCAAATGGCATGCACCAAGGAATTTACCACATGTCTCCATATTTGTCCATTAAAATCAACTAAAATTTGAGTAGAAACAATGCAAAATGTTGAGACAACACACAATGATCCACCATATCTTCAATAAAAATTGTATATTAACTTCAACATAATCCTTGCCACAATCTATAATCTCTTCCTACTGCTATTTCTATTTTCTTGCTCCTACAACTCATAAATTTATAAATAAGGTCAAGCCTTTTATAGACCTCTCTATTACAGTGAAGGGCTGAGATTGATTTGAAATCAATTGCCAACATAATTAAGAGAAACCCTAATTGGTGTTAGTTAAAAGTTAAAACCATTGCTTACAAACATTTAATGTCATCCAATGAGATGATTACAAATCTTTAAGTACATATCCTATCAAGGATGAACCAATGAGAAAATTTGTTTTAGTATTACATTAAATGCTTTACACATGTCCACCCATGAATGAGTTTGATTCGATGAATTTAGACATGTCAACTTGGAATTGCTTGATTGGTTGAAGATGAGAGGGTGTCGCCTTAGCACGTACAATTCTCAAAGCTTTTTCCTTGTTTCTTCATCTTTGTTTCAAATCCACTTCTTTCATCATCATAAAGAAGTCTCTACATCTCTAACAATATCTATTGATACTCAACATCTTCAAGCCCTTTGATTGATTGTGATGGCTCATATTCCCAAATTGCTTCATCTTAATGAGTGTTCTCCATCCTTCATCATTTTAGAAATCTTTTCCTTGGGATTGTTCTTCACATTCCTTGTCTTGATATCTTGGCCCTCTTGTAGTGATTAGGTCCTTCATGTTGATCTTGGATTTCCACAGGAAATCCAAGATAGCATTCCTCATCTGTAGAATTATCCTTCTTTATACAACTTGCATTCCTTGTCAAAGTGTGAGTCTTCTTCCTCTTTTCCTTGACTTACTTAGAATCTTCTAAGTCGCCTTCTTGATGTGTTGATCTCTTCCTTCGCATTTGTGGACGAATCCTTGAAATTCTTTGCATGGCACAATTTCCCATGTGAAGCCTTCCACCATCTTTCATGCATCGATCCTAAAAAATGCAATAGAGAACATTTTGGATTAAGGTTATGAATAAGAATTGAAATACAAGTTTAAAGGACTTGAAATATTTTCCATGACAAACACTCCATTGATTAGATCTTGAATCAAATTTAAATTATGGATTTTTGGATTGAAATCTGATTTCTGACTTTGTCCTCTAGAGACCTTGGATACTTGACTTCGAAATCCCTTTCTAATTCTTAATGCAAAATTTGGAAATGACTCTTTCTCCATTCTGATTTCACTCCAAGGCAGAGATCACCTTGTTTTCTTGTGATCTGTACTTTGTTCAGAAGATCGCCTTAATGCATTTCCAAATCTGGACATTTCTGTAATGTCCCAAATTCAGGACTTAAGAAACGATAAAAGGTTTAATAAATTTAAATTAAATATTGAAACTTATTAATATAAGCTCTCGCCATTATTTTAAAAAGATAAAGAAAGAAAGCTCCTAATGTCACTTGGAGTGGTATTATACATAATCGCCTATCTAAAAGATCATTAATTCTAAGTTGTTAGTCAACAACATTTATTGACTTAGAGTAGCCATTACAATAATCAACAGTATATGTGGCAATGATTCAGTATACAAGAATGATGGCGATCACCTTGTAAAGAGTCGAAGTATTAATAAAATGTTTATATGTTCAAACACTGCTGTTATAAGAGTAAGGCATGTTAGGTCAGCAATATATATTACCGTGACACCTTAACAATAACATCCCAAGAATATAGATTCAAGCTAAACATCTTGTTGGCATCACTAACCGGTAAGCTCTCTTAAGCTCTCTATCGGTCCAAGTGTTGTCATTGATTGGCAAAAGAGGATAGAGATTTGTTGTCTATTAAGAGAGGCTGTGAAACCGGTCACTACACTAAGCATCAACAACCGGATAATACACTCAGCAGGGAAGAGAGTATTATAGTATCAACCAAGGACTTTCCTTCAAACCGGTATAGACAAGTACAAATAAAAGCATATCCAACTAATGTCTATAACACAACCGGGACAGTGCAACCGGTAATTTGCGCAAAAGGAAGCACACCAAGGGTGTGTAACCGGTAAGCCAAGAAAGAGACAGCAGCAGGTCTAAGACTCTTACCTGTTTATAGCATGAAGAACTCAACCGATATATTAGAAGACTCCGGTATGAACCGAGGAAGTCATAGTCAACTGTCTGTTCCAACCAACTCTTCTTGACCAGGATTTATTGCAATAAATCCGAGTGATCTTGAGTTGTCTTGGTGATCGGTTTGAGGCGTAGGTAAAGGATTTAAAGCCTGAATCAATGGTTTCTTGAGGCGCGACTGATGGATTTAAAGCACGGTTCAGTGGCTTTAAATCAAGGTGTTATCTCTTATGAAGAAAGGACTGCCTGACACGCAACTGTTGTTTTCTTCATGTAGTGGATGAAGCCAGAGCTTGCATCGGATGCTTGCTCGGAGAACAAACACTTCATTGAGTGATGTATTCGTAAGATTTCAGGATTAGGTCATGCATTTGAGGCGCAGCTAGGGCAACAAAACTGAATATATTCTTATGTCAATTGAGAAGAAGAATTGCCTTCATTCTGCCGAGAAAAAGAGTGAACCTATATGCTACAGTAGCAAGGGTTAGAGAAAATTGACAAAGAGAGATAATAGGTTGTGCAAGGCAGCACAACAACAGTTGAGAATACTCCTATGTTAACCGGTGATAATTCTCAAAAGAGCACAAGTAGAGATCACATCTGGCTAAGCAGAGCCTTCTGTAAAGATCTTAATTCTATTGTTTTCTAGCAAACTACAATAGACAAATCCCAGTATTTGGGTGGACTCTAACAGGTCCCTTGTATCAAAATCCCTTAACCGGGTGACATCTTTCAAGGTGTTTGAAGTCCCTTAACCGGGCAGGTCTTAACAGACCTTACTGTAACAAATCCCTTGATCGGGTCGCACCTAGCAAGTGCGTTTTATCCCTTGACCAAGTAGGCTCTTAATAGGGCGTACTTCAGAAGAGTACAAATATTGTGAGGTCTCCTCACACCATGGTTTTCACCCTAACCGGGTTTCCACGTGATAAATCTGGTGTCACTTTGTGTTTGTTCACTTGCTATTTTATTTGCTTAGAACTGCTTGTTTTTGTGTTGTAAGTTTACTTCACTGGATTTAAAAAAAAAGGAAAAGATTTTTCCAAGTGTTGATTCACCCCTCCCCTCTCAGCACCGGTTGGGACTGTCAATTGGTATCAGAGCCTTGTTCTGTTTTTCTTTGTTGCTTAACCGCACAGAGAGAAAGCTATGATGATGAGAAAGGAAGGACCAAAGTTTTCAAAAGACAACTTCACCTTATGGTGCAGCAGAATGAAGCTCTATATGAAGACCAACGGTGGCCAGTACTGGAATCATGTTACCAATGACTACAGTGAGCCCACTGGCACCTTGACACTTGACGAAGAGAAAATTAAGACTGAGCACAGGGCTGCCATGGACATGATAGCTAGCACCCTACTTGACCACGTGTTTGTTGAAATTGAACATCTTAACTCTACCTGCAAAATGTGGAAAAAGTTACAAACAGTCTATGGAGGAGATCCCAATGTTCAGAGAGCCAAGGTCGAAAGCCACAGGAGAAAATATGATGATATGAGGATGAATGATGGAGAAGATATCGAGCAATATAGCAACCGAATCAAGAAAGTGATGAAGCGCTGGAGGCAAGCTGACTAAAGAAGAGGTGGTGAGCAAAATACTAAAAACTCTCAGACCTCAATATGCCATCAAGATCTCTGCCATTCAAGAGCTCAAATCCGTGAGCAACGATCAAGTCACTCTAGACTCCCTAATCGGTAAGTTGGCTGCTTTTGAATTAAGCAACTTTGATGATAGCCTATCCGTTCAGGAAGCAGCATTTAAATCATCAGTCAATGCCTCTTCCACCAAAAAGGGAAGAGAAACTGGTAACTCCTCTACCGGTAAGATCGGCAACCTCATTGAGAATCTGCTCTCAAAGGAGACGGAGCAAGATGAGTTTGAAGCTCTGATTGCTAAGAGATTCCCCAGAGGGAAAGGGAAGTATAAAGGGAAACTCCCTTTAAAATGCTTCTCTTGTAACAAAATAGGACACATTGCTGCCCGATGTCCATTTAATGAAAACAGAGACAAAAGAGACCGGTTCAAGAACAAAGCAAAGCAGGAATGCTATCTTGCGGAGAAAGGAGTCACAGACAATGAGTCTGAAGACTCCGAAAATCCAGAAATTGCATTTGTTGCAATAAAGGAGTAGAGCCCAACTCTTAATGAAGTTGCACTCATATCCAGATCTCATCAGTATGACGATTGAATCATTGACAGTGGATGTACTCACCATATGACCGGTGACAAGAGCAAGTTCATCAACTTGGAGCTCAACGACAGTGGATCAGTCACATTTGGAAACAATGCCCCTTGTGCCATCAAGGGTAAGGGATCTATTGTTCTCTGCAATAATGTTGTCTGTGAAGACGTGTACTGGGTTGAAGGACTCAAGTATAACCTGATGAGTGTTGCACAACTGAACAACAAAGGTTTCCAGTTGAAATTCGGTCAAGGCTCCTGCATAGTCAAAAATCAATCTAGATCTCACGTTGCAATCGGTAGACAGAGCAAAGGCAATCTGTTCTACCTAGACTCAACAGAAGGAGCCTGTTTAATTGCTTCTGTCAAAGGAGAATCAAACAAGATTGGTCTTATCTCCAAAGAAGACAATAGCTGGCTATGGCACAAGAGACTCTGCCATATAAACTTTGACAACATTGTCAAAGTGAGCAGGAAGAAATCGGTCAAAGGACTCCCAGAAATTGCAAAACCCATGGGAGGTATTTGTAAGGATTGTCAGTTAGGAAAATTGACAGGAGCAAGTTTCAGTAGCAAGTCCTTCTCTGCTGAAAATGTCCTAGATCTTGTACACACAGACCTGTGTAGACCAATGAGGACAAAGAGCTATCATGGAGACTAGTATTTCATGTTGTTTGTAGATGATTTCTCGAGAATGATGTGGACACTCTTTCTCCGTGAGAAATTGGATGTCTTTCACATGTTCAAAGTTTACAAGGCTAGAGTGGAAAAGGAAACTGGTAGAAGCTTGAAATGTCTAACGTCGGACAGAGGAGATGAGTACACCTCAAGAGTTTACTCATTACTGTGAGGAACATGGCATACAAAGACAGTTCTCTACACCTAGGACTCCTCAGCAGAATGGAGTACCAGAAAGAAGAAATAGAACGCTGATCGACTGTGCTAGAACCTTGTTGATCCAAAAGAATCTTCCTCATCACTTCTGGAGAGAAGTTGTCAGTACCGTTGTCTATACAATCAACCAAGTTCAAGTCAAAAAGGGAACCGGTAAGACGCCTTACGAACTATGGTTTAAGCATACTCCCAGTGTAGGCTACTTCATAATCTTTGGTAGTAAATGTTATATCAAAAGAGAAATGTTTTCTAGGAAGTTTGATCCCAAGAGCGATGAAGGAACATTTCTGGGTTATTCTACCAAAAGCAAAGCTTATCGGTGTCTGAACAAAAGAACAGGCAAGATAATTGAAAGCATCAATGTAAAAATTGATGAATCATCAGAACCAAACAAGAGGACCAGACATGTCAATCATGAAAATTTTAAACTTACTAATGGAGAAGATGTCTTTGAGTTCCATGAAGCAACTGAAGAAGAGGAGGCAACTCCCACTGACAAAAATCAAGAGCGAGAGATTGTGCCCGAAGCTGACAGGACACCCCAGGATGGTGAACAAGTAGATGTTCAGAACCATGACGAAGATATTGCTCAACAAGATGAACCAGACCAGGAACAAAGGCCGGCTCTTCTGAGGTATGTCACATATCACTCTACTGACAATATAATTGGTGACAGATATGGGAACATCCTGACCAAGAAATTTGGCCAAAGAGAACGTTTGTCTTCTCTCGTGTGTTGAGCCCAAAACCACCAGAGAAGCCCTTGAAGATGAAAATTGGGTCAAGGCCATGGACGAAGAAATTGAGCAAATAGAAAAGAATGACACATGGGAACTTGTGCCAAGACCTCATGACAAAAATGTCATTTGGACTAAATGGGTTTACAAAAACAAACTAAATGAGGATGGCAAAGTCATCAGGAATAAAGCAAGGCTGGTTTGCAAGGGCTATGCTCAGAAAGCTGGACTAGACTATGGAGAAACTTTTGCACCAGTAGCCAGACTGGAAGGGGTGAGAATTCTTCTTGCCTATGCAGCTCACAAAGGCTTTAAAGTGTACCAAATGGATGTGAAGTCTGCATTCCTCAATGGAATACTGGAAGAAGTCTACATTGAGCAACCAGAAGGGTTTACATCTGCTCAAAAGATTGATATGGTCTACAAACTAAAAAAGGCTCTCTATGGGCTCAAGCAGGCCCCAAGGGCTTGGTATGAAAGGTTGCATTCATATCTTCTGACAATTGGATTCATCAGAACCGGTGACAACAGCAATATGTATCTTAAAACTGGAAAGGATGGAAATCTAATTGCTGAAATCTTTGTTGATGACATCATCTTTGGAGGAGATGACAAAATGAGCAAAGCATTTGTTGAAGAAATGAAGAAAGAATTTGAGATGTCTATGATAGGGCCCATAAAATTCTTTATTGGACTACAAGTCCATCAACTAAAAGAAGGTATCTTCATCTCTCAGTCCAAGTACATAAAAGAAATTCTCAAGACTTTTGGACTAGAAGAATCCAAACCGGTTGGAACTCCAATGATAACTAATCTTAAGTTATCAAAGGAAGATGATGCCAAAGAAGTAAATGAAACAATGTATCGGTCCATGATAGGAAAATTGCAGTATGTTGTTCACAACAGACCGGACATTGCTCATGTAGTTGGCATAGTGGCAAGATTCTCTGCTAATCCCAAAGAAACACATCTAATTGCAGTAAAGAGAATCTTCAAATATCTAAAGGGAACCGAGGAATATGGCTTATGGTTTCCACACAAGGGTGGATTCCAAATTAAAGTCTACACAGATGCAGACTGAGCTGGCAACGTGGATGATAGAAAGAGCACAAGTGGTGGTGCATTCTTTCTAGGTGGAAGAATAGTATCGTGGACAAGTAAGAAGTAGAATTGCATTTCACAATCCACTGCTGAAGCTGAATATGTTGCTGCTGCAATAAACTACACACAGGTGATCTGGATCAAACAACTGCTGGATGGTATTCAGGAACAGGTACCTGAACCGATCGCAATTCACTGTGATAGTACCAGTGTCATAAACATATCCAAAAATCTTGTTATGCACTCCAAGACCAAGCACATTGCCATCAAGTATCACTACTTGAGGGAACTTGTACAGAACAAAGAAGTAAGATTGGAGTATGTGTCCACCAAGAACAGATTGTTGATATATTCACAAAGCCATTACCAAAGAGTACTTTTGAGTATCTCAGAGGTAGACTGGGGGTTGTGCGCCTCTCAGATCATCAGTAATCATCAACAGGAAGTCATCAGTTCATTATGATTCAAACAAAAGGTTACATCTTATCTTTTATAAACTGATGAAAAGGACTGCTGCTTGCAGGGGGAGCAGAGTATGCAAATCTCTCTAATTAACCTTTTGGCATTCTATTGTCAAAAAGGGGGAGAATATGATTACCTATCATATTTTTGCCATCAATGCCAAAGGGGGAGATTGTTGGCATCACTAACCGGTAAGCTCTCTTAAGCTCTCTACCGGTCCAAGTGTTGTCATTGATTGGCAAAAGAGGATAGAGATTTGTTGTCTCTATTAAGAGAGGCTGTGAAACTGGTCACTACACTAAGCATCAGCAACCGGATAATACACTCAGCAGGGAAGAGAGTATTATAGTATCAACCAAGGACTTACCTTCAAGCCGGTATAGACAAGTACAAATAAAAGCATATCCAACTAATGTCTATAACACAACCGGGACAGTGCAACCGGTAATCTACGCAAAAGGAAGCACACCAAGGGCGTGTAACCGGTAAGCCAAGAAAGAGACAGCAGCAAGTCTAAGACTCTTACCTATTTATAGCATGAAGAGCTCAACCGATATATTAGAAGACTCTGGTATGAACCGAGGAAGTCATAGTCAACTGTCTATTCCAACCAACTCTTCTTGACCGGGATTTATTGCAATAAATCCGAGTGATCTTGAGTTGTCTTGGTGATCGATTTGAGGCGCAGGTAAAGGATTTAAAGCCTAAATCAATGGTTTCTTGAGGCGCGACTGACGGATTTAAAGCCCGGTTCAGTGGCTTTAAATCAAGGTGTTATCTCTTATGAAGAAAGGACTGCCTGACACGCAACTGTTGTTTTCTTCATGTAGTGGATGAAGTCAGAGCTTGCATCGGATGCTTGCTCAAAGAACAAACACTTCACTGAGTGATGTATTCGTAAGATCTCAGAATTAGGTCATGCATTTGAGGCGCAGTTAGGGCAACAAAATTGAATATATTCTTATGTCTGTTGAGAAGAAGAATTGCCTTCATTCTGCCGAGAAAAAGAGTGCACCTATATGCTATAGTAGCAAGGGTTAGAGAAAATTGACAAAGAGAGATAATAGGTTGTGCAAGGCAGCACAACAACAGTTGAGAATACTCCTGTGTTAACCGGTGATAATTCTCAGAAGAGCACAAGTAGAGATCACATCTGGCTAAGCAGAGCCTTCTGTAAAGATCTTAATTCTATTGTTTTCTAGCAAACTACAATAGACAAATCCCAGTATTTGGGTGGACTCTAACAGGTCCCTTGTATCAAAATCCCTTAACCGAGTGACATCTTTTAAGGTGTTTGAAGTCCCTTAACCGGGCAAGTCTTAACAGACCTTACTGTAACAAATCCCTTGACTGGGTCGCACCTAGCAAGTGTGTTTTATCCCTTGACCGAGAAGGCTCTTAACAAGGCGTACTTCAGAAGAGTACAAATATTGTGAGGTCTCCTCACACTGTGGTTTTCACCCTAACCGAGTTTCCACGTGATAAATCTGGTGTCACTTTGTGTTTGTTCACTTGCTATTTTATTTGCTTAGAACTGCTTGTTTTTGTGCTGTAAGTTTACTTCACTGGATTAGAAAAAAAAAGGGAAAGATTTTTCAAGTGCTGATTCACCCCTCCCCTCTCAGCACCGATTGGGACTGTCACATCATTGAAGGCTGAAAGCATTTATAGTTTCGAAAATGTCACTAAATTACTAGTTAATTAGCAATGGAAGACAAGGGTGCTAATTATCAATTCATGAAGAATTGATCTATCTTAAAAGAGCACGAGCAATATCCACATAGAGCATCATAGGTGACAGTGATCATAAGAAGATATCACTAAAATAATTAGTAAAAACGATTAAGACAAACTATCCTTAAGGAGAATATAAATCACGGAAAATATATAATGTTGTCATCGCCATATCAAACACTTGAAATAAGAGAAACAAACTAATTAATAGAAGTATCGATCTTACTAGAGCTGTCTTTTGTATACAACAAATATCGAAGATCTTTTGGATAGACAACATGACGCTAAACTAGCTAATCGATAATTAAAAGAGGTATGATTAATAATACCATAATTAGACACTGATTAGCTATGAAGACAAGTCTAGGCAATAATCATAGTGATGGGGTTCCTATATTATATCCGGCAATAGATATCATGCAGGCATGCCGCTAATAGTCGAAGTATCCAAGAAAGCGGTCAAAGGAAATATATTCCTATATTACAAAGGCAACGCCCATATGTTGTTAACTATAAACAATTCATTAGTTAATAATCATGAAAGGAAGACAGCGATTAGAATTAGATTATGAAAAGGAAAGATAAGGCTGCGATCAACCAAAAGACATGAGGCATATCTCAATCATTACAACACTTCCTTCACAATTGACAATATATGTAGGAATTCGATCTCAATTTAGAAAGGATAAATTTAGGAGATCATTAAAGAATAAGAGATTATAAATATAATGGATACTCTTCGAGGAAGAGATGAGAAAGGAAATGAGTCGTTTACAAAGCTGGTAAGTATTGTGCGACAGAAAATTATGCCGTAACATATCTATGAGTTAAATACTAATTTACAGAATATTATATCTAAATTCTATCAGGGATAGGGAATCCTTACATGGTCTACTATATATATATACAACGGACAATAATAAAGATAAGAAAGGAATTCTAAGAGACATCAATGAGCAAAGAAACCAGAATCAATACGCCTTCAATCAGAATCAATACGCCTGGAATTATTTCTAGGTGAAATCAGATTCAGAGAGAAGTATATCCATTCGTAAGAATCAATACTTATGCAAACAAAGATAATATCCTAAGTTATAGAGACAAACAGATCCAATCTGAATGTTGACGATGAGGTATTATCAATTGGAAACTTTTACTTATGTTTATTAATCAGAGATCTAGTCCGAGCATAATAAATCTTTTGAGACCGTATATATTGGCAGTGGTCAGACATATGCATATGTGAGAGAAAAGAGACTTGGATAGAGATGATATCTCGTCCAAGGTTTGTATGAGGGATATGTCAATTTAAGACAATCCTAGAGGCCTTAGTGGAGAGAACTCAAAGAAGATGGCAGAATAGCCGAGGACTGTTCTAGGATTGGCCACCCAATCTTTCAGAACCCAGAAGGTCCTCAATAGAGGGTTAGGAAGCCAGATTTGAATTCTCCCTGAGGATTTAGTAAGATTAGGAAAGGTGTCTAGATATGGTTTATTGCATTTAAATTTATATTTATATATATATATATATATATCTATATATATATATATATATATATATATATATATATATATATATATCAGTCTTCAACTGACACTTTTTGCAGGCCCATTCATCAAGGAACCAGCATCGGAGGTGGGGACACTACAATTTTGCCCCTAATCCCTGATTTGATTTGGTTGAATTCTCCTCTAATCCACCTTCTACGCTTATTTTCTGTCATGTCCCCTCTATAGTGACCTGTCATTTTTCAGTGGATTTGCCTATCATGGACTCTCGTAGGCAGATGGTTTTGGTGAGAGAGTCATTCTGATGATTATTTGGGGATTGGATGGTCTTATTTGCTTTTGGAGAGATGGTGTTTATCATATTTTTTATTATAATGTGTTATGTGGGGCCAAAATGTTATAATTTTGAGTTGAGTTGCACTTTTTATTTTATAAAGTTACTTTTTATATAAAAGTGCATTATAAAAGGATTTTATAAGAATATTTTATGGATACTTCTAAAAGTTCTAGTGGCTTCTTAGAAAAGTGAATAAATAGAGTGCTCGGCCTCTCATTTGGACATCCCATGACTTGAGTTTACACTACTTTTCTCTTTGAGCATTTGTGGCGCCATCTTGGTCTGCAGATTGTCATTTGATCATTAGGAACGGAGTCTCCTAAGGATTTGCATAACTGAGGAGGTGAAATATCCTTTGAAGGGTTGCATTTTGGAAGTGGTATTCAGCCATTTCAAGTTGAGCTTATTTGGAGTTCTCAGATTTACTTGAGGGTTTGAGTTTTGGTTGCAAGAGGAAAAAAGTAGGTCCAAAAAAGCAGATTCGAAAAAGCAAAGCGAAAAAACAGATCCGAAAAAACAAAGCGAAAAAGCAGATCCGAAAAAGCAGTCCGAAAAAGCAGATCCGAAAAAGCAAAGTGAAAACGCAGATCCGAAAAAGCAGAGCGAAAAAGCAATCCGAAAAATTATTGCAGCCATCTACAATCAGGTTCCTCACTTCTCATTTGGCATTTGCCATATTTTCTGAGAAATGTATGCTTTCAGCTGAGTACAAAATATAGCTTCAACACTTTACTATTTTACATTGTACTTGTCTTTGTTTGCCATTTGGCATTATTGGTATCAAAGGAAGGCTAGGATTTTGCAAGTGAAAGGGCATTATAATTTTCAGTCTATCTATATTGTAAACCTAGGGTTTGATGATCATATTATTGACTGAAATATGTAAGGCATTATTGCAAATTGTTGATATATGAATGGCATATGGTTTTGAGCAATTTCCTACATCATTGATAGTGTTTTAGATGGTATTTGGTTGCTATCTATTATTCTGAAATTTTGGGACAGCGAACTCATATATTGCAAAATAATTTTCTATCTACATTTTGAGTTTGCATTTTTGAGGGGTTTTTAGTGGCCTATTAGTAAGGGTCATTACATTTTCACTCCTCCTGCTCTGATTTTGTGCTTTGAATTGATTTTGAAAGGATGTAATTCATCTCCCATTTATAGCAATCATGAGGCTTGTTGAAGCAGTGCGATCTAATTTAATGAGAGCTGACCTTGTTGCTTTGTTTTACCAATTTCAAATTTTGCCAAAATATTAACATCTTCCCTCGGTTGCAATTTGGAAGAAAAGCTGCAAATCCAAATTCTTGGGGTGGAGGGGGGGAGGGGGGGCTGATTTATATAGTAAGCTGGAAATGCATTTTTTGAATTTTAAACTTAATGAACTCCTTTTGTCCTTGGGCGCATTTGCAAGGTGGAGCTGGAAATGCATTGCAAGGATGGGCTCGATTTCACTTAGGAGCCGGAAATGATTAATTTCTTGGGCGCAAATCCTAATGCAAGCTGGAAATCCTTCACATTTTGGGCGCAAATTCAAGTTTTTGTAATTCTCATTTGAGACCTAATTGATCTCTTTGCATTTTTTACTTAGAATTTCCCCTTATCTTCCTTTAGCAACTTGAATTCCGATTTACACTTAGCATTTCCAATTTGAATTTGAATTGTGATCTCCACTTAGCATTTTCCAAATTTGACACTTAAGACCTGGACTCCCAATCCTGACAAGCTTTAAACATCAGTTCATAATTTTGATGACATTTCACAATATTTTGACTACTTTTTCACTTGGTGACATTTTCACAACTTTTTCCTCAACTCCCAACTTTGGCAATCACAACTTCTTCAACTACATACTTCTCTACTGAATTGATCAAAGTTCCATTCTTCACTTGACAAGACTCAACTGCTAGGAGACTAAGAGATCGAAATACTGCCAAGCTAAGCAAAACTAACAAACACCCACAACAAACTATGCTAACAAGCAGAAAAAAGAGGGGGTCCCCATTTGCAATGGGGCGCATGTGTTTACAACACAACAAATCCCTTTCTCGAGACTAAGGCCTTTTGAGTTAAGGCAGCCCTTGAGTTGGTCCATAGCATAGTTACAAGACTCGGACTCCCCTCGAACTCGTCAAGCTAGATTCGGGCTCGGACTCAGACTCAATGTCCAAACTTGGTAAGGACTCGGCAAATTGAAAAACCCAAGAAATTCAAAGATTTTTAAGGATTTAAAACTTCTTTCATGCATCATTCTATCAATTAACATCAAAGACACAATAATTGAGATAAATAGAAGCTGCTTTGCACACATATACAAGTTTACATTGATCACACAAGTATAAATGCGAATTTCTGAAGGAAATAAGTTAACTGTTAAACTAGTTACTAAATAACACATTAGAAATATGAAATATAAATAGTGTCATTGTCTACAATATTCATGGAATATGAAATCCATGGAATCAAAAGTTCAAAACATATATCAAAATAAAAGCTAGAGCCTAGAAGACTAAGGCCCTATGTCTTCTTGCGTGTACGCCTAAGATAGGTCATGGAAGATTCTACAGCCATCTTCTGTCCCTATTTCTGAGGCTCAACCTCAGTGGCATCCTCATCATCTGTAATATCCCCAACTAGGATATTGTCTCAAATCTGATTTTGGTTGCCAATTTTGAATGTTTGACATTTAGTCAAACACTTTGCAAGCAAACTGATAAGCTGGTTTCACCATTAATTAGATTTTTCAATGATAAAGTGGCACAAGGAGAAAAGGGATAGCTAGGGCCTAAGGGTGCACCTGATCATCCAGCCACCTTGCAAAGTAAACACAACGAAAGCACACAACACAGAGAACAACACTAAGAAGAGAAGGAAGGCAAATACTTCAATAATTCGTCCAAATATCTACATACATGCCCGGCTGTGAGGCCTTCCGGGTTATGGCCAATCAAGCTTTTCGAAAATTCAAACTCTTTCTTCTACCTTCGTCCCACTTCCACACTACTTTTTTGTACCTAAACACACCTATTTATACTTGGCAAAAAAACAACTTACAGAGGATTCTAGATTACTACAAATAGAAGGCCGACCACAAAACGGTCTACACACATCCCAAGACAAGATCCCAATCATTAAATTCGCAAACCAAATTAAATACATAAGTTGGCTCAAACTAAGAACCAAACACAGACAAACTCGATCAAAGGAGAACCAAGCATCAGCAAATAACAAGTTCACTTGGCACAGGAAGGAACGCTCGGTCAACATTGGACAACTCGGCACATACAGGAACTCGGCCAACACTAGACAACTCGGCACTTACTGCAGCTCGGCAATTACTGGCAGAATGAACAAAATGAGTAGGATAGCAAGGCAACGCAGGATGCTCCTACATCAGACAACCAAGGCTGAAAGAAAAGATTCTCCTAAATCATTGAGATGTCACAACCCGAGCTGAATCCAACTCAGATTGAGAAATCCATGTAGCATCTTCAATTGGTCTATTCTTCCACTTCACCAAATATTCATGGTAATCCTTTCCTCTTGTGCTTTTACCAATCCTCTGATCCAATACCTGTTCAACCTCTTCAACTTGCTTCTTAGGATAATCATATGGTATAACAACTTCATCATCTGACTCATGATACTTATGCAAATCAGCAATATTGAATATAGGAGATATATCCATGTCATCAAGTAACTCAACTTCATAAGCAATACCACTGTCAAACTTCCTCAAAATTCTACAAGGACCAAACTTCTTCATTTTCAGCTTACTGTATGTTCCAGTAGGAAATTTGCCCTTCTTCAAATGAACCATCACCTTATCGCCAACTTCAAAAACAAGATGTCTCCTAGACTTGTCAGCATTATCCTTATACTTCTGATTATTTTGTTCCAACTTCAACTTCACTTCCTTATGTAAAGACTTCATAAAATCAGCAAATACTTCCCCTTCAGCACTTCTCTTTTCTTCACCAACAACATCCCTCAAATCTGATGCTCCTCTAGATTGCATTCCAATAACAATCTCAAAAGGTGTTTTTCCTTAACTCCTATTCATAGAATTATTATATGAAAACTCAGCTTGTGCCAATACCATATCCCAATTACACGGCTTATCTCCAACTAAACATCTCAACAAATTACTCAAGCTTCTATTCACAACCTTTGTCTGTCCATCTGTCTGTGGATGTAATGTAGAACTAAACCTCAACTCAGTATCCATCTTCTTCCACACAGTCCTCCAAAAATAACTAACAAAACTGCTATCTCAGTCAGAGATAATACTTCTTGGTAATCCATGCAATCTAACAATCTCTTTGAAGAAAATCTCAGCAATATGCACAACATCTAATGTTTTCTTACATGGTATGAAATGTGCCATCTTAGAAAATCTATCCACAACAACAAATATGGAATCATACCCTCTTGTTGTCTTAGGTAATCCAAAAACAAAATCCATATTGATGTCACTCCAAGGTTTCTCTAGAACAGAAATAGGTGTATATAATCTAGTATTCTGACTTACTCCTTTTGCAACTTGACAAATTCCACAACTCCTTACGAACTTCTAAACATCCTTATACATATGTGGCCAATAATACTTTTCCTTAAGCAAACTCAATGTCTTATCAATTCCAAAATGTCCAGCCAATCCACCACAATGCTTTTCCTTAATCAAATTAATTCTCATGGAACTTCTTGGTATTCACAACTGAATTCCTTTAAACAACATACCTTCTTGAATGAGATACTCCTCAAACTTACTCGGTTGTTCTGATAGATTTGGTGCTATGCACTCTCTCCATGCCTCGAAAAAATCGAGGTCAATATCATACAGCTCCATCTCATCAAAACCAAGAACTGCAACCTTCATCTCGGTCAACAAAGAACGTCTTCTACTTAGTGCATCTGCAACTCGGTTAGTGACTCCACTCTTATGCTTGATCACAAATGTGAAACTCTGTAAATATTCAACCCACTTCATATGTCTCTGATTCAACTTATGTTGACTTCCCAAATACTGCAAAGCTTTATGAGCAATATACAACACAAACTCATTTGGTATCAAATAATGTCTCCACTTTTTCAAAGCTTGAACAATAGCATAGAACTCTTGATCATACACAGAATACTTCCTTTTAGCATTATTCAACTTCTCACTAAAGAAAGCAACAGGTTTGTCCTCTTGACTCAACACAACTCCTATTGCACTACCACTTGCATCACACTCAACTTGAAATACCTTATTGAAATCAGGTAAAGCTAACACATGTAACTCGACAACTTTTTGTTTCAAAGTCTCAACATTCTTGTTAGCTCCATGTGTCCACTTAAAATCATTTTTATCTCCTCTCATAGTCTCAGTCGTAGCATTACAAACAGAACTGAAATTCTTAATGAACTTTCTATAGAAACTAGTCAAACCATGAAATGATCTTACCTCACCCACATTCTCAGGTGTAGGCCACTCCAAAATTGCTTTAACCTTCTCAGGATCCATTTTCAAACCATCAACTGAAATCACAAATCCTAAATATACAATCTCTTCTTGCATAAAGAAACACTTCTTCAAATTAATCAACAGCTTCTCCTCTTTCAGTCTTTGCAACACTTGTTTAATATGCTCAAGGTGTTCTTCCTTAGTTTTACTGAATATCAGTATATCATCCAAATAGACAATCACAAACTGACCCAAAAATCTCTTTAGAACTTCATTCATCAACCTCATGAAAGTACTAGGTGCATTAGTCAAACCAAAAGGCATAACCATCCACTCATACAAACCATCTTTTGTCTTGAAAGCAGTCTTCCATTCATCACCTTCTTTGATTCTGATCTGATGATAACCACTTTTCAAATCAATCTTGGTAAAATACTTTGCTCCACTCAAACAATCCATTATGTCATCTATCCTCGGCATAGGAAACTTATACTTCATTGTTATCTTGTTGATAGCTCTGGAATCCGTACACATTCTCCATTCTCCATTCTTTTTAAGTGCTAGCACAGCAGGGACAGCACATGGACTCAAGCTTTCTCTGATCAAACCTTTTTATAACAACTCCTACACTTGTCTGTTAAGTTCTTCATTCTCAGTAGGTGTCAATCTATATGGTGCTTTATTCGGCAAACTAGCTCCAGGAATCAGATCCATACAATGACATATACTTCTTATTGGTGGTAAACCATCAGGAATATCCCCTACAACAATCTCCTTGTATTCATTCAACAAGTTTTCAATTTCTGCTGGCATTCAGTCTCTACTATTTTCTGTCACTTGGCCATTACTATCACAACTCAGCCTCTTAGGAATTATAGCAAAACAGACTTGGTTCTTCTTCATGTCTTTTTCAAATTGTTTTCCATTAACCATGCAAATTTTCACAGTAGTACAGTTTATCTCCTCTGGAATCTCAATCAAAGGTAACAACGTTTGCTTTCTTCCATTCACCCAAAGAGTATATTGATTCAATCTACCGTCATGCACAGCATATCTATCATACTGCCAAGGTCTACCCAACAGAATATGACAACAATCCATAGGCATAATATCGCACAGAACTTCATCAAAGTAACTTCCAATTTTGAATTTCACAATACATTGCTCACTTACCAATAATTTATGCTCATCCTTGATCCATGATACATGATAGGGTTTAGGGTGTCTCAAACTCTGCAATTAAAACTTTGTAACCATCTCCTCTAATGCCAAATTCACTGAACTGCCACTGTCAACAATCACTTTGCAACATTTTCCTATCATCTTACATCTGGTTTTGAAAAGACTTCTCAGGACAGGTTCTTCATCAACTCTTTTATTACACAAAGTTCTCCTTACCATCAGATTTTCTCCATCCTCGGGCCTACTTGATGAACCCTCAAGATTCTCTTGTACCACAACATTTCTATGACTTTGTTCATTCCCATCAAAGTGTCTGCACTCAAAGGATCTATGCCCTTCTTTGCCACATCTGAAACAATTACCACTAAAATTGCCTCTAGAATAAGAATTACCTCTTCCTCGGTATGAACTAGTACCTCCTCAGTAAGAACTACCACCTTTCCACTCGGTCTTACTTTTATCTTCAGTTTTCCACTCAGATTTGCCCTTGTCTTGCGCAGAGTTATCAGATCTGCCACCTTCACCATAGGATCTACCTCTGCCTCTCTGGAATCTACCACCTCTACTTCTTTGTCTTTGCTCATGCTTCTTTGTCAAGATCTCCTCAGCTTTCAAGGCATATTGATATGCTTCTTCCACACTACCCAATTTCACAAAACTTATTTCATCTTGAATTCTAGATCTCAATCCATTCAGGTACCTTGCAACTTTAACAACCTCATCATCCACATGTCCAGATCTAAAGTCCAGTCTATAGAATTCCTCAGTATATTCCTTCACAGTCATGTCCCTTTGTCTAAGGTTTTGCATCTTCCTCAACAAGCTAACTTGGTAATCAGCAGGGAGGAACTTCTTCTTCACCCATTTTCAACCAAGTTCTGATCTTCTCTTTTCCTCTTCTTTGTCTATCAGTTTGCAAATGCCCCCACCACAGTGAGGCATGACCTTTCAACCTAGTGACTGCAATTTTCACCTTCCTATTCTCAGGAGTGCTTTCAAACTCAAAGGACTTTTCCATATCAAAGATCCAATCCAACACAACATTTGTATCCAACTTTCCATCATAAGGAATAACTTCAACAGCAGGGTTTGAATGTGCCCTAAACAATACTCTCAACAATCTTTCCTCATCTTGATCTTCCTCAGGTTCTGGATTAGGGTTTGGTACTTCTACTTCATCATCACTTACATCATCAAGATGCACTCCTCTCCTCTGGGTTGTCTCCATAGCATCTAATCTAGATGCAATTTGTCTTAACATGTCCATTATGGCATTATCAACATTTCCTCTACCTCAAACCATCTTGATAAATAGGTTCCTGCAAGATCGTAACCCTCTGCAAGTTATAAGACAAATTCGCAAATCTGCCACCCTACAACCAAATCCAACTCCGGGTTCTACACAATCCAATCTCCTTAAGGAGGAACCTCAAACTCTAATACCACCTGACGCAAGGAGAAAAGGGAAAGCTAGGGCTTAAGGGCGCACCTAACCATCCAACCACCTTGTAGAGTAAACACAATGGAAGCACACAACACAGAGAACAACACCAAGAAGAGAAGGAAGACAAATACTTTAATAATTCATCCAAATATCTACATACATGCCCAACTGTGAGGCGTTTCGGGTTATGGCCAATCAAGATTTTCGAAAATTCTAACTCTTTCTTCTACCTTCGTCCCATTTCCACACTACTTTTTTGAACCTAAACACACCTATTTATACTTGCCAAAAAAACGGCTTACAAAAGATTCTAGATTATTACAAATAGAAGGCCGACCACAAAACGGTCTGCACACATCGCAAGACAAGATCCCAATCATTAAATTCGCGACCCAAATTAAATACATAATTCGGCTCCAACTAAGAAGGAAACACATACAAACTCGGTCAAAGGAGAACTGAGCATCAGCAATAACAAATTCACTCCGCACAAGAAGGAACGCTCGGCCAACACTGGACAACTCAGCACTTACTACAGCTTGGCAATTACTGCAGCTCGGCAATTACTGGCAGAATGAACAAAATGGGCAGGATAGCAAGGCAACCCAGGATGCTCCTGCATCATAAAGACTTGCAAACAGCCATCTAATATCATTCAAATTGCTTAATATTCAACATGGTGTTTTGTCAAATACTTGGCAAAACATATCATTCTGAAAATGCACTATCTAATCAAAGACATTTTGTCATACAATTTGCATACAACCAATTGCTGCAACTACTCACGAGAAATCCTCTTGATTCAATTCTGCAAATGAATTACATACAATGATCAACTAATATTATGAGGAACGAATTTATTGCAATTAGAGAAACCTAGAATAAGATCGTTGTTGTGCATTTATCATCTCAGATTGGAGGCAGCTATCTATAGCTTCTTGAAGGATTTAATCGACAGCCCAGATGTGCCTTCCACTCCCAAACGCAACCTTCTATGTTGAAACCGCTGCCTCTATAGAACCCAGCCGTTGTTTGAAGGTAATTGGCGGCTCTCTAAACCTCCAAACGCAGACCTCAATTCAACCACAATTTGAGCACAATGATGGCTCTGGAATGAACCACCTTCCAAGCACAATTCACTGGACTGTTTCACCAATTCAAAGTGCACAACAGTTGTAGAAATTCACAATGTCTCAAAACCTTTCACAATTTCATAAAATCAAATGCATAGAATAAATTGCTTTTGCACAAAGCATTTGCTTTTATAATAAAAGATATCTTCTTCAAGACACCAAAGGCAAATAAAAATAGCTTCTCTCACACACTTTTCACTTAAATGCCCTTTGCTTTATACTTGGGCACATATTTGAATAATATAATTTATTAACTCCCTTTGGCTCAAAAAATGACCTTTTCATCAATATCATGATATTCTGACACATAAGGTCATTGTTTCGTGTGCCCAAGATTTAAAACTCTTCAACCCGGTTCCAATGAGCTATGACACTAAGGAGGCCAATATACAATACCAGCAAAAATAGCAACCTTAGTGTATTTAATTAAATAATAATCATAATTCACCCATCTTGTGAAAATGACTGAAGAAGCATCAGAATCGAAATCTAACAACACAGGCATGATCCTGATGAAGAAAGACAATGAATGACCCTGACGGGGTGACTTACTAAAAATAGACGCTCCCTCCAAGATTCTTGGAGCCCAAACCGTAAGCCAAAAATAAAAACTAAGAGTATCATTCAACTCCTCTTAACTCATCTGAGCTCATCAGAACCATCCATTGACTTACTATTAATAGTAAGTCCCACCAAACGGAGCCATAACCCTCAACAAGATCCTCTAATCACCAGTATTAGCCTACAAGGACCCAGTAATAGGCTAAATCCATCCACTATCATGGTCATGCTAAAAAGGGGACATTACAGTCCTCCCTCCCCAAGATTGCTTGTCCTTAAGCAATCACAGGAATCAAAGAAACACAATGATCCACCCGGATCCCAAGAATAAATATGTATAATGTCACTGGCGTCACCTGCAAACTCTTGTGACGATAGCACAATCCACAAAGCTATCCTAAACATAGTATCACCATACCAACAATGGTGACTCACCCAATCCGCAGTGCCAGTCCTATCTCCACCAAAATCCCAGTAGAGACGAAACTCACATCCATCCATAACAAAGAAATATGGATATCCAATATCATAACTCAGATATCTATCCTCTGCAAAACCATTATGGATATGCTGACTCTGCAAGTAGCCTCCTAACTTGCAACAACTAACCCCATCAACTATAGATGGTGAAAACCCATCCCATAAAGGATGGTATGAATCTAGAGCCAACCCACTCCTACATGAAATCAAGTCCTCTACCTGAGGGTCAAAAGAGAAATGATGAACACTCCTCACTGTGTAGTTGCGATAAAATGCTCTGATCTCCGTAAGAGGCTCATCATCATCAAACCGAGAACCAAAAGATGGCTCCAATCTCTATTCGAACAACTAGTTGGGCAGGATCCCGGGTAACCCTCTCAACAAACCCTACCACAAAATCCCTGTGCGGAAGCATTGTAGTCAAAGTCTCTACAATCTTTCCCACCAAAACCTGAATACCGCAAGAACCCTGGATTAGAGTACCCTCAGAAGCTCCAAATGGTCCCTCCTAAAATCTTGGACTCTCAAGCAGATACTCAATGAATGACTTTGTGCAATAGAAATTATATGAAGTAGCATCAACCTACTCCCCTGCAACCCATAGTTGATCCCTCTGAAACTGTGGCACTACCAACTATCTATCACTATCAGTTGTATGAGATAAAGTAACAAATTTGCCTTCGGAAGAAGGAAACAAATCAACACGAGAGCTAACCACCAACCCAAATGATACCCTGCCCATATCCTGTGAAGAAGATGGAGTAGTGTCATGAACTGGCACAAAACTCTCTAATGAATCCACAACTACTACATCAAGACTCTCAATAACTTGTTTTGTACCATTTGTCATCATGCTAACTACTGGAGGACCTAGTACAACAGGAAGCTCTATGCAGTCCTCCACTGATGCACTCATCTCATCTGTAGCTATTGCACTCATATCAAGGATTGATGTAACTGCATCCTCATCACATCCATCATCCCTATCCGTAGAAGTCAACTCACCACCCACCACTATATGTAGTTGAACCTCATCTGGGGCTGGCGTAGACTGTATCCTATCCAACTCCACGACCACCTCTCTCAACTATAGCTACAACAACTAGAGAGCCAACTGGGTGCTCTCCAATACCTCAGAAGTTGCCTCAAGCTCATGGGTAAGCTCAACCACCTCCTCTTTCCCTAACAATGCCTCGTAACAAGTGCTGCCCCACTCAAGAAGGTAATCCATGTCAGCTACCAACTGTAAACAATTATGCTTCAAGATCCTGACAGCCTCTCAAAGTGAATTAATCTCTACTAGGGAAAGGCATCTACCACCATGCTCATCTAACATAGGAGCACCCCAACCATATACAGCTAACATCTGTCGGATAGCATCATAATGCTCAAGAGCTGAAGAAATATTACTATCGCTCACCCTCAGTTGTCTGGTCACATGATGTCTCTGCATACCCTGGCTTCCATGTACGCTCTTTGACTCACTAACTGCATTGTAATAGGAAGTTGTATCCTCACTGCTCACCATATGATCACTAACATCATGTGCGCTAACAACCTCACACATGTCCATCAACGAGGTACTGCTACTGGGTACCTCTACAAGTATCTCATCTAAAGAAGTGGAAGCCACAACTATATCAAACTCCTTGCATGCCTTTGCTTCCCCCTCCATAATAAGTCCCTATAAACCATGATCTTGGGACCTATCATCATCCCATGACAACTCCGAGTCATCACTTAATGTCTGGCATGATTAACCAGACTTGTTGTAGCATGAGACATCTTCATACAAATCATCAGAGGTGCCCATAACACTAGTATCCACATCGTCTAATTGAGACTCCTTTGCTATTTCCTGTTGCTCCATACATAACTCAATGTCAACATGTAGATCAACATCACTATGGCATGAATCTACATCGTGTAACTCCTCCTCAACACTCAAATCGTGAGTGTTATCACCAAGTGACTCCATGCCCTCATCTTCTACACATGAGAAGAATATTGTCCCTTGCACTGACCCAACACTATGACTGCTGCCATAAAATCAGAATTGTCAATGCTCATATCCTCCTCGCCGTCTTCAAAAACAACACTCTCATCAGGAAAGTCTAGACTAGCAATGGTATCAACTGCATCTTCTACACTCACATTATCCTCAACATCATCAACATACTCACATAAGGGACTGTTGTCCTAAAAATCAGACCTTGTATTACCCATATCCCCACTAATACCAACTGATGTAAGACTGCCATCAAAAGTAGTTAGCATGTCCTCAGCATTTTCCAAAACACTAACTTTGGAATCCTCAAACTGCTGGAACACAATGTTGTTGTCCTCTAATGAAACAGACACATCCACATGTCCCTACGAAAAATCTCCAACATCATAACTGCAAATAGGACTACTGGCCACCCCACTAAGCACAGGATCATCTTCACCATGATCACTAGCTGCTGAAAACTCATTTTGAAGACTCCTGGATGTCTCGCCTGTGAAAATCTCTAGTTTCTCTTCCTTCATTTTCCGTGACGAAGACTTTTTGAAGAAGGAAACCATAAACCTAGCTGCCCTATCAACAATTGCCTCAGTTTCTCCATTTCATTTGCCAAGGCAACTGTTTGCTTCCTGAACTTAGAAACACTACTCAACTGGTTTCCATATTTACTGGACTTCCTGTATTTATCCATGAATAAAATAACTTGCGAGAGTGTTGATCACTCACATATCAAGCATGGGAACTCAAAATTTCCAACTCCACAGGATGGCAGGAAACCGCTCTGATACCATTGTAATATCCCCAACTAGGATATTGTCTCAAATCTGATTTTGGTTGCTAATTTTGAATGTTTGAGGTTTAGTCAAACACTTTGCAGGCAAACTGATAAACTGGTTTCACCATTAATTTGATTTTCCAATGATAAAGACTTGCAAACAACCATTTAATACCATTCAAATTGCTTAATATTCAACATGGCGTTTTGTCAAATACTTGGCAAAACATATCATTCTGAAAATGCACTATCTAATCAAAGACATTTTGTCATACAATTTGCATACAACCAACTGCTGCAACTACTCACGAGAAATCCTCTTGATTCAATTCTGCAAATGAATTACATACAATGATCAACTAATAATATGAGGAACGAATTTATTGCAATTAGAGAAACCTGGAATAAGATCGCTGTTGTGTATTTATCATCTCAGATTGAACGCAGCTATTTGTAGCTGATTGCAGGAATTAATAGACAGCCCAGACGTGCCTTCCACTCCCAAACGCAACCTTCTATGTTGAAACCGCTGCCACTAATTATCACTGCTGCCTCTATAGAACCCAGCCGCTGCCTGAAGGTAATTGGCGGTTCTCTAAACCTCCAAACACAAACCTCAATTCAACCACAATTTGAGCACAATGATGGCTCTGGAATGAGCCACCTTCCAAGCACAATTCACTGGATTGTTTCACCAATTCAAAGTGCACAACAGTTGTAGAAATTCGCAATTTCTCAAGCTCTTCCTTCTGAAACCCTTGTCTCAAAACCTTTCACAATTTCATAAAATCAAATGCATAGAATGAACTGCTTTTACACAAAGCATTTGCTTTTATAATAAAAGATGTCTTCTTCAAGATGCCAAAGGCAAATATTTTCTCTCACACACTTTTCACTTAAATGCCCTTTGCTTTATACTTAGGCACATATTTGAATAATATAATTTATTAACTCCCTTTGGCTCCAAAAATGACCTTTTCATCAATATCATGATATTCTGACACATAAGGTCATTGTTTTGTGTGCCCAAGATTTAAAACTCTTCAACCCGGTTCCAACGAGCTATGACACTAAGGTGGCCAATATACAATACCAACAAAAATAGCAACCTTAGTGTATTTAATTAAATAATAATCATAATTCACACATCTTGCGGAAATGACTAAAGAAGCATCAGAATCGAAATCTGACAGCACATGTGTGATCCTGATGAAGAAAAACAATGAATGAAATTGACAGGGTGACTTACTAAAAATAGACGCTCCATCCAAGATTCTTGGAGCCCAAACCTAAAGCCAAAAATAAAAATTGAGAGCATCATTCAGCTCCTCTAACTCATCTAAGCTCATCGTAACCATCCATTCACTTACTATAAATAGTAAGTCCCACCAAACGGAGCCATAACCCTCAACAAGGTCCTCTAATCACCAGTATTAGCCTACAAGGACCCAGTAATAGACTAAATTCATCCACTATCATCATCATGCTAAAAAGGGGACATTACATCATCCTCATCCTCCTCATCCTCCTCATAATCCTCATCATCCTCAGATCCCTCACTCTCAGCCTCAAGGTCCTCCACCAGGTCTCCTCGCGCTCTAGTCTCCTGTGCCATTGCTACTGCCTCTGCCTCTCGATCCACCTGATCAACCCATTCCAAGTCTTCATCACTAAAGACAGGATCATCAATCTCAGTGTTCCACTCTGCCAGTGGATCAACCTCCTCTAAAATGATAGGAGATGTGTCAGTGCCCAAGATCTGTCTATGATGAAGGCAAAGGTTGTAATGCAGAAACACAAGATCATTCATCCTTTTCACTGCCAACCTATTGCGCTTCTTCGAGTGTATATGCTCAAACATACTCCAATTGCATTCGCATCCTAAAGCACTACACGGCTGGCTCAAGATACGAACTGCAATACAAACTAGAAACTAGCATAAACAATCAACAATCAATATATGAGAGCCAATCAATTTGCTAATCTATTTTCTAAAACCCCTATATTCTTCTCCCAAGCCTTTTTTCTCTCTTCCAAGTGTTTGCAAATGATGGAATGACCTTTCTAGGTCTTAAACAAGAAATATAAAACAAAAAGAATGCTTTAAAATAATTATAAAAATTTGTTTTTTTGCTTTTGACTTTATGTTGGATGCGACAGAGTCCGCATGATGGGACTTGCCGAGTCCATCAAGTCTATGGACTTTGCGAGTTCTGCAAGACTTGGTCAGGACTCAGTTGAGTCAGCTTGCCATGCCAAAAAGACTCTACAAGCCTGACTATGGTTCATAGTGATCTTATGGTATTTTGACTCCATTTCAATGGCCAAGTATGCACTTGCCTCTATTAATGACTTCTCACAACACACATGGGTGTACTTTCTCCAATACAAGAGCAAGGGTTTTCACTACTTTCACAACCTCTAAAGCAGTGTCTGCGGAGAAGCAATCTAGTCTTTCTAGACATAAAATAGACATGGATAATGGGAGTACATGAACCAAGCATTTCAATATTTCTAAAATGAGCATAAAATTCAACATCAATACAAAATTCCTTACGCTACTCCACAGAATGTTGTAGTTGAGAAGAAGAATAAGACATTATGGGAGCTGGCCAATTACATGTTTTAGTCCAAATACATGGCACCCTTTTTTGGGTTGAAATAATCAGTTGTGCTAACTACATTCAAAACCATAAGCCCCATAAGGCAAATGCATATTATCAAAGTTTGAAAACTCGGACTCCAACTTGACTCGGCAACCCAAAATTTTGAGTCAGACTCGAGACACAATATGGACTTGGCAAAAAACTCGACACAAAATTAGCAAAAAAAATACCTCATAATTACAAGAAAAAAAGAAATCAATGCATTTTGAGAACATAAAAGTCTAATTTGACTATCAATTTGCCATAATTCAAACATTATGCCTATCATATGACCCTCACTCTCAAAATTTGAAATTTTAGTTGTTATGTCTATTATGTTCAGGTGCCAGAAGAGTCCAAGCCACCCCCATCGCAAAAGCTTGGTGTAACATAGATTAGTATCTAGATATCATTTATGCATCATACAATAAACATTGTGAAATGCAATATAATCAGTGAAATGAATCATAGATTAAAATACTGCAAGTAGTTGCAGAGCTGGTGCGGCAGGTTGCTTGTATATAAATTCAGCACTGATTTTTGTTAAAACTCACCATAATTTTTCAATTAAAAATCTGCCAAAATTTGTGTTTTTCCCACCAAAAATCACCAAATACACTCCCAAGTATGAAAAATGTTGAAGATTTTTTACACATTAGCTATTTGTTTTTTGTCGAAATCCAACACCCTACGTTAAAAAGAACCTTGCAAATGAAACCTGCAATTATATGCCTTTGAATCTGCAAATGGGTGCTTACAATGTGAGTTAGCTCCTTTGATTGTGCTGCTTTAGGGTTCTCTCTTCTTATTGGGACACACAAATAACAATTTGTTTGACTTTGAATTACCATACTAAATTAATTACATAGATTCAGGCATTTTATATCTATATTTGTGGAAATAATTACCTAGATTGTAAAGATTTGGATATTTTATATTCATATAATGACAGTCTTCTAAAAACTTGTTTTCATAATTTTTATATTATAATATTTTAAAACATTAAAATCATGTTTTTATAGAAAAAAAAATAGTTTTTATTTCTTTTGAATTTTATGTATGTTTTTGATGAATGCTCATTACAACATAATAATTGCAATATGAGATTAACTTGATCTACGATTAAAAATATTTACTATTAATAATAAACTTTTTATGTTAATATAACTGTAAAAAATATAAGCATTTTATACTTTTTTTCTTCAATTAGAATCTATTTTGAGATGGCTATTCTTAACGTATATATGTGTTTTTGAAGAATATTTTAAAAAATTGTCTATTTTCAAATGTTCAATAATCTTGCCGAGTTACTACTGAGCTTTTCCCAAATTTTTGCCAAGTCCCGAGCTTTTAAAATTTTTGGGGCTGCCGCAAGTCCAAGTATTTCAATTATGATATGAATATCAATGGAAAAAAATATCCACCATTCATGGACTATCTTAAATTTTATTTGTTATCCATATCTCTAAGCTTTTAAAATGCCTTTAAATTTAAAAACGGGTTCTTTCCTTTTTTCCAATTTTCTACCTTTCCTTTAAATCCGAATTTTCACAATTTCTTCCCATTTTTTAAATAAATCTTGTAATTTTTGTTTGCTGATTTTTTTCCCCAAAATACTTTTGCTGTTATGATTTATAATTATAGAGAATCGTGACAAACGAGAGACCAATGTTACAACAGATACCCATATAGATGTCAAATCTAGCATAAAGTCTTTCATTTATGATGAAAATAGATTCCAGATCTTGAAGATGCTATGTTCAATTTGGGGGCATCTAACTGGTATAGCAGATTATCCAGTGAATTAATGGTGAAAGCAAATGAAGAAACAATCACAAGCAAATTCAAGTGCAAAACAAAATTTATATGGAGTGCTTTTAAATCCTGTATTTGCACTGCAGCTGCACTTAAATTGGAATCTGTCACTTTATCACCCTCATGCTTACACAAACAAGAAAATAACCTACGGTTAGATGTACCTTAGCAGCACAGTTCAGTATTTGTAACTTGGACTCTAATCCTTCTGTTGGAAAGCATGCAGCCAAGTACTGTAGAAGAGTTGGAACTATCTTAGGAATCAATGTCCCAGTAGAGCTATACTCGCCAACCATCCATATAATTATTGCTCGAGCTGTTGGAAAATTTATTAAATCCAAGCTCCGTATGAGTGGAACAAAAACCTGAATTTCAAATTGATAAATATGTCAAATCTTACAAAACAGCTCAGTCCATGTTTGTCCAATGTCAGGAAAACTGATATATAAACACAAACAAGCATATGATGTTGTAGTTCTAACCACTTCGTGCAAAATGGCATAAGAAACACAAAAAATGAGATGGTCAAATGCTGAATACCTACCTGGATTAACTTTATAAGGAAACATCATTTAGGAATACCACCATACTTCACAGGGAAAGAAAACCATACAATAAAAACAAATTAGGAAGAAAATGCAAGCAGGTGTACATGAAAGTTTGGCAAATATATTGATGAACTAACTTTATAAACATAGTGCATCAACATGATAAGGAATTCAAATCAAAATTAGAAAACAGAAATTCTGCAAAAATGGATCTAGATTAAAAATGAAATTGACCAATTGTTTGACATGTCTTGACAATAGAAACAAGTTAATACCTGTCAAAACTCAATAATCTCAGAGGGCCTGGAAATGTATTTACATTTCAAAGGAAAACACATGAAGACTAACGAGTATTAACAGACAAAGCAAAAGGGAAGGTGGAATTTGTATGTGTGACTCATATTTACATGCACCCAAAACACTAATAGTCATAACAATTAGCTTCATAAGCAACAGAACCAGAATTGCTTAGGATGCATGATGTCGGCAAAGCATGATCTTAGCATGAATGGGGATTGCTTGGGATGCATGATGTCAAAAAAGGGATGATGACAACAGAGGAAAGGTAGAGTTTTGGACTTTCAGGGATGGATGGAAAGGCACGAAGGGATGGGAAAGTCTGAAAGAATTAGAAGAAAGTTGGAGTGGACAGGGAAATGTCGAGGAACCGGACTTTTGAGAAAGGCATGATCGGAATGACAAGTTGATGCAGAGGGTATCAGGATGCAAGGTAAACCCCTTAATTAACCCAACAATTCACTCTTGGATTATCCCAACCTTGAGTTCCCTCAAAAGGCTCACACCCACAAGGCTTTGTTCTAAACAACTCACTAGTGTCTTCCTATGCTTTGATCAATCCTACCCCTCTTGGAATACAACTTCTCACATCAAACTTCCTTACTTGCTCCAGGTCTTCCTTGCATCAAACCCTTGCATCCAAGGATCATACCATCACCACCTTGCAGAGAGGAATTTGGGTGTTATAGATTCCATTTATGATCATATTGATCCAAAAACAAACTTGGTCTTCGATGGGAAAGACCCATTACACCATTTGGGGCTTTTAGCCTTATAAGAGACCTAATGGCTACTAGCCCTCCTAATCGACCTTTTTGGTATTAACTTACAAAACTCCTGAACAAGACCCCAAATAAATCACACTTCTGGATACCCTTTTCCTTGACACAAGATGTACAGAAAAATCAGAACTGGGTTCCACCTTTGACCAGGTCAACTGCACACTACTCAAATAGGCCTATTTGGGCTAATAGGCTTGGTTTACAAAAGAACTCTTCACCAGTTGGGTCCTTTCTCCAATACACCTATTGGAATACCTCTGTACAATCCTAAGAACAACAAATCCACCATCCAATTGCACCCAAACCCCTGTTTGTGATCTCTGCAACACAATTCAAGCATTCCTTGCTTGTCAGATAAGGAATGCCAAGCCTAGGGCATCAACTTAAAAATCACAGATTGGTGGGACTGACCTGATTCTTTTTGCATCTTAAAATACATATGACAACCTAACATTCCCCAAGGTTTTACCCAATTTGACCGGTGGAATGTCAGGTTTCCATGAGTGAACTCCGAAACCCTTGGTTAGAGAGGGTTTTGAACCAGTCTTTACTAAATTTGCTCTAACCTATTCAATTCTACACCAAATCACTTCAAACCAAATGCAACAGAAAGATGACTCACTATTCTACTCAGACATGTGCAAAGATTTAGTCTCCCACTCCGTACACGCCCGTACAACCACAGTAAATGCAAGAAAAACTCGGAATTCACAGAACAGTCCAATCAATTCTATTCAAAACTTCATCATCTCTGTATGCCTCGACCCCTACGAGGCATTTAACAACATTCAGGGACAGCTGGAACCATTTCCAAGTAATTTTCAAATCCAATTAGCCGTTAGAGGCCAATTTGTACAATATGTTTCAAAATTGTAAATATTGCTCTTAGCAACTTTTTAAACACTTAACAAGTTTAAACCTTACTACTCAAAGTACATTGTATATAGGTCCAACATGACCTTTAACATGACAAAACATCAAAGTTATCATTTTCCTACTCTACTTGGCTCCTTGACCAAATTGGACCATTTGAATCATTACAAGCCTATTCAGGACCTAGTGGCTTATAGCCTTACAATTTGGTCTCTAGACCTTACAAAATGGAATGAAATGGTCCAAGGGACCTTATTACATCACAAACAATCAAAAACCAAAGCTTAGCCTTCTTGGATCATTTTGTGCTTCATGGGGTGCCCATGCACCACAAGAAATGAAATGAAATGTTTTTAATGACGTCCACGAGACCACCGGTCTAAGGGACCAAAAAGCAAGTTAGGCATCCTGCTGCGATTTCTCCAAGTTGTTCCTTTTGTTGTGGATCCGGATTAGGAAGCTTGCTGTCTTGTGTAATCTTGCCTCTTCGAAAAGTTCTTTCATGCTGCTCACTTGTAGGCAATCCCTGTACTCGCTGCGAATATCCTCATATGCCCCACATTCCTTAATAAAATGCCATTCTATTTCCACCACTCCCTTGCTGCAGAAAGCACAAATTCTCTCTTCCCACCTCTCTTTAGGGATGATCCATCTACCAGTTTCACATCATAAATGGTGGGAGCTAGTCCTTAACTGAGCAATTAGAATCTTGGCCTTTCCTTTAATTGTGGACCCTAAATATGCTTTATCCCCATGATCCCATGTGTGATTAAATTCCTTAACATAGTAGGCCTTTTTTCTTCCTATCAGATTCGTCCACATGGCAGTTCTGAATTTTTCTAACACCCATTTCTTTATTTCCAGATTGGTGTTTGGGCACTCCTGGAGGGTAATGTTCCATTTGCTCAACCATTTGTTGTTTTGTTTCTTCCACGTTCTTTTCCTACGTGCTAACTCCTCTTCAACCACCAATTTAGGCCAGCAATGCTTATCCATACTTCCCACTTTTTTCAGATAACCTAACAGTCGGATAGCCTAAGTCTAACAAGGACGAAGGGATGAAACGTCCAACAAGTCAAGGATTGAAGCATTGGGGAATCGGGGGAACAAATACCAAGGGATAGATGGAAGAGGAAGTTTGAAAGTCCAACATATAAAGGACTTAGGCTTCAGAAGTATCGAGCTTCAAGGATTGACAATGACAAGGAACGACAATAAAGCAAGGGAGACCCTAATAGTCTGTAAAGCTGATAAATTCAATGCTTAGGCGATTTCACAAGGTCTTTAGGCAGGGTTCTAGAAACAATAGGAAAGGCATGGAAATATGGATACCCCTGAAACTCCAACACTCCAACAAAACAACAACTGCCTGATTTTTGAAATGATTGGAGCGGGAAGTTGGGATTAGTAAGGGAGGTATGCAAGCATGAACAACACCGAGACTCTAACAACTTTCAATCTTAGCCAATTGTAGGTTTTTCAACTTGGGCAACTGACTAAAACATTAAAAGTGGATTAATGCAACAACTAGAGGCAAATTTTGAGCATGATTGGCCCATTTAGATCTCTTAGATTCAGTTATAATTGGCAAGTGATGTAATGAGGACATGAAATACCAAAAATGAGCTTCAAATCTTAGCTGTGCATTTGCATAGTAAGGTTGCACTATGCCTCTTTTACTCTTACTTTAATAAACCCTCAATATCTTAAAATCCAAACTTACAATGGCTGGAGGAGGTATATAAATATCTCGTTTACTCCGTTCGGGGTATATGTTTATTACTTAGAGTAAACAGAAATACAACCAAAATACAATAACATAATAATTCAGATAAAACATATGCAAGGCAAAATAGGCAGAAAGGTATATCTTTTCATTCCATGTAGTGTTTGTACAATGCTAGTTTATTCTTAGTACCAACTTACAGTATATAGCCCTCAACGGTTGGTTAAGAGTACCAACCGTCGCTTCCCTACAACTACCCGAGAACCACTTTGCCATTACATTTCCTTATAAGTAATGAAACATAACAAAACATAATTTATTCCACTTGACGAAACAACCACCAACATCACCCCCCTCCCCCCCAAAAAAGTAGTTGTCTTCCATATGGCAAAGGAAAAACGAGTTGATGTGGTAAACTAGCAACTACTACTGAGAGGGAGGGCGAGAAGACACCCCTGGAGTAGTCAAGGACGTTGGCCTGGAAAGTTGTTGTCGAAGTAGTCTCAGGTCACGCTCTTCTATCAACTATTTCTTGCAAGGAGCTCTCACCAATGTGACAGCATCCACCACGTCCCTCTCTGTCTGCTCCAGCTCTCCTATAGTAGCTCCCAATCTTTCCTCAACCTCTACAAGCTGAGTTTCCTTTTCTGACCACATCCCTTGTTCGTGTGCCAATTTCTCCTCCAGAGTCACGAGCCTCTCCTACATGGCACTCACACTACACTACCAACTTGCGGTCCTCTTCCGCCTTTTGGCACTCTTCATCTGTGTTCCTCCCATACTGCGTAGCTCTCTGAAGCTAAAGAAATGTATGTCTAAATGCATGATCCATACCATGGAGAGCACCCAACATACCATTTTGTTCCTTTGGAGTGTATAGTCTGCACCATATCTCCACCATCTCTAGTGTCTCTATGAGTGGCCAACCCTGAGCCGTAAAGTGATCTGCAAATGCATGTTGGCACCCTCCTGTCATAAACTCCAAAACCCTCTAAATCTCAGCTAAGACAGGACCCATGTCTATATGTCTAGTCAAGTCTTCCATACCACGTGTTACTACAGTCAGTCCCTCTAACTCTGCAAAATACATCTGCAGTGATCCTATGGCATCCTGTGGGTCAGGTTTGGAAACCCGAACATACTCCTCATCCTGCATCACTCTCTTGGCATCATCCTATAGCCCCATACCCTGTTGTAAAGAGATGTCATCCTAGTGTGCACTCTCTTCTTCAATATCAATTACCTCCTTCCTCGTTGCTGGTATCATCGCCTAACCATCGAGAGATCCCCCACCTACGAGCTCTAGCTCATACAAGGTGTCTGTTTGCTAAAAATGCTAAGCCATCAACAAAGTAGGAGAGGGGGAAGGGATTTCACCAATGCCCATCTGAAATCTATTGAGAAGGCTATCCATCCTAGTGTCCACATCATCCATTCCCTGAGGCAGATGTGTTACGTCCCCACCTAACATGTCTCCTCCCTCCAAATCTCTTGTGGTACCCTAGTGTACAAGTGCAGTATCTGTTGCACCCCTGACTTATAAATCTTTCGTCAAGACTGGACCTTCAGCTGTAGGGATCGTACATTCCGCCGTAGGAACCAAACCTTCGGTCATAGGGGTCACAACCTCAATCATGGGAGTAACTATTCTCCGAACAAGCGCAACTACCAATGCCATAGATGTAGCCTCTTCAACTCCTCGTGAGTAGTAATGTGCAGTGTGGTTGGCCCCACCCTATGTGTCATCAAATCAACCACCATGTACATCTAATAAACCTGACATGCCACCTGAGGGGTGACCAAGTGTGTCTAAGGTGGAAGTTGTGCAGGAGTGAACACAACTTTTGGCACCGCCGATCTTCTAGCTCCCTTGTCAGCTACTATTGGTGTCGTCCTTTCTACAGGTGTAATCCTCTCTGTTACTTCCTCGACACTCTCCCTCTCAAGTCCTCCTGTCGGTTCCTGTATGGCTTCCTGTACTTCTACACTATCTCTTTTGTGCGGCACTATACAGAATCCTTCCTCTGCTTTGCCCTCACACTCAGAGGAGGAAGAGACTGCCACGGTCTCTTCTTCCCCCTCACTCTCGTCCTCTTCCTCTGTACCGGCCGCACTAGCTATAGTTTCTTGCCACTGCCCCTTTTGAAGGGGTTCCCCTCCTCCAGCTATACTCTCAGAGCACATTAGGGATTTTTTGAGCCTAAAACATAAAACTTTCTACATGCCTCATCACGCAATAACATTTTTTGGAAGCCCTGTTATACAACCTTCCATTCATGATACCGTTCATTAGCCTCACCATCCACATGGCTATGTCAGAGGCCCTGCTTGATCCTATAAGCTTTCTTTTCATCAAATCAAGAATACATTTCCATTATGTTGAAATGGTGAAGGATTTCTCCAGTCCTCTACTGTTGTTGCTGGTCCATAAACTGTCTCATTCTTGTGTATTGAGGTTGGGTCTACATACTAACTTGCACAACACCTCCTTTTTCTCAATAGTCATTTTGGATGAGGGTTTCATAGCAGAATGGCCCTTGCAAGGAGCGCCAAATACTTTTGTGAACTCCTTTGGTCTGAAGATACCACCACTGTGTGCCCAAAGTATTTTATTATGGACTTGTGTGCATGGTCATCATACCTTGCAACCATCTTGTGCAGTACTAATTAAAATTCTTGAACGGGCCTAAAAGTTTTTTATCCACTTCCACCTTCTGCAAGGAGTCCTTCACCTGGGGATTGTCTAGGGTGTTTTCCCACCAAGTCCTACACTCGCTACCAGTAACACTCTCTAATGTAAGAGATTGCACAGTTACTGGTTCATCCTTTTGCACTTTTGCCTGCAGTTTCTTCTTGTTGCCTTATGTTGCCATGGCTGCTTGTGGGGCCTTTTGTTTGTCCTTTCCAGTTTTATATTTTATTTTGTAACTTCTCGTACTGGGGTTTCCATAACTGCCCTTCGCCATCGCACCCTTCTGTTTTATGCACTTGTTCGTTTGTTCCCTGTCGTATGGCCTGTACGGCCCAACTCCAACAATTCTTCTCCAACTATACACTTCTCCCTTGTCATACAGTCCCCAATCCTCCCTTTGGTCATACTTTCCTTGTCACTGCACAATGTCTAAAGAGTTTCTCTTCCACCATATGGCTCTACCGCACGGTGATCGTGTTTGTTTGTGTAGTGGTCATACGGTGGTGGCAATATCATACAGTGATGGATTCTAATCATTGTACGGCGATCTGATATGCTCGTACGATGTGCACACCTCCTCCCATATGGATGGCTTGCCATTCGTACAAGTCTCACTCCCTTCCTTTCTGTAGCGTACGATTTTAGCTGTAAAGTCCCTATGTGGCCCTCTCATGCAATGTGCAATCGTACAACCTTGGTGCAAACCTCTCATGCGATGTACAGCAATGTGGTGTAGCCATACAGTTCCTTTACCTTTCACCTATTCCCTTCCACCATATGGCACCCTTTCTCCTTGGCTCGTGATCTCTCCTTCGCCTTGTCATTGACTGACTTCCTTCCTGTCTTGTGACACAATGATTCCCCTCAACTATAATTTATAAGTGCTTTCTTCCTTCAGGGTTAGGCTTTTTATAGCACACTTTATTTTTATAAAGAAAATTAATTTCTTTACTTTATGTTCTCTCCCCTTTTCATTTATTTTTTTCTTCATTTACATCCTCTTTAATTTTTAAACTATTTCCTAATTCTAACTTTTCAAGAACCAAGAATTTCCCTTTTACTTTCCCAGCTTTTTTCCTTTTCATTTTTATTATTTTAACTCTCAATATTTTATAGAGGTGCATGCATTTTATTTTTTTCACCTTAGGGCTTACCAATTTGTTCTCTTGCTTCTTTGTCTATTTCCCTCTAAACCCTCTTTTTTTCGTTACTTGAGAGCGATTCCTTATTTTATCTTCTTTTGCCTTGTTCTCCTCCATCTTGTGTCTCTGCTTCTTTGGTAGCTCTTCATCTTCATCACTCATTCTCCATTTTGTCCCCTTTATTTCACTGTCATGGACCTTAATTTCAGATGTGTACTGCCACATGCAAGTTCCGAGAGTCGTCTTGTAACACTCGCTTTCACAATAGCTTCCTATATATTCAAGGTCGAATATTTTGTCAACTAGGGGTTCTGGTCCCACAACCTTATAACTCACGTCTACATATTGACCACCATATTTTCGGTTCCATATAACTCCATTCACCATCGGGGGTCTAGTAAGGTTCAATACAGAGCTTCTCTCCCTTCGTCCACGCATTTCTAGATGATGTGGTCAATGTAACCATCCCCTTCTACAATGAATAGGTCATTCGTTTTCACGATCATCTTCAAGCATGGTCCAAGAGTGGCACCATACTCTGCAAGGTCAACTTTCTCCTCTAGATCCTTCTCTCGGACCTCTTCTTTCGCTGCTTGCTCCATTTTGCATTTTTCTTCCGCCTCCTCATCAATATCCTATGCAGCATAGCCTTCGCGTCTTCCTTCATAGGGTTCCTTCCAATTCCAATAGCCATCATTTATTCTTACCCATAATGTCGGTGGACCAAATAGTGCATTCGTGAGATGCTAATGTACCTAAGGAACAGCAACACCTACATATTCACTAGCCAGTTGCTCCTTTGGTGCTATCATAGGTTTGGCCCAATCTTGATCTGGTTTATATGGCTCTTCTGTGATAACTGAATCTTCTTTGATCTCATCATTGTGTCCAATTGCCCAACCTCCCCTCATTGCGTACCCAACATATTGATTGCCATATCCTTCCTCTCTATAAATTTTAAGTTTTGAGTCGTTCACAGGATTTCAGATGGCATTATCATCCAATGTTGATAGTTTAACTGCACCATTCAATCCCACTTCCCTGACTTTATATGGTCCCAGCCAACAAACTGGGAACTTCTCGGGTCTAAGTTTGTTACAACCATTGTACTTGAGTACCAACTACCCGAGCCGAAAGTTCATCCACCAAAGATACATGTCATGCCAAAATTTTGGTCTTTGTTGGGCCACCTTCGTTGCACACTGTGTCGTCATACATCATTCATCCAACTTAATGAGGGTAAACAACCATCCATTCAAGATTTCATTGTCCCCAAGTAGGTTCTCTACAGCAATTCTCAAACTCGGTATGGTGTACTCTATCGGTACCACGGTTTCTTGCCCGTACATCAACTAGAAACTAAGTTACCGATTCGGGTGCAGATGCGGATGCAGGTACAAGAATGCGATATATTGGCACATGGAAATATATTACTCGCACATATTTTGAATATAATAAATTAATAATTCATGTTTGAAGGATATAAGCCTAGGCATTTTTATTTAGCATTACCAGAACCGTATTTCCCAATGACTTTATTCTCAACGATCAATAGTGTGGGGCCTGAGTAATACATTGCAAATGAAATATCGAGGTTTGCTCTTAAGTCTATGAAAATATTTGTAGTTTGTTATAAAGTTTGATATATAATCTGGGCCAAATAATTGAGGAGCAGCCTTTTTAATGGTTTAAAATTTGTCAAGAATATATTTCCTCCTATATAGTCTGAGAACGAAATATTTTATTGAAGTCGTAAATAAGTACCAAATGGGCCGTAAAGTTTAATATTTATGCCAGGAAATATTAAATTGTCAAGGCTATATGAAACTTTGGTGTGTTGCACGGGAAGTGCTTCGTATGTGATTGCAGTCTTAAGAATCTTCTTTTGTGCGCAAATTCCTTTCTTCTGTGCCAATAATTTTCGAAAGCGCACAAGGAGGGTTAAATCTCCCTGTGGATGCACTTGGATGTGCATCCAATGTAATGTACCGAACGACTTCGTGCCAAAGTAAAACACCTACCCATACATTACACACACGACACACCTTACGTACAAGCCTTCACCATACACTTTAGCTCTCACTGTATGGCAACTCTCTTCACCCCCTCACACATATTGCAAGCACCCATGTTGGAATCATTTGCCGTTGCACCAAAAGCTCGAACTGTCAATGCCCAATACAAATGCCAAATTTAACCCGATCCACGAGAGGCGGTTAAGCCATGTCACGAATCTCCAAGGAGGTGCTGACCACCAAGTCAACAATCTCCCCCTCAGCACCGACTGAGCCTTCAGCACCCACTGAAGGGAGACTCGAACCCGTGACCCAAGGCTCTGATACCAATTGTTGGAATAATTTGCCGTTGCACCAAAAGCTCAAACTGTCAATGCCCGATACAAATGCCAGATTTAACCCGATCCACGGGAGGCAGTTAAGCCATGTCACGAATCTCCAAGGAGGTGCTGACCACCAAGTCAACAACCCAATCCCATACGGCACCCAACCACTCTCGACGATACTAAGTTAGCACCATACGCTTTTCCTGTGCGGCAGCCTCTCTACACATATGGCCCACTTGTACGGCTCACCCGCACAACCCAGTTACTCGGCTTTTAGACCTTCTGTGCAACACTTAATCCTCCTATCACCCGTACAGTCGTACTTTCGGACTCCATACAATGTTTGCCTCCCTTGTACAACCTATGTTCGTACGACGTGATTTCTACTTGTCTGCCAAAAGGTTTATAATACGATTGCTCAAATTAATATTATTACTTCAAAGGATGAGTCCGTGAATTGAGTCTAGCAAGCTTACAGGCAGCACACAGAATGAATTGGATAACAATATAGATAGTTTCTTGATTACAGGAATTCGACGATGAAGTACAAAGTAAAATATCAGAGCGATATCTCCAACAACAGACTAGGGTGAGGATGACTCCCACCAAAACTGCAAATACAGAATAGGGAGGGTCTTGCACCTCTGAAACTGCAAACAAGGCAGGCTGAACTCTAACTAAAATTTGCCAAAAAAAAGAAACATATAACTCACAATGCCTACTACAATGCCAAACTCGGCCTTATAAAGGTCTTCGAGAAGTTTCCCGAAGGTTTACAAACGGGCCAACACAACCTATTAATTTATAACTGAACTAATTAATAAAAAGGGGCCTGTAAGATATGATTAATTTTGGGGCCATACAAACAATTAATTTAATTGAGTTATTTAATTATTTTGGGGACATTACAGTCCTCCCGACCCAAGAATTGCTTGCCTTCAAGCAATTGCAGACTTGGATGCTCCAAGATCAGTTCACTCTCCCATGTGGCATCTTCAATTGGCAGGTCCTTCCATCAAACTAGGTACTCCCTGATGATGCGTGACCTCATCTTTCTCGCTCTGACATCGATGATCTCTGCAGGCTCCAAAATAAGTTTTCCTTCTTCATCAATATGTGGGAGTTCCTTGGAGACCATGACACGCTAACTAACTGCCTTCTTGAGCAATGAAACATGAAAAATATTGTGAATCTTACTCCCTTCTGGAAGCTCCAATTCATAGGCAACTTCTCCCACTCTCTATACCACTCTATACAGTTCATAGAAGTGTGGCTTCAACTTCTCGGCACCACTTTTCTTCAAGGAAGATTATCTAAACAGCTATAGTCAAAGGTATACTAGATCTCCTACCTCAAAACTCCATTCAACCATGTGCCTATCGACATACATTTTCTGCTGATTTTGAGGCAGTTGTAGGTTATTCTTGAGAGACAGAAGGATATCTAGACTCTCCTCCAACCAATCCTTAGCCCTCGATGAATGATTGTCACGCAACACTAGATCCACAAATGACGAGGCCTCGTAACAATAAAGTGCCTTGAATGGTGACATACCTATAGACATGTGATAGGTAGTGTTGTAACAATGCTCTCCTAAATGAAGCCAATGGACCCACGTTTTTTGTTGTGCTACGACATAGTTCCTTAGATAGCCCGCCAACTACATGTTCACCATCTTCCTCTAACCATCCGTCTACGGGTGGTAGCTCGTACTCGGTGTTTTCTCTTGGTTTGCGTGTCATGTTCCCTCCTCTCTTCCTTTTATAGAATCTTGGTTTGCATTCTAGTATTTAGCATTCTTAAACTCTCTCATCCTAATGATGAAACATGGAGTGTGATCCGAAACGTTGATGCTAAAAATTTAAACACAATCTTCCCTAGAAATATAACAAAAAAAACGTACCTGCCAAGCGAAATAGTTCCATCCAGAAAGTGATGAGGAAACGGCTATCCCTATCGCTAACTATGTTCCATAGGAGGCCATGCAAGCAAAACACCTCTCGGAAAAACAACTCAGCCACCTGAGCTGCCCGAAATCTCGTTGGAATGGCAAAGAAATGTGCATATTTGGTTAAACAATCCACTATGACACAAATGCAATCCTTCCCTTGCACTCGGGGAAGTCCTGTGATGAAATCCATCGAGATGCTCTCTCGTTTCTAATCGAGTATTAGCAAAGGATGAAGTAACCTTGTAGGCAAGGTATGCTCGGATTTATTCTATTGGCAAGTGGAACATTCCCTCACGTACTGTACTACATCATCTTTGAGGCCCTTCCAAGCGAACCTCTCCTGAATTTGTCTATAGGTCTTGAGGTATCCTGGATGTCCTGCAAGAAGTGAGTCATGAACTTCCCTCAAAATCTTCTTCATTTTCAATTCGGGTACCAAATAGATTCTATCCCTGTAGTAGATGACATTGTTGATCACCTTGTACCTATCATCCTATATTTGACCATCCATCAACTGGGACGCAAAGGTATTCTTGGAGTACTCAACCAATAAATGGGCCTCCCAATGTGCCAAAATCTATGCCAGTGAACATATGGAGGTCTCCTTGACAGTGTGTCAACCACCACATTATTCTTCCCCTTCACGTACTCAATGTCAAAGTCGTATGCTTGGATTTTGCTCACTCACTTTTTTTGTCGTTCATTCAAGTCCTCGAGAAAATATCTCAAACTATTGTGGTTTGTCCGTAAAACGAATTTTGCTCCAACGAGATATTGTCGAAACTTGGCCAGTGCATGCATGATGGCGAGCATCTCCTTATCATAGATTGAGTACAAACGTTCGGCTACCGAAAGTTTTCGACTCTTGAGTGTGATGGGGTGACGATCTTTCATTAACACCGCTCCAATGCCTTCTCTCGACACATCGCACTCTAGGATGAAGGGTCGAGTGAAGCCTAGTAGTGCCAATATCAGACACATACTCGTGACTTCCTTCAATCTTTCAAAGGTTTGTTGTGCCTGCTCATCCCAATGGAAATCTCCCCTCTTCGTCAAGTCTATCAGTGGTGCTCCTAATACTGAAAACCCTTTTCACAAATCTTTTATAATAATTGCACATCCCGAAGAATGCACATAGCTCCGTGAGTGTTCTGGGTGTGGACCAATCAAAAATTGCCTGAATTTTCTCCTGATGCACCTGAACCCCTCAGGCACTGATAACATGACCCATGTACAAGATTTCAATCATCCCAAACTCACATTTCGACCTCTTTGCAAACGAGTGTGACTCCATGATTCCTAATACCTCGTCCAAATGTCTCAGATGTTCCTCCCACGTCCTGCTATAGATAAGAATGTCGTCAAAGAGCACTAGCAATAACTTGCGCAATTGTTTGATGATGTGGTTCATGCAGGACTGGAAGGTGGCCGGAGCATTGGTCAACCCAAACGGCATGACTAGGAACTCATAGTGTCTGTTGTGGCAACGGAATGCTATCGTCTAAACATCTTGCTCCCTCATGCGGATCTAGTGGCAGCGGGAGCGAAGATCAATCTTGGAGAAGTAGACTGCTCCGCGTAGTTCATCCAATAGCTCATCGATCCTGGGAATGGGGTATCTATTCTTGATGGTCTTCTTGTTCAACACACGGTAGTCGATGCACATCCTGAGGGTCTCGTCCTTCTTCTTTACCAACACTACCGAGGATGCAAAAGGAGTATAGTTGAGTCTGATCCATCCTTTGTCAAGGAGTTCCCGGATTGTCTTCTCTATCTCTTCTTTGAACTTTTTAGGATGGCAATAGGGTGTGGTGATAACAAGCTTGGCTCCTTCCTCCAACTAAAAGGTGTGCTCAAAACCTCTATGTGGGGCAATACCAAGTGGAATGTTTGAGAAACACAAACTATGCTTGCCCAACACCGCCTGAAGCTTGCCATCATGGTAGGAGTCTTGTTGCCCACTCAAGGGTTTGGTTGAGACCAAGTAGTGTGCCACCTAGATGTTGTCGTGTCTGAAAATTGCTTCCATCTGTTTTGTCGAAATCTCCTTAGGCCACCATTCGACATTCCTCTCAGTAGCACCTTGTTGTCCACTTCAAATGAGAACTTGATTCTCTTGAAGCTTTGTGTGTACTGGTCAAGGGTCTCCATCCATTGAATGCCCAATATGACATCCTTACCATCCAAATCTACCACAAAGAAATCATTTGTTACTATGCAATTCCCCACGGTGATGCTCAATTGCGGAACTAGATGAGTACATGACAAGAGATTTCCTCCCACCACCTTGACTTTGAAACCTTCATGTTCCTCCGTACACAAACCCCTCCTGGTGATGAGTGATGAGTTGATGAAGTTGAGTGTGGCCCCACTATTGAGCATGACTACAACCTGCTGCCCCTAGAGTGTACCATAAACCTGAAATACATTACACTTTGGACTGTCAGCCAGTGCCGCAATGGCACCTCCCTTCCACATCAGTGTGGCAATTTTCTCCGCACAGTTTATGTCTTCTTTAGCCTCCTCTTTTTCCTATCGCTCATATTCCTCATTCTCCTCTTCGCTATTGAACACTACCTCAATGTAGTGGATCTTTCCCTTGCCTAAGCATCAGTGCCCTACTTCCCATGGCTCCTTGTAGGTGTAGCAAAGTGTTATCCTGAGCTCCTGCCTTGTGGACTCATCCAATGATGGCTTCTCCGGGTAGGGTTTGTTGTCTTTCTCCTTCGGGCCAAGGGGTGGTTTGGCATGCAAGTAATCCTTGGAAGAAGATGAGGTAGCCATGTCATGCACCTTCTTAATCGCTTAATGAGTGTGTTGGGGTTGAACACTTTGACCCAACCCTTCAAGGGTTCCATCTGCCCATCCATGAACAACACAACCAATCTCTTCTCCGAGATGTCTGTAACCAACACTGACAGTCTCTAAAATTTTGTGATGTAACTGTCCACTGGTCCTAACTGCTTCAGTTGAGCCAACTCCTTGAAGTTGAGTTTTGGATCGTAACCGAGGGTGACCATCCCATGGTGCCACCATTCGTGAGTGATTCCTTCCAGATGAAGCACTGCAAATTTGATTGCCTCATCCTCAGGCATTGGGTTGAGCTGGAAGTAGGTATCTACTTTTTGTACCCATGTGCATGCTAATGTTGTCCTAGACCCATCAAAGGATGATACATTTACCTTGCCAATCATTCGTTTGATGTCATCATTGTAATAGCCACGACTCCTGCCATTCGAATACTTCATTCATAGATCTGCATAATCCTTGAAGGATATATCTCCCTCAAGATCCACATCCCTTCAATCTTGTCTCAGCTGCTCTTGCATCTCCTGAAAAGTGGGCTCTCATTCTCTGTGAGGTGCTTCTGTTCTTTGGGGAAATGTCAACATCAATGGTCGAGAATGTGAGCATTGTGTGTTCAACCTTCCAATAACCAAATTATCACCATGTCAATTGTGATCTCCATTTGTTCTACTTTCTGCCAATCGTCACAATGTCTCCTCCATGAGCAGTTGTTGTTCCCCTCTGACCGTGGCTTCGTTGAGCTAAGCTTGGCTTTTGGTTAGCTCCCTTAACAATGTTGTGATTTCAATGTTAGGTTCCTGTGGTTTCCCCATTCTATCCACAAAATAGTACCTCCTTCTGGTGTATACTATGAACTCGTTCCACATCCACTACCCGACAGGCTAGCAGAACCACCGACTCTCATACCACTATAATGTACCGAACGACCTAGTACCAAAACAAAACACCTACCCATACGATACCCAGACGACACATCTTTCGTACAAGCCTTCACCGTACACTTTATCTCTCATCGTACAGCATCTCTCTTCACCCCCTCACACGTACGGCAAGCACCCAACCACTCCTGTATGGTACTAAGTTAGCATTGTACACTTTTCCCGTACAGCAAACTCTCTACCCATACGGCTTGGTTACTCAGCCTTTAGACCTTTTGTGTGGCACTTAATCCTCCTATCACCCATACGGTCATATGTCTGGAGTCCGTACGATGTTTGCCTCTCTTATATGGCTTATGTTCGTACAACGTGATTTCTACTTGTTTGTCGAAAGGTTTATAATACGATTGCTCAAATTAATGTTATTACTTCAAAGGATGAGTGCATGAATTAAATCTACCAAGCTTATAGGCAGCACACAGAATGAACTAGATAACAATATAGATAGTTTCTTGATTACAGGAATTCGACGATGAACTATAGAGTGAAATATCCGAGCGATATCTCCAACAACAAACTAGGGTGAGGATGACTCCCACCGAAACTGCAAATACAAAATAGGGAGGGTCTTGCACCTCTGAAACTACAAACAAGGCTGAACTCCAACTGGAATTCACAAATACAAAAGAAACATATAACTCATGACGTCTACTACAATGCCAAACTCGGCCTTGTAAAGGGCTCCGAGAAGTTTCCCGAAGGATTACAAACGGGCCTACACGACCTATTAATTTATAACTGAACTAATTGATAGAAAGGGGCCAGTAAGATATTAATTTTGAGGCCATACAAACAATTAATTTAATTGAGTTATTTAATTATTTCGGGGACATTACATCCAAGCGCATCCACAAGGAGATTTAACGCTCCCTCTGCGCTTCTAAGCAGATCTATATCCGAATGCATCTGCATCCACCTCTACCCCTTTACCAAGCACATACGGTAACTTAGACTAGAAGGGTTTGTGCCCTGTTGTTACCTTGTATGTGGTGCAGTATGCCCACTGTATGGCAAATAGCCTCTCTTCCCAATCATCTTGTTCGACTCTTCATGTCTTGTACAAAATTGACACCAACACTTTGTTTGTTGACTCGGCTTGTCCATCAAGCTCTGGGGTAGTCTGGACTTGACAGGTTGTGGAATATCCTGAATTTTGTTATCGTCTAGATGACTTCATTCACAAAATGCATTCCTCGGTCACTTGTAATTTGGATTGGTATGTCAAATCAGGTCACAGTTTGTTCATATAAAAATCTCACCATACTGAGTGTGTGTTGTCTAGTAGTGCTCTTGCCTCTGCCCATTTCATGAGGTATTTTGTGGCATGTTGCTCACCTTCAGTGGTCCCACAAAATTGAGACCCCACCTCTCGAACAATTCTTGTGGCTGCAAAAGAAACAAGAGCATGAAATCTCGTTTTATTAGTTTGTCTTCCCTCTGGCAAGTATCGCAACCCAATACCCAATCTCGAGCATCTGTATGCAAGGTCAGCCACCACAGTCCTGCAAGTAGTACTTTGTGTGCGGTGGCATCCAGCCCCATGTGGCCTACTTGCAATCCCTTGTGCGACTCCTTTACCACTCCTAATATCTCCTCATTACACATCTTCGGAGGGCTTGGTCTAGTCCCATCTTATACAACCCATTGATGAGCCGAAAGGTCTTGCTTTTTAGGGCCAGTTTCCATCTTTCACTTAGCAGCATGTCCCGTGGAACTATGGAAGTGGATAGGTATTGGCCAGTTCTTTCGTATCAAAGAGGTAAAGCTAAAATCTAGAATAGGTGGGCGTCTAGGAAGTCCTCATTTACTCCTAGTGGCTCTCCTAATTTGATCCTCAAAAGTTGATCTACAATGACATGCCTCTTTCCAAGTCGTACCACAATATTGAAGGTGAACTCTTGGAGTAAGAGTAACCACCTACTCACCCTTCCTTGAATGATTGGTTTGTTTACCAAGTACATCAACGCTTGATGATCTACATAAAATGTGAAAGGTTTGGTATGTAGGTAGTGCCGAAATTTTTGTACAAACTATACCATGCCAACTACTTCCCTCTCCATTGTACTGTAGTTTCATTCAACCCTCGTGAGCAGTTGGCTGGCAAATAATATGAGATGATCCAACTCCTTTGAACCAGCATGGCACCACTGGCATAGTTCAAGGCATCCACGTGCACATGTAATTCCACATCCCAGTTGGCGTACACCAAGATGGGTGCACTTACCAATCTAGACTTCAACTCCTTGAATTCCTCTTCCTATTCTGCTCCCCACACGAACAATTCACCCTTCCTAGTCAACTTTTTTAATGGAAATGATAGTTGGGAAAAGCCTTCGATAAATCGTTGATAGTAGCCCACATGTTCGAGGAAGGGTTTTACCCCGGTCACATCCTCCAGACTCTCCATCTAGATGATGACCCCTACCTTGTTGGGATTTGTTTTCAGTACCTCCTTGCATACTATGTGACTCAATAACTTACCCTACCATGAACTGACACTTTTCAGGTTGAGCACCAATCATACCCTCTGACATCTTTCCATACATTTTTTCAGTGTTGTGAGGCGAGTCTCCTTCCCACTGTAGATAGACCAATCATCCAAGAAAGCTTTGAAGTTGCCAACTGATATTTTGTCAAATATGTGTAGTACCATCCTCTAGAACATGGTGAGGGTGTTGCACAGTCTGAAGGGCATCCGGTTGTACGTGTATACTCCATCTTCGACCACAAACATGGTTTTTAATTTGTCCTCCGCAATGCTGATTTCAGTGTGCCCAGAAAACCCGTCCATGAACAACTACATCTCATGTCCCGCCACTTCCTCTAGTATGTTGTCCTTGAATGGAATGGGAAAGGGGTCCTTAATGGTGACTGCATTGAGACATCTAAAATTTGCACAAATCCGAATTTGTTTGCTTCTTTCTTCAAAAAAATGACAATGGGCAAAACCCTCACGCTCATCTACACCTTCAAAATGATGCCTACCTCCAACATATTTTCTATCTCCTCTTGTACTTTGGCGACACAGTTTTGTTCATATGGTACAGCCTCTTTTGTACAAGTTGTGCACCCAGTACGAGAGGAATCTGATGTACACATAGCTCTAGCAATATGCCTTTCAAATCCTTGTACATCCACGCAAAAACATCTTTATACTACAAGAATATTCTGAATGCAGTTGTCTTGAGTACGAGGTCCCAGTTGTCCCCGACCAAGATGACATTCAAATTATTTTCCTCTCCCAGATTTACCTTTTGTATGATTGGTTCCTGATACTTAATTGGCTTGTCCCTCTCGAACCAATGGGTTGGTGTGTCGTCCACTCTAGCCACACCTTTGTATTTGCAATACTCAGGAGGGAAAGTGTAACTCTCTGACCCCACTTCTTCAATTCCCAACATATTGCAGTCCAAATGGAAGACTTTATAGTCCTTCATTTGCCAATGAAACAACCCATTGAGGGAACTTGTTCCAGTACTCCCTTGTCATCAAGTTCCATCCCCCCTCCTTCCATGTGAAATTCTCCTCCTTCGGACTCTGAGTTCGATGCCAATTCTTGACTAACTACTTGATTCCCCAAGTCAATGACATACTTCCTTCCATCACTCTCGAAAGAGAGTGAGTTCTTTTTCCAGTTGTGGGTCACCTTGGCTGTGATCAACAAACCCCTTCCAAGGACAGCATCATACGCCTTCTCCAACGAAATCACAACAAGATCCACGAAGAGTTGTTGGGTACCAATGATTACCTTCTAGGCCATGGTGTTCCAATTGGTTTGATGTCATGTTGGTCAACACCTACCAAATGGAAGGTTGGCAACCGAAGTGTCGACTTGCCGAGAGTCTTCCATGTCTCCTCTGGCAATACATTCACACCAAAGCCTCCGTCCACTACAGTTTTTGTTATTTTTCGTCTCATTATTTCCATCTCTACCACAATCGGTTTCCTCCTGATGCCTACCACCAACCTTAAGTCAGTGGTGGGACCGTCTTTTTGTTCCTTCATCGGCTTGCCATTATCCTGGTCGCTAGTGTTGCTACCAACTACGTTGGTAATGGTCACCTTCAATTGTGGCATGGTCTCCAGAAGGTCCGATACCTATCCGAGTACGATGGCTTCCATCATTTGTCTTATGTTTTTTTCCAATTCTGACCATAGAAGAGTACTGGCAGCATCATACGAAGTTCTTCATTCCTCCATCAGCCTTTCAATATCAACCTTGGCTTCTCTCAGCCTTTCCTTCTCTATACAAAGATTAGGGTATGTCACCTTCTTGGCCTGAAGCCTAGCGATCACCAGTACCTCCTCTGAGCTTTTTATGTCTAGCATATTCACTCCCTTTTGCTTTGGACAGTTAGTGTGCTCATGGTTTCCCAGACCACACCATTTGCACAGTCGACTTCTACTCCCTTGCCTGCTCTGACAATCCCACGTGAAGTGGCCCCACTCATTACATCTTCGGCATTGGATCATGGGTTGCCCCTTCACGTCGTACTGGATCCAACTTCTAGGTGTATTACTTCTATTATTGTTGTCATTCCCTTGTTGGTTATTGCAGTATCCACCCAGAGAGACATTAGAGTTTGCAGCTGGCCTAAGTGGTGTGGTTAGCGAAGTAGCTTGCTCTCCATGAGTGAAGAGCACTTGTGTGCTCTCAGCCTTTAAGTTGTACGGGCACTCATTGATGGAGTGTCCCAATACTTGATAGATGTCGCAAAAGGACGTCTTTGGGCAATTCACCTTTGTGTGGCCTTTGGCCTTGCAATTGGTGCACCACAGCTCCTTCCCATCCTTGGTACCTTCCTTTTCTTTCTCAACTCTCAGCTTCATCATCCGCATCATGTCTCTTCTAAGGGCCTACACGGTCTTGGATTCTATGTCGGTGCTTTCATTCATACTATCATTGTTGCCCTTTTTCTTCCCTCGAGACATCTTGTTTTCACTCTTTATGCTTGTGACCCAATTGTAAGTGTCAGTGTACGAAGAGGGGAGCACCACTTTCATTTTCTTGCGCAGGGAGGGAATCAAACCTTTGATAAACCATCTCTTTTTCAACCCATCGGCTGACTGATTTTCCAACTTACCGAGCAATTATCTCAGCCTATGATTGTAGGCCCATACATTCTCGTTCTTTCCTTGTCTTGTGTTATAGATTTTTGCAACTATATTGTTGTCATCTCATAGCAATTTAAATTCTTCCTCGAATGCTCTCTTCAAATCATTCCACATTTTGTGTGCTCTCGATAAGTCTATGTACCAATCAATGGCAATTTCGAGTAGGGTGGCAGGGAATGCCTTCAACCAATAGTCATGATCATCCTCACCATTGGCCTCCCGGATGGTCACACAAGTCTTGCAGTGGTGGGCAGGATCCTTTGATCCATCCCAGGTGAACTTAGGGAGCTTTTGCTTCACTAGGGTGTTCACCATCTTTTTGGCTTAGTCAGCACTGTGGGTGTCAGACCATAATGGAGTGACTCTTTCTCCGCGTTTCTACGCCTCACTTGCACTCTTGGCCACACGAGAACTCTTGACACCTCTACATGCATCCTCCACACCTTGGTCACCTCCCTTGTACCGGTACTCCCTTCTCCTCGGAGTCTTTGGTTCTGGCCCCCTATCCTTTGCTCCTCCAATATGACTAAGTTCTCAATGCCCAACAGAGTGTTCTAGAATGATTCAGCTACCTCACTCTCAAGGTTTCTCTCTATGTTGTTTTTGTCAAATGCAGAGTGCACTGATGATTCACTCTGTGTGGAGTTGGACTCTAAGTCTTCCTCATCCGTCATGGTTTGTAGGGACAAATTAGTTGTCTGGTCGACAAGATCCTATCCTACCTCATCAGGGAGTGGTAGGTTCATGTCAATCTCCTCCTGCTCATGCCACGTATGTTGTGTCCCGCCTTCCTTGTCAGTGGGCTCCCGCCTCTCTCTACTCCGACTTCGACTGACACTTTGACTCTTACTTTGTGGTGGGCTTCTAGACTATTCAACAATCCTCTCTAAATGTCATTGTCGTTCGCTCTGCTCCCTAATTCAAAGAGATTTTCTCACTAATACTTCTCTCTCTTCTTCTTTCTCTCTCCTAGTACATCTTCTACCATTTTTTTTTGGCAAAAGGGGCATTAACTAATGGAATTGTTGGAGGTACAACATCTATTTTTGTCACTCTTCCTCTTCCCTCCAATTGCTTTCCTCGTACCGTTGTAGTATCCGTTGTCGGCGTTGTTCCCTTTGTTTTTCCTCCAGCCATTTTTACACCTCGATCAGGTTGCAAGCCAATAATCTGGGAAGGCTTCCAAGGAGATCGTAAAGAGCCAGCCGCACCGTGAATTTGTCTCGTATTGTGCCTTCAAGGACTGCTCTCTCTCGAGCTTCCCTCTGCATGTACTGGTTAACCGAAACTTCCAACGCATGTGGCAAGTCCTCTGTCAATTGATCCTCCTGAGTTTAATCCCTATTGGCTTTGACGTCACTGTCAATTACCAGCACTCCTTAATCGAAGGTGCAGCCCATTATTCAGCCATCCTGCATGTTGGTCTTCCTTCAGATCTCCATGTTCGATAAGGCAACGGCGCCAAAATGTTTGCTCCCTTTGGGGTATATGTTTATTACTTAGTGTAAATAGAAATACAAACAGAATACAATAACATAATAATTCAGATAAAACATATGCAACACAGAATAGGCAGAAAAGCATATCTTTTCATTCCATGTAATGTCTATACAATGCTAGTTTATTCTCGGTACCAACTTACAATATATAGCCCTTAACGATTGGTTAAGAGTACCACCAATCGCTTCCCTACAACTACCCGAGAACCACTTTGCCATTACATTGCCTTATACTGTTATACATAATGAAACATAACAAAACATAATTTATTCCAATTGACGAAACTACTGCCAACACATATGGATTAAAGAAAGGCACATAAAGGATAAAGAGAAATAATTAGGTGGACCTTTTATAATCCAAGTCCACAAATATAATCAAAGATATTTTCCAACAAAGTCAAAGTTGAAAACTAGTGTATAAATTGCAAAAGGGACTTCGTGTTGGGGATGAAAGAAAGAATTATGTGGATGTGTGTTGGCGCCCATACATGGGGAATAGTTGGGTAGAAAATTTGTTGATCTAAAAAGCATGACATTGAGTATTTGTGCTTCCTTTTCTAAAATAACTTTTTACTTCATCCACCCCTTAGAATAATGATTTCTCTAAGGCAACCATTGTTCATATTTGGTTGGTGAGGATGGATTCCCCTCACTACACTACTAGCTTTGGCTAATAGGCCCATGGTTCCATGTGTCTCATATTTCATACCAAATGATGATATTATAGACATTCTCTAAATAATATAAAATTTCAAAAATTATATGCTTAATTTACCATCTTTTTGTTGGAGAGGGCTTCTGTTTAAACTTCAAATCATATCATGTCTTTCTTACACTAGTGATGATTTAAGGATCATCAAAGAATCCCCTTCCATTAAGAGCCAAGAAACATTGTATTCTTTTTCCAATTGCATTACTTGCTGCAAAGCCTGTAGCCCAACAAAACTATTTGTTTAAAGCCCAATGCATTGTTCATAGTAAAGAAGGGTTTAACGACTATGCTCCTTCATTAGAAATGTAGATTTTATTTGTTGTAGACTTCATCCAAAGTAGACTGAAGGAGATCTAAGGACCTATAGAAGTGATGGAGTTTGTGGGAAAAAGAAAAATTGAAAATCTATATTTCGGTATTTTCTTTCTATATTTTAGTAATGTGCATTTTTGGAGGCCTTCGGAGTGGAATTTGGGAATGAAACTATCGTCGGTCTTTTAACTCAATAAGATGAAGGCATAGTGTTAAGGGACTGAAATTATATCTTTCAAAGACCTTTCAAACATTGTAAGTTCTGAATTATGAGCATTGAACAAGGAGTTATGACCCCGCCAAGTTGGGATGACCGAGTGTCAAAACAACATGGTCTCTACCAAATCTGCAGGCTCCTTTTCTTCAAAGGCTTCTACTCTTCAAGAGCACTCGCTGCAAAGGGTGCCTTGTGTCGGCGCTACAGAGGTTTTGAAGGTCAAAAGGAAAGAAAACTTGACAAATCCTGCCGGTATGCCACGTATCAACACCGAGAAAGTTCAACAAAACCTAAAGGGAGAAGTTCTAAAATGTCCCATCTGTGAGACACATGCCCAAGTTGTAATCACATCATTCAACAAAATTGTGGGGCCCACATCCTTCAAGGCAAAGTGGCACATGTTTATTTGATCGAGTGTCTCGATGCATATTTGATCCAAAAAGAACCTGCTGCCATGCGCCAAAAGCAAGTAGAATTGGAAAGTTACTACCTCATGATCGCAAAGAAGTTGAAAAAGGCACAAGTGATGTCCATGTTGGGCACATGGAAGGAGAGTAATGATGTATAGATTGGCAATGCCAAGGAAGTTGTAACAATTGTTATGATGACGATCAACACACGGCGAATATGCAAAAACCTTTTCAGTTGCAGTAACCTTTTCTTGTTAGAAGGAATTTTTCCTATATAAGCCTGCAAGCGCATTGTAATAGGGGAGTTTTTTGGTTCACCACTTTTAAAAGGGAAGAACACTTGGAAATAGTTGCAGCTTTATTCTCAGACCTTAGCTTCGTATTCAATTAATCAATATAAGAAAACATACCAGATTGTGCCTACTTTACTTTTGTTGTGTGTTTACTTCGATTTTGTGGATGATTTGGTTTTCGGCTTTTACAATTTCATCATAGATGCACAAGTCTTTAAATCATGTTTTATACTATTTCAATCATCTGCAATAGCTTGTGATTTGGGGTTATACTATGCCATTTGCTAAGGAAAATTCACATTGAATCGTTGTTTTAGTGGGATAATAGGAACATCTCCTGCGGGCCTTAACAGGTGCTTCTCACAGAGAGACCTAAATATTTTGCTCTATGTTTGCCTAACTTTTGCATTATGTTCCCTTTCCACGAGTGAAGAGTCTATGACATTTTGTGCTCACTCTTCTGTGGTTACTTGTTCCTGTTATTTCTAGAAGGATATTCAAAGTGTTGTAAAATCATTAGCAGATCGCCTAAGTTTAGCTGTTTTTTATATTTTTCCCTTCTTTCCCCTTTCCATCCCCTCTAAACATAAAGAGCCAGCTTCTAAAATCCTGGAGGTTGCTCTGCATAGCGATTTAAGTCCCCCATTTACAGAGCTTCCCATAAGTTTGTCTCCCTTAGGTGTAAACTTTAGGGATCAACAAGAAATAACCAACTTATTGCAGTGACTAAAAGGTAGATCTGTTAAATAACTAAATTTATGTTAATCATCACACAAACCTTACATGGAATGCACATTTGGAGAAAAAACTGTATGTTTCATTCTATGTGTGTCACAACCATAGATACAATCAATGTTTTTATGGAACGTTAAAATATACAAATGGATGTAACATGATTGAATACTTATGACAGCAGCATTAAAACTGTTTCATCAAATGACCTACTCATAATATTAGTACCTAAAAGTCAAACATCAAACCTTTTCCAATTCATCTGGATTCTGTTGTAGGATTGTTTTGATAGCCAAAATAGTTTGTGTCAAAACAGATGCCTCACTATCCACTTTATCACAATCAATCAGCATCCAATCTGCTTGAAAAAGCCGTTCTGCCTTAATTCCAGGAAACTTCTTTTTCATAGATTCACCCATTTGTCCACTAACCAGATGATGACTTCCCTGCAGAGATATAGAACTTTTCCTAACCAATGCCAAAAGTCCTTTCAAACAGGTCAAAGCTACAGTTGGGAGTCTTTTAGCACATCTTCCAATTGCAGCAACTGCATCTGCTGCAAACTTTCTATCTGGATCTCTAACATAATCCTGTGGGCAAATTTGTTTACCATATATAGTGTCAGTAATTTATATATTCTCTCAAAACAATTCTACATATCATAGTGAATTATCTTCCATAAATTTAAACTGAACAGTTTAAACCAAAAAACAGAATTGCTATCCTACAGTCACATTTAGGCAGGAAAGAATAAAATTTGTATAGAGGCAATCAAAGGGTCAAATTAAAGGTACATCAAACTTTAACCTTTGTTAAAGAAGCCCTGATTAATATAAGGAAAACGTTTGACTTGCAAAATTACTCACCCATAGCTATTTTCATTGACTGGGACAAAAAACAGCTTTAAAATATCCAAATATGCAAGGCTACAAACTAAAACCTAGTGGTAAATGCCTATATCCCCCAACCCAAAAATTTGCTCGAAATAGTTAGTCAATTCTTCACACATTTGAGAAGAAAATGTTGCTTGAAAGTTGTGGACCAAAAATAATCCATCGAAACAAAATTTGGTCAAGCAAAGATAGACACTAATTTAGTGTGTGAGACCTATGTTGTAGAAGACCACAAGAGGACTTCTTTTGACCTATTACATAGTTGGGAGCTTGCCAATTCACATTCACTCCACATACTATCAAGTGTCAGTTATTTATCTCATCCTGCAGTGTACTATTTGAGATAGAATAATAATAGGGTATAAGTTGCAGCAAGGACACATTTTATCCAAGATTGGCTTCATGGTAAGCTGCCATTATCATTATCTTGGATGCCCCTGATTGCTAGATAAAAATTTCATGGAAAATGAACGATTATCCCTGTCAAGAAAATATTGATATTTATCATAACTTATCACCTTAACAGTTAAACAACACAGTAGCCTTTTGGTTAGTAAAGACTCAAAACAATCTAACTAGCAGTTTAATAGATGGTACATAATAAAATTCCTCACTGCCCATATATGACAACCTCAACACTCTGCCAAGAAAAAAAGATTTATAATTGAGGACTTCCTTGTGGCCTATTACCTGTAATTCTTGCAATATTGCATGAATAGATGACTCTGTTGCAACAATAGATAGTATTTCCAGCTTTAATGCCCGCATATGGTATGTATCAGAAGAGCATATAAAAAAATCTTCAAAATGTTGCTCAAATAGCGATGGCATTTCTCCCACAAATGTAGCTATATTTGCTAGTACCTGCAAATAAAAATAAAATATCAAAGATCAAAAGACACTATAAATAGGAAATGCTTTGTAGAAAGAATGAACAATGAAATGATAAAACATGTTCCTTGAAGCTACACTTTGCACAATAGTTCACCAGATGGTTACCAAACACAAGTATTGCAGCCAATCTTGAGAAAAAGATTAGTCGGTGCACAAACTTTGACCTAAGCAAGGATAATGACTGCAGAATAACAACTGTGGAATGTCTATATTGATCCAGTTAAATAAACTCGCCCTTCCTCTCTCCCTCTCAAATTTTAAGAATTTTAGATTTTTATCAGTGCCATGCTTTCCTTGCTATCGGTACTTCAGAAACAAAACTCCTAAAGGTTATTTATGACGATATACAACCAGAACCAATGTGCATATTTTTTATTTCCTTTCCATACATCTTAAGGATAAGAAAACCCTTCAATTCCATAGCCTTGGTTCCCTCCCACTGATTTAATAAGTAGACAAGATGAGACAGAAGCTCAGGAACTCTTCAAAAGCAATTCACCTCTTAAATACTAAGTTACAGCAGGGAGATAAATAATACAGTATGGGATACCACTGATTTTCTTTTCCTAGTAGGTGTACACGGATCGCAGCTGGATGAACTTCAAACTAGATGCCACCTCACATGAACATTATAATGATAGCAATATGCAGCAAATCACTGGATACAAACATCTTGGGTTCACCCTCAATCATCTTATGCTACAGCCAGAAAGCCATCATTCCAAAGTAATCTAAAATTAACCAGAACATACAATAAGTGAACAACCACCACATCAGACAGTGTTTAATTTTTGCATCATCAAGTCCACAGAAAGTGATGCTACATTTACATTTTGATCCTTGAAGAACCCAAGAGTTTGCATCAAGAACACACGAATTAGCAAAGGGATTTGTCTAATTTCCTGACTATTATATTGTAGCAGCAATAGAAATGCAAAAACAAATGTGGAAGCATCAAGCAACATTATGTATTTAGTTTTCAATATCCATTTACATCCTATTGCTTTATTACAAGGTGATAGATCAGCAAGCTCCCAATTGCTGTTTTTCATCAGAAATTGATACTCTGCCTCCATAGCCTCTTTCCAAGACTTTGACTCTAGTGCTTACTGAACGGTAGATGGCCCAAAATTATCAACGATTGAAGTCATCATGGCTAAATTTACCTCATTGTGAGCCATGCTGCAAGTCCTTGGACCTGAAGTGGAAGTGTCTGGAATTATGATATCTACATACAATATTGTATGAGCTAATAAAAGAATGCAAGGGGCCTCACAATTAACATACCATGTGAATCACAAACCACGGCCCAGTGAAGAGAATAAAAAAATCACAACCAGAGGAATATTCAAGCCCGCTGCTCACAAGGACAATACAGAAAATATATGCCTTGCTAACGATGAAAGTGCCTCCCACGACAAAAAATATTTTGCCCAGATAATATTAATGAATCAAAAGTATGCACAATTTATCAGATAAACCCACAATCAAAACAGTGAAACATGGGTTGCCAATAAAAAAATATGCATTGATCAAGGTTAATGCCAAAACGTCATCAATCTTTAACACAGGAGCCACTGATCAATGTGATCACTTGCCAAATACCAAACACGAATCGAAGCAAGTCTCTAAGAATCTACAAACCACCTGCCTATCAATGTGAAAAAAAATTACAGGTCTCCACAAACATGACTAAATGTGCCTACAATAAATGATGCAGATCAATGATGTACCACAGTGTGTGGAAAGCCAATCAAGTCGTGTCAAATGTGGCTCACCAACTTGAGCACAACCAGCAATAGGGAGAAAAAATAATTGTCTCTAATATATCGCTTGCAGTCTATTGGATCTGGTTTGTGAAGTCATGCCCACAAATTGAATGAAGCCAATCGTAAAAAAAGAACTAGCCAATGCAATAAACTGAGGATATGCCAACCATAAATGCCAACCGCAAAATGAAAAAAATGTTGGTCTACAAACTATCGATATAACCAAGAATGAAACTGGAGTTGTGCCAAATGAAACGGCACTTATATCGCCAATTGAATCTCCAAAGACCTCAACAAATCACAAATGAAAACTTCTCAAATCATGCAAACTAGAGGCTCTAATACCATGTTGGGAGTATCAACTCCACTCGAGGACCTGCAACCTACTATAAACCTTCACAAAGAAAAAACAAATATTTTATAAGGAGTGAATGAATCAAATTGATATGACAATGATGTACAATGAGCTCTGCTTATAAACATGTAATGCCCCCTTTTTAGCTCACCATGGTTGGTGGTTTGGATTAGCCTATCAATGGGCCTCCTAGGCTAAGTCGGTTGGTTAGAGGGTCTCAGTTGGCAGAACCAAAGGCCAATTCCCATTTCAGAGGACATGAGGGTTTAGGATTGCTCTTTGTTTAGTTCAGTTTGGCATGCTTACTATTTATAGTAAGCATCTATTTTAGGATAGTCAGGTTACTATCTTTAGTAGAACACCTCGACAGGTTTGTGGCAATATTGTGATTTGGCATTCTTGGCTTGAGCAGTTATTCAGTGACTTACTATTTATAGTAAGTCAGTTTCGCGCAGTTGCTATTTTTGGCAAGGCACTTGGATATCTAGCATTGGCAGTATATATCTAGATTTATAGTTGACTTCTTGGAGGAGATTTGGTAGCTTGGCTTCATATGAGATAATTATTAATAAAGTTAAACTTTGTTACTAATAATTTATTAAAAAAATTATTATAATGTTATAGAGTTAATGGGGCCAAGTCTTAATTAAAGTATGTTAATTAATTAAATCAATTGGGCGCCCATACCAATTTAATATTAAATTGATATTATAAAGTCAACTCATTGCAATGAAATAAGTTATTAAACTGAATTTGTCTAAGAAGCCACATGATCGAACTTTATGGAGAATATATAAAAGCTTCGTGAAGGAAATCGAATTCATTCATGTGATTATTGTTTTGTCTTGGTTTGGTGTGAGTTCTTCTTGGGAATTGGTGAGACTTTTTCAACGGTTTCTATAGCTTGTAGAACGTGATCTTCTTCAAGGAATTCAGCATTTGAGGTGTTTAAATAAACACTGAGATTTGCTATTGTGTGGGCTTCATTCAGGAGTCCATTTAGAGCTTACAAGCGAAGAATGCACATAGGGTTTTAAGCAATTGAGAAGGATTTCGATTACAGAATTCTCAATTGGCGATTAGCAATAATAAATTACATCCACAAGCAGAATTTATGGTGAATTAGAGGCAGCCATTTCAAGTCTACACGCCACATGAGACAGAGGGATCAGACACCTAGGGTTTAAGACCCAACACATGTCATATGGGTATGTTTTTCGGTCACAAGGATTAGTGACTTGATGAATTTTAGAATGTGCAATAATCTGAAACAATAAGTAATGAATTTCAATAGCTGCGTCAACCTCCAAGTTATTTTGGTGCTGCTCAATTTCACTTCCTGAATTTTCAATAATTGGAATTGTATGGAAATCATATTATATGTTGAATTAATTGCTTGTTTGTTTGTTAGAATTAGACTGGAATTGGGATTGTCAAATCCCAGAATTGACATTTTCAATGTTTGTGTTCAAAACATGAAACTGGAATAGGGATTTGTTAATTCCCATTTACCCCCAAAACTAGCATTTGAATCTTCCATCTAAATAGGTGGAATTGAAAAATTAATTCCAATCCACTTAAATGGGAATGGAGATAAAGCAAAATTTATAATATTTTGAAATCCATATGCAAACAACATTTTCCATCTTCTCATTATGAATTCCAGGTGAATTCCAAGTGAACCAAACGGTTTCAGCCATATTCCAAAAACCATTTTCCGGATTTAAAACTTAAAGAATTGTCAAATACTGGAATTTGACAATTCCAACATTATTTGATTCCAGCAACCAAACGGACCCTAATGGAAATACTTTTGCATTGATTCGGAAAAGATAGTTTATTGTCATGCATTGTTATTTATTTTCAAAAAACTCATGAAAGTATTAAACCTCAAATGCATTGAAAATTAAAAACATTGCGCAAAAAGTTCAAAATTGGTGAATTGCTAGAGAGATTAGTGTTTGAGTCAACAGGGCTCATTATAGCAATATTAGAGCGGTTTCCTGCCATCTTGTTAGGGGTTGGGAAAAATAAAATTAATATTGATCCTACAGATGACATGTGAGTGATCAACACTCTTGCAGTTGTTTCCGTCATGGAAATACTCAAGAGAGCAATTAAGCAGGAAAATCAGATGAAGGTTACACCACAAGATATAATGGGTGACAGAAGGGATGAAGTGCTTAGCATGTTTGAGGAATATAACACTCTTCCTCAATATGTTGAGAAAGATTTATTGTTCTATCATTTTATGGACTTTCACCCAAGACTATGTGGTATGATTGGTTCAGCCAAGAAACAATATCACAAGATAGCTCGTGATCTTTTTGCAAGAAGAGTTGGTTTGCGAGGTAATAGGCAAATAGTGTCTGGTGAGGAGGGTGAGAATTGAGGAAGAAGTGGACATCAACAATTCTATTTTTTAAGACAGCAGTCATAATGTTGAGCCTACTCATGAGATAGCAGCCATTCCATGTGTGAAAGCTGGTTGCATGGAGTTCCCCAGTGTAGACACTCAAGATTTGGGTGTTAGAAATGAGTTATGTGATACAGATGTAAGCCATAGCAAATCTGATATTACAAATCAGACCTTGGACAATAAATCGGAAAACTCAGTAGTTGATAATAGGTCCCAGGATCGGGTTTTGGATGGACATGCAACTACCTTGGAAGAAGTGTGTGAAGATACTGTCATGTTAGCAACTTCTACCTTACCAGTTGAGCCATACGTTGAAGTTCACTTTGTGAACAATCCTTTTTTCAAGATGGATACAACATTGTCATATGACAATCCGCTTTTTGAGGTTGATGTTGATCACTCACCCGAGTTGAGCTTGGCACAGTTTTCACCATTTGCAAACACAGTTTAGTTTCCTATAGTAGCAGTTGGTGATGTTCCTATGTCTATAGATTATGGTTGTGAGAAGGTTGAGGATGTGGCCACACTTATCACAGTTACAAGTGCAGTTGATACAGTTGGGATGAGTGCATTTGTTGAGAGCAGGGGAGAACCACATGTTGCATCAATTTTTCCTGTGGTTACATCCACTACAGGTGTTGTTGGTGATGAGTAAAATGGTATTCAGAAAAATGACAATCAATGTTGGACCGAGGTGGGATCTTTTTATCGTGACTATGTAGGGAGTACTCATCACTACTTTTCCAATCCATACATAGAATTTGATGGTGCATTGGTGTGGATTGGCTCCTAGGTTGTACCATCCTTTGTGGGATGGGTATTTGCCATCTGAAGTAGATGGGATCAGTGGCTGCAAGATGGATTACTTGCAGCGTCAGCACATCCATGGGAGCCCAACAGAGGATGGAGAAGTGGTAGTGTTACAAACACCTTCAGATGTTCTTATCTCCACAGTACGGATGGATGTGAGATCAGTTTGCTTGGGGACTAGAGTGATGATAGGGTTAGCACTACAATTTGGGCAGGTCCCATTGGTTGGCTTCACCACTTTGGGCACGGTGAAGTTAAGTTCAGAGTTGAGCAGCAGAAGTCTAAGGATGTTCTTCTTGGTAGGCTTCTATTCAAAGTTTGGGATCCTTCTAGTACATCGGGATTTCAAACAAAGCTCATCGAGGGGTTTTTAGGAGTTCACACATTGAGGAGTGCCTACAATTTTTCTTTTGATCCTCCTTTGCATGACCACTTTCAAATGCACAGTTTAGTTGTGCATGTGTTGGATAGTGTGTGTGACAACTCACTTTGCGCAATTTTGGGAAGCAAGCTTTATCAACCTTCTGAGTTGCTTCCCTGTGAGATGTTCACTCCTGCAACATCTACAATCGGATTTGATTTGGTTCGGCAAGTACAGTCAATTGTACTGGTGAGGATGTTACATGAGCTAGTTGGTGATCACAAGGACATTACATAGTTCTACCCCTTGGGATCCGGGTGGACTAGTGTGTTATTTGTTTCTGAGATTGCATGGGGACAAGCAATTTCAAGAAGAGCGGACTGTAATGTCCCCTTTTTCGCTAACCATGGTTGGTGGTTTGAATGAGCCTATCAGTGGCCTCCTAGGCTAAGTTGGTTGGTTAGAGGGTCTCAGTTGGCAAAACCAAAGGCTAATTCCCATTTCAGAGGACAAGAGGGTTCAGGATTGCTCTTCGTTTGGTTCAGATTGGCACACTTACTATTTATAGTAAGTGTCTATTTTAGCAAACTTAGGATTACTATCTTTAGCAAAACCCCTGAACAGGTTTGTGCCAGTATTGTGATTTGGCATCATTAGCTTGAGCAATTATTTAGGGACTTCCTATTTATAGTAAGTCAGTTTTGCGTAGTTGTTATTTTTGGCAGGGCACTTGGATGTCTAGCATTGGCAATATATATCTAGATTTATAGTTGACTTCTTGGAGGAGATTCAGTAGCTTGGCTTCATATGAATTAATTATTAATAAAGTTAAACTTTATTAATAATATGTTATAAAAACTTTATTATTATGTTATGAAGTTAATGGGGCCAAGTCTTCATTAAAGTGTGTTAATTAACTAAATCAATTGGGCACCTATACCAAGGAGATATTAAATTCATATTATAAAGTCAACTCATTGCAATGAAATAAGTTATTAAAGTGACTTGTCTAAGAAGCCACGTGGTCAAACTTTATGGAGATATAAAATCATGTGATTATTGTTTTGTCTTGGTTTTGGCATGAGTTCTTCTTGGCAATTGGTGAAACTTTTTCAAGGGTTTCTATAGCTTGGAGACTGATTTTCTTCAAGGAATTCAGCATTTGAGGTGTTGAAATAAACACTGAAATTTTCTATTGTGTGGGCTTCATTCAGGAGTCCATTTAGAGCTTACAGGCAAAGAATGCACATAGGGTTTGAAGCAGTTGAGAAGGGTTTCGATTACAGAATTCTCCATTGGCAATTAGCAGTAATAAATTACAGCTTCAGGCAGAATTTATGGTAAATTAGAGGAAGCCATTTCAAGTCTACATGCCACGTGAGATAGAGGGATCAAACGCCTGGGGTTTAAGATCCAACGTATATTATATTGGGTCTATTTTTTGGTCACAAGGATTGGTGACTTGATGAATTTCAGAATGTGCAATAATCTGAAACAATAAGTAATGAATTTCAATAGTTGTATCAGCCTCTAGGTTATTTTGGTGTTGCTAAATTTCATTTCCTGAATTTTCAATAATTGGAATTGTATGCAAATCATATTATATGTTGAATTAACGGAAATACTTCTGCATTGTTTTGGAAAAGATAGTTTATTGTCATGCATTGTTATTTATTTTCAAAATACTCATAAAAATATTAAACCTCAAATGCATTGAAAATTCAAAACATTGCAAAAAGTTCAAATTTGGTCAATTTCTAGAGAGATTAGGGTTTGAGTCAACAAGGCTCATTACAAAAGGCAAGACAAGGGATGCAAGCACCAATGAGGTGCAAGAGTAGGTAGGGAGTAGGTAACATCCAACTACTTAGGTACAAATACCTTTGCACTTAGGAAATATCAAATTATGACAACAAATACTTAAGTGGTACCTAGCATAGATTAAATATTAATTTACTCCAACATGTTTCTCGTAATCTTCACCTTTGATCCCTTTGCTCGATGCTCCTTAACGATTGTTTGATTTCATGGTCTTGACCACCTTGTGGCCCCTTCTCACCTTTATTGGGATCAAGGGCATGAATAGCTCATATATGACATCATTTCTTTTCAAGCAACAGCACCAAACGTTTACTGGTCTATCTAATAAAATAAATACATGAATTAATAATAGAGATGATAATGAATATCAGACGCAGGAGTAAAATATATCTTTATTTGCACATGAAATTATTACTGAAGAAGACTAGAGATTATAAGTCAAAATACATGAATTAATAATAGAGATGACAATGAATATCAGACACAGGAGTAAAATATATCTTTATTTGCACATGAAATTATTACTGAAGAAGACTAGAGATTATCAATCATGAAGAAGACTAGAGATTCTCAGTCAAGGATCCAAATTGATCATATTACACTCCTTGACTATATGCAATCTATTTAAAAGACTCGACAGTTGCCAAGAGGAACACTACTGTCAATCACTGATGCTTATAACTACGCAAAGCTGACAAAATATTAATTCATAGTTGGATAACCAATATTTTTGAAACATAATAATAAACATTGTATGTTAATAACAATAGTTAAAAGGTGTTATAAAGTAGTTATATTCATTACTATTTGGAATTTTGGGAGGCCATAAAAGCACATCTTATCTTTCATTTGTACCATCTTAGAACCACCTACCATTAGAGAAGGAATTATATTGCAACATTTTGAAATGAATGTGATAAATATCTTGGATCTTTTGTGCCATCAAATACCTGTCATCATTGATCTTCTTGCAGATTCTCTCGACTACTTAGATGAGACAAGATTTCACATTGTTGTTTGGTTTTTAAAGACCTTATCAGTTATCACATTGTTGGTTCGCTTTTAAAGATCTTATCAACTGCAGTCCTCTATTCTAATCTCAATAAAAAATAACTTTTTGAAAAAGTGGGCTCTAATCAAGATAATTTTATATATTAACACCATATTCTTACCACATACTGTGAGTCATAAGATGACCTAAGAAGGAATAGAAGAGGCTTGACGATTCTTTTCACTTCCTTCATGGGAGCCATAAGCCAATGAACGCCAGCAGCAGCAAGCACAACACCACTGTTTTGACTCCAGAAGAGGGGTGATGTGCATTGCAGCAAGAGTTTCACATCATTGTCAAGGTCTATGAGAGAAATAGCATCACTAGATTTGGACGAATCACTGTTCAAGGAGGCAGTCTCCAATAATCTGCTTTGTTGGTCAATGGTATAAGACCCAGGAAAGATGTTATTTTCTTCTATGTTTTCACCTTTGCTTCCGTTCCAATTTTCTAGAGAACAAGCAGAAGTTTCTCTTTCAATAAATAATCTCTTTGTGTAACCTGAATTATAAGCAGCAGATATTTTTGAGATTCCATGCTTTGCAACAACGTAATGCAATAAAATCTCTATCAAAATGATCTGTCCCCACTCTTCAACATCAGGAAGTGTCTCACATAACCTTCTAAATTTTGAGTCAATTAATGATAGGTTATTGGGGCAGACAGAATTAAATGCAACTGCAGTAGCTCCAATCACCCCAGCAGAATTGTCATTGAACAACACTCCAATCAGCTGCATACAGTAATCCATGAAATAATCAACGAAAGAACAGAATAATAGATAAACACAAAAAAAGAGTATGTGTGAAGAAATTAACCTCTTCCAGAGCAGTATTATTTTGCTCCCGGTCCAAATCATAAAGCTTTGGAATAGCATTTGCAGCACACCTCCTGACATAAGGAGAGGGATCTCTAGCACATTTGGTAACAGCCATTAAAACCAAAGGTGCCACAACATGAACATGGATCCCTGACATTGCCCGCAGAGCCCATGCCCGCACCAAAGGATTCAAATCTGACAGATCTTTCTGAAAACTGTTGATTGACAGTAAAGCCTCATCTGGTCGCCTGCATTATTTCTCCAGATAATGCAAAGATTGTTAACAGTGATGAAAGCGAGAACCATGCTCCATAAAGATGTCAGAACCTAAGGTTCACAGAAATATAGCTGTTAAATTCATTTATTCAAATAAAACTCTTAAATAACATACAAAGCAATGCATTATATTTTACAAGATGCACAGATACATCATATATGAGGTGTTCCCTGCTGTAATTTCACATTTCATTGATGTACAGCACAGCTTCTTCTAAACCTGAATTGATGTTCAAAGATTAAACAAAAGTGTCTGTTGACATGTAGTTTCATTGTTCTTGTAGCTAAATTAAAGAGCTGGAACTTTAAAAGAGCTTCTCCACTATGTTATTGGCAATGCCCCCTTTTGCATCTTGCTAGTTAAAGATTCAGTAAAAGGAACATCTCTAAACTATTTCTGTCCCCTTGTTCATTGTGACAAAAGAAGTGCTCATTTGATAATCTAGATTCTCCATATAATAGGCCTTTGAATTGTTTGAAAACTTAAAGAGAGGAATGTCCAACTTGTCAACCTTAGATTGAGACTACGCACGTACATCTCAAAAAAGTACCCTACTTGTATGAATGTATCAATGGGCAGGATGTTAAAAATTAACAATAAACTTTATTTTGTTCATTCATTTTTTGTCAAAACCTTGGCCTTTTCTACAATTTTGGTGTCTTATCTACAGATGAATTGAACAACAGCTTTGGTGAATGTTTTTTTTTTAGCCGACACAAGAAACAAGGTATATCTATTTATAAGTTTAAAACTTTAAAGAGACGTACAAGTTTGATCTAGCAACAGCCATTTAAGTTGGTTCCAAATACATTAGACCAGCTTGGATTTCATGTTGTGTCATTTGGATTGTCCAACCTGGCCCCTTCAGCCCTGGGCTTTCCACATTAGCAATCTCAAATTCTACGTTGATACCTGTTGTGACCTTTTCACACCATTGCCCCATTGCAAATAGGGACCCCTCTTTTTGCTTGGCAGTAGAATAGTTGGTTGGCTTAGTCTAGGTTGGGCAGTGTTTCGCGAGTCTCAGGTGATTGATGGGGTAAAAGCGTTGAGCATCCTAAAGTTTAAGGAGTCTGAAGTTTGGCATTTGGGAAAGGTATAAAAGAATTCCTGATCTGCAAGCAAAATTCCAACAAGGTTGAAATTTCCGACCTAGATGAGAGCGTTGTCATGATCTTACATTGATGAACTTCCAACATTCACCCAACGCTTAGCCAATTTTGATTCAAGTAATGGGCATTGTTTGAAGTTTAAGTTTTGATTTTTTTGAAAAAACATTGAAAATCTGATATGAAAACTGGAAATTTGATATGGGACTGAACAAGGGGATAAGCAATTGAAAAGGATCAGGAATATAATATGCAAATTAAAATGAGCAAGTGTGAGCAAACAAAGAAAGAAAATTGAATTTGAAAAGCATGTACAGGACTTGGCATGGCTTGAAGAGAAGCTTAAAAGGAAAAGTTCCAAGCAAAGGTCAGATTCCAACCTTGATTTTGAACAAATTCCAAGCCCTGGTCGTAATCTGACCTTGGGCTGGAATTCAGTCCCAAGTCTCACACAAATCCTACCCAAGAAGATATGGAGAAAATGAAAAATCCAAAAGTGAAGATGAAAATCAATCAGCCTATGATGAAAGTCAAGTTTGATCAAACAGCAAGTTGGCAAACTGGAAACATGGAAACTAAGGAGAAAATGTAACTCTAATTCATGCAATGAAGAAGATTTGGGCAAAATGGCAAGTAGTTCAAATGTCTCCAATCGAGGATGGATCGATTAAAGCAAGGAAAGAATTCAAATAAACAAGGAGGCAACCCAAGTTGGTACAACCAAGTCATCAAGACTTAGCAAAACATCGAAATCGATTAAGGTGGATTTCCAAGACCAGGTCGGAATCCGGCCTGGCCAAGACCATGAGATTTCCGCCCTGTTGTTAAAGGTGTTTTTCAAGCTCCAAATAGATATGGGTCCATTCAAGGTCTCAGTTCAGGTGGTATGATGAAGAAAACTGAGTGTGGGGACAAGAAAATGCAAGTATTTATAAACAGACCTGAGTTGAGCAAGTTCAAAATCATGCAATGAAAGAAGAAAACTGATTGGCAAGTAATAAGGATTCATTTGCAAACATGAAAACCAAATCTCAAAGAGAGATATTGATTGATAAAACTCAGAAATTCCAACGAATGAAAGGGGAAAGCGGTTATATTTGAGCAAAGAAAGCATGGGACAAGTTTGGAATCAATTCCAATGGCAGGACAGATTGACCTTGCCTCAGAATTGAGTTCCAAACGCAGGTGGAATCCGACCACACCTTGCAACAATTTCCAATCACCACCAAATTTCCGCCCTCTCATTTGCAAGCATTTCCAAACAAAAATGAATCGGCTAGGAAGGTTGTAAACCGAATAGCAAGCATAAGTGAGTCAGCCCTGATGGAATGACAACAAATTAAATTTTAATCTTAATAAACCTTAATCAGGTCGGCTATGCCAAGGGGTCATGTCTTTTGGAGATTAAGCACCTGTATAAAGAGGTAGTTAACCCCTCATTCAAACCATCAAACACCAATTCGATCCAAAGCAAAAAGCAGAGAAGTCTTATATGTGCCAAAAGAAGGAAGGAGAGGAAAATTAAAACCAAGATTGACTGTGGAATTGAGAATCAGATGTCAATCTTACTTCTGATCCGGGCCTATATACGCGAATCTGGCAACTAAGCAATAACTTCTCATAATCGGCTAAACCTCGACTGATATTTGTTACTTTCCAATTTATACTTTTGCACCACATATTTGATTGGTTATCTTCTGAATTGGAGAATACCTTTTCAGCAAGCAAGGTATTTACATCAACCTTTGACATTTCTTGAAGCTCATCTGTCACACTTTGTCAGGCCACTTTTTGCTCTTTGGTCATTTCTAGTTCTTTTGCCATCTCCTGCTCCTGCAAGCGAATTTTCTCATATATATCTTTTGCCCCAATTACAAAGTTTGAAGCTTCCTTCTTCATTTCACTAATCCATGCTTCAATCATTTTACTATGAGTCTGGTACTTATGCATGTTCTCAACAACTTTCTTCTCAAGAATACCTTCTGGACCTGTAAGGACTGGTGTAGAGGTTGTTGTCATTGATACATCTGAGGAATCAGCCATAGAGTTAATATAAGACACTAGAGCCTGTATCTGATTTTTGAGTTGCTCCTTTGATTGCTTCTCTTTCCTGGCACTTTGAACTAGTTAAGCTGCACATATTTCAAAGTTCTGAATATTTCCCTCGGTTGATGGCGGATGGCGGACCAAGATCTACCTTGCTAATGCTAAAATCACCTTCACTGGCCTCTTCAACATTCTTTTCTGTAATCAGCCTAGCCACCTCAACACAAAGGTTCCCTCATGATGCATCAACCGCAAACCTGGACATTACCTTTGTCTTCTTTACTTTCGCTGGTTTTTGGAGGATGTTTGCAACTGCATTAGGATCAGGAGGCACTACCTGTATCACTCTTTTCTTCTTCTGTAAGCTCTTTTGTAGCCAAGAGGAGGAACAGGCCTGCAAAGGTTCTTATATGTTGATAAATGATGGTTTTAAAGACATTGCCAGGTTAGGCATCAGTGGCATCTGATCATCATCTTGATTGATATCTATCATTTGTACCTCGGGTGGAACAAAGTCATTATGTGAAGGAGATACCATGAAGATAGGTGATGGGACAATAGGAATTTGTTGCTCAATTTCGCCAGGAGGTTCTTGAGGGATGGTATTTTCATTTGTTTCTTCATCTCCTTGAATTATGTTTACCACTTTCTCTTTGGGCTTGGTCTTTTTTCTTACTGCAAAATCAACTTCGCATGCCTCAGAAGAAACTAACAACATTGTTAAAGCACTTACAGATTCCCACACCTCACTTATCAATTGGAAAGATTGGGGAATTTCATGATGCACAACAAGAAAAGAATGTTTCCATTGCATTAAAGGATAAGAACAGCAAGAATGAACTCAGTGTTAATGTTGTGTAGCTACGAGAGAGATAAATTACTGCTGGAAATAGTTGACTTAGTTTCATGAGATGATTGGGCATTGCTGAGATGTCTCCAGCAGTATCGGGAGTTTATTATGTTACTTATTTTGTTTGCATTCCGCCTTCTTGTCTCCATGCGAATGCTGACTTGACATCAGTCAATTGTGGCACTCCATTTTCTCCGATTGATATTATGGATTCACCATTGGGCCGTTTCTTTGGTTCTTCACGGCATGCTTTTAAATGGGCCATATTGCGGCATGTTTTATTTGCTTTGCTGTTCTCAACGGTTATCTTCTATCTCAGGATCTCTTTCCCGTTAATCATCTTGTAACGGATGGGCGTCAGTTGATTAGTAAGTGGAAGAGTCTTTTCATATTCTGCATTCAATATCTTTCATTTATACTGAGCATGCCTAACATGGTGAAGATTATCTGCGATTGTGTCTCTTTGTGTATAGGCAGTTACGCATCTTCAGCATCGTATTTTTCTGTGCAGAGACCCTTTTGGATGGTCGGTTGCTTGTTTTGTCACCATGGTGTATTGGCAGTTATCAATGTTGTGAGATTACGTAGATTATCACATTTTGGTTTCTTATGCTAAATGAGCCTTCTAGCTGTGTGTTTAATCGGGAGCTGGGTGTGTGTTTGTATGCTCTTTCCGGGAGGAGCCTGATTGCCAGGTTGTTGTGAATAGCTTGAAGTTATTTTCTCATACAGCTTATCATTGCAGAGATATATCTTGCATTCAGAGATATTTCTGTGTAATTCTGATTACTCTTAGAGCTGAGAGTTATTTGAAGAAAACTTAAAATAATGCTTGTTGATTGATTGATATTTTATTCAATCATAAGCATGAGAATGTTGTAATTGTTTTGAGTATACAATAAAGGAATATATTTTGGGTGTAGCTGGGTTTTTACCTCGAGGAGGGTTTTTCCCTCGATAAGTTTGTGTGTTCTCTGCTCTTTTGTGTTTGTTATTTCAGCTCCTTGCTTTCTTATATTCTCATTCAAAAGAAGAAATATTTGCTTCTCATGCAAAGGAACCAAAGCCTAGCCCATATGCAAGGACAAAGAGTAAATCAACAATTTTGGTGTTGTTTGCACACCCCTAACTTAGTGTATGAGAATAGGAGGATTCAATTGGACTGTTGCTACCACCAAGAGTTTTGAACTCCTGAATAAGGTGATCAAGGAACTTGTGTTAGTGCTTTTTAAATTTGGGAATGCCTTCCAATAGATGGTGATGCTAACAGAATTTTGATTGATGTTGCATTGAGTCGAGAGAGTAGTCTGATCACATATTTTAGTGAGAAATTGAGTGAGGTTATGCAAAATAATTCTATCTACAAGTGAGAATTCTACACCATATACAAGCTTTGTGCAAATGGAGGCATTACTTATTGTCCAAGGAGTTTATGTTGTACACAGACAACCAAGTGCTCAAGATCATCAACAGCCAACCAAGTCTCAACTAGAAGCACGTGAGGTGGGTAGAATTTCTACAAGGTTGTTTTTTTCTAATGAATCGTAAAGCTATTAAGAACAATAAGGTTGCAGATGTCTTCGTAGAAGGCATGCATTGTTGTCCAAATTGATTGAGTTATTGGCCATGCAGATGATGAAGGCATTGTATGCCACAAATCCAAATTTTGCAAATGCATTGAGCCATGGAATGCAGCCAAAGGCCCATTTGAAGACTACTTTGCATAGGAGTAACACAACAGTTGTGTATCCTACACAGTTTAATGAAGGAGAACCTTGTTCGAGAATTGCATAGTGGTGGACTTGTACGCCACTTCAAAGCAGATAAGACACAAGCCATAGTCAAAAAGCTTGAGGGTAAACAGTTGAGTCTTTGGATAGCTGATTTGAGCAACACTTCAATTTCAAACAATTCCTTGAACCTTTTCTATAAATTGGCAAGATCACTTTCTTCTATGCAATGGTACCCGAAGTGATCATCCACTGCAAAAGAGAGAATCTTGTGGATTCTTTCTTTTTTCTATCTCCCTTTGATCTATAACTCAACTAAGACTTCTAGGGTAGATTGTATCAGCGATGTAAATTCGTAGCCCCTAATTCTTACAGAATGCTTCAATTTAGTTCTTCCATGAGGCATTGTCAGATCCAGTCTCCTAACTGAAGTATGATCTCATCTGTTTCTGCTTTTGTTGGTATAGAATTACCAAAAGAGACATGCTGACATATAGATCTCAGAAAAACTTGCCTGATGAAAAAGGGTCAAAAACACTTCCACATGTGGAAACTTATGCCCTCGAGAAGTATAGTCCCACAATGCCAAAAATGTGCCAAATAAGACAGTGATAACCTAATAGACATCAAATTTAGGATGAATATAAATTGCCCTAACTAGATGAAATCTGGGGGGAATGAAAAATTAATCCTGCTATTTTCTTCCCAAATTTGCAGATCTGTAGCGGATTTGTGTGATTCAACAATATATGCCTCATACAGTACAATTCTCTAACACTGATATTGGATAAAAATGTCACGAGACCTTGGAATTGCAACTCTCTTCTTTTGACTAAAAGCTTAGTCACTCCTACTTTAATACCATATGAAAATTGTGAAGACTATTGCAGAAGGAAGGATGAAAAATAAGCTAGAACCAAAAAAATAATTTGAAGCAGGCACAGGCAAGAATATTTGTGCTCAGAGGCTAAGAGAATCCCTACTTGGTTTATTCATCCTCCACAACATGATTTAGTGGTGATCTTTCCCCATCATAGACATGTTGCAGTTTTAGTTACAGACTTTTGTGCAGGTATCCTTGTGGGAAGATTTGACACAAAGACCACATGAACAAAATCCTCTTATAGAGATAGGATCAATACAATCAAAAAGAACAATAACTTGAGATATATTAAAACAATCAAGTATGATGTAGATGGATGAACATAAAGAACACAGTTTCATCACAAAGTCAATATATTCCAGGGAATAAAGTATGCCCATATTCAAAAAACATACCTTTCAGCATAATGTACAAGATAGATGTAAACAAGTTTCTTGACCTCCAATGACTGAGATGCCACATTTTTTACCACCTATAAAATAAAATAGCAAAGCACAAGTTGTTATTCAAGTAACTAAGTATGCTTGTAAAGTAAGAATCAGTTAAGAGACAAGCAACTGGAACAATACATTCGTAAAATTGCACCATAGCTGTGAAGCAATGTTATGTTTCCCACATTATATATATATAGAGTACACAATATTAATACTCTAGCTGATCTCTTAGCTTATTATCATGATCCATTGATCTTCTTTCACTATTTACATTTCTTTTGTGTATATTTGTACTTTTTTGTGTTCTTTGTTTGTCCCTTTTTCCCAACCATCTGCACATTGAGAACAGCATCCAGGGGTCAAAAAGTATATAAACATCATTTATATATATCAGCAAAGCAAAGAATCTGGATTATTTCCTATAACATAGAATTCAGATTTCAATCTAGTGCAATGGGCCATAGGTCAAACAAATGATGATGCCTGGATTCAAGCCCCACCAAGACGTGCTCCCCCACAAGTGGCTGCAATACGTGGGTCACAGCTAAATGAAGGTTCAGTTAAAGTCCCAAGTGAGCTCTGGCAGAAAAGAAACATTTAGGATGTGACTTTTAAGCCACCCAAGAATGTATACTTGATGATGTGATCCTTGTGCATGAAAGAGCATGGAGTGAATATTTTCAAGTGCTGATTTTTAAACAAAGTTTAATGTCTCTTCATCAACAAATCTCATTTGCAAGGCTTAAGTTGTCTGAGCATACTCTTAAATAGTATGAGAGCAATACGAATTTGTTGGAGATTAGAAAAGTACTACCTATTTGTTAGTGGGATGATTTTAAAACACTGCTACATAAACAATTTTACCCTATATGCCATTAAGAGGAGAGAGTAATGCAGTAGCATTATTTGAGGCGAAAAAAATGACAAAGCATGCAAACTTATACAAGCAAATCCAGGAATAGACCAGTTCCACTGGGTAAAGATTACGTGGGTCATGAGATAAGGATGAAATACATACGTGGATCATTTGGTCACCTAAAGACACTTGTCCTTATGGTGAACCTCCAAGATATTAATGAGTTAACATGAGTTAGATAACTTGAGTTAGATAAAAGGGCAGCTTTTCTTACAAGCACAAACAATAGAAAGAATAGCAGCAGTTTGTTGATGAGAAGGATGAAAATTATAGCAAGGGTAAGGGCAAAAAGAATGCTACCACCACTATTAGTTCAAAGGGAAAAGGGAAAAAATGTTCCCATGGTTCCCATCATGATAAACATGGACATACAAAAGAGAGGTGTTGAAAGCCATCTCCAGAGTTGGTAACTTTGTGGGTGAAGAAGGGAAAAGTGTTAGAACAGAATATTATTAAGGATCATACCCATATAACATGTACATGCTGTTCTATATAAGGTTATACTAACTTATGCTTATTATATGCTTTATAAAGCATATACCATTTAAAAATTAATAATCTAAAATTATTTAGTATGAGAGCAATACAAATTTGTTGGAGATTAGAAAACTACTACCTATTTCATGGTGGGAGGATTTTAAATCGCTGCTACATAAACAATTTTACCCTATATGCCATGAAGAGGAGAGAGTAATACAGTGGCATTATTTGAGGCAAAAGCAGTGTAACACTGGTATTGAGGGACATCGGGACGGGTTTTCGGGTCGGGGAAAAAAGGGATTCAATTTGGGGACAGCAGCAAGGAGATGGGGGGAAGGGGGGTGCTGTAATATACTATACATATAGTACTTGAAACGCTAGTGATGAAATGATGTATAATAGTATAAGAACTAATAAATTATAATACCAAATGAAATACTTGAACATAGCAAAATTGCAACATACCCAGTACAGAATACAGTATACTTGAACAATGAACATTGAAGTTTTCATTTTGAACATTGAATATCCAATTACCAATTACAATTAAAAATTTAAAAGTTAAAAATTCAAATTATTGGCAAATAAAAGATTCTAATTTATAGTATATCAAAAATATCATAAAGATGATTACAATGAGTAGCATGATATCAAAACAAGTACAAAATCATGTCAAAATGTAGTGAAGGGAGGCCTCTTATCATCCCCCTTGGCAAACTCCTCATCACTAGAACTACTAGACTCCTTACGGTCAAGATTCGCCAAAAGAACACCAACCAACCCTACATCTCTAGCTGTTGCAATCTCATCCTCATCAATCTGTGATGGCTCCTCTAGCTCTACATCCTATCATGATGGTGGGCTCTCCTTGTACACGTGTCTTACAGTCCATGATACGCAAGGCACTGTGTACAGCCACTAGCTTCTCTGCTCTCTTAGAGGAAAGCTTGTTCCTCTTAATAGAGTGGATAAAGCTATATGTAGACTAGCTCCTCTCTGTAGCTAATGAACTAGAAACTTGAGATAGCAGACGAATGGCTAGTTTGGTAATCTTTGACCTCTGTAATCTATGACATTTTAACCACAAAATTGGATGCTCCTATGCCGTAGTTCTGATATCCATCTTTGCCACATCCAAAAAACCTATAAGAGTGGCAAATTTCATCCACTCAGTGCGAATCTCACCAGTAGTTTCACTATCATACATCATACCAATGCACCTAAAGAACCATGCCTTCCTCATCATCTTGAAGTGGTGTAACTCTACTAGGCCTAGCCATGTACCACTTAGGATTCAATGCATAAGAAGCCATGTGCAAAGGAGTATTCAACTTGTCTCATCTACGCTAAATGATTGGTTGAATGTGCCCATTGTAGAATGCTAAAGTGGGGTCCTCTCACACAATTGCCCTCACCTAGCCAAGCATAGAATCAATGCACTCATACAATTTTCCAAGGTTAGGTGCATCCGCATCCCCATATCTGATGACCTAGAAAACTGGAGTGATCATAGAGACTATGTATTTTGCATCACTCTAGAATGCATCACTTCACTATCTCCTTCACCCTCCTCCCCTGCTCTATCCTGGCCCCATCCCACCAAATCCACTCTTGCATCATAACCATGAGCTGCAGTGTCTCTTGCAACTCAAGCATTCTCTCCAAAAGAATGAAATAGGATGCACATCTGGTCTCAATTGGTTTCAAGAACTCCTTCATGAAGCTCCTGAAGAGTGCATGTGAAGTGTGGTAGTTGCAAATATACATCTACACATCTCTCGCATCGTTGACCACTTCCAATCAATCTTCCCCATGTCCTTGAGTGCATTGCTCATGGCATGCACACAACATGGAGTTCACCAATTATGTCTAGAGGCTACCTCAATAAGCTTCCTTGCAGCTCCACACATGTGTTGCATCTATCACTACTTGGACCACATTTTGTGTCCTAACCTCCTCAATAGCCTCCCTAAGGACCTGAAACTGAAAATTGGCATCTTTGTGATGCCCTGAACAACCAACTGCCCTCAAAAAGTATGGGCCCTCTGTGCATGTAACCATGATGTTGATGAGTGGACAATGGCTAATGCTCGTCCACCCATCCATAACTATGCTATATCCGGACTCTATCCAACATGTCTTCATCTTCTCTATCAAAATATTGATCTTGGTATACTGGTTATCAAAGATCGTGGTCACCAATTTGTGCTCACCTGGTGGCACAAATGATGTTCCTCCCTTCGCCACCATCGACATCATCTCCTTATAATAAGGAGAATGAGCTACATGTAATGGTATGGCATTGGCAAAGAAGATCCTATCAATGGATTCCTCTATCTGATCCTTCAAATGCACATTGAGCAAATCAACTATGGGGTTACTTGAACTTCTTGCCTTGTGTTTCCCCTTGCCGCTGCCCTCCCCTGTTGAACTCTAAATGGATGAAGGCCCTAAGGCTGACCCTGAAATAGTTCCTACTCTCTTATGCATGGCACAAGTAGAAGTATGCGGTTTCCCCTATAATTGTTGAATTACATGAATCTGTTGCCTAGCAGACAAAGTAGTAGGCACTACAACTGCACAATCCTCAAGAACACCTTTATCTCAATTTTGTACTTGACATTTTTGTTGATGTGTTGCAGCTTCAATCGGATAAATACTATGAGTCAAAACAAGTGAAGATATGTATATATTTAGTATATATATGAGATGTATATACATACTTACCTCATTCAATATATATATAAATATTATTATTATTTAAATATTAGAGAAATCGATATAATAATGACTCAAGAGATATTATGTATATATATACATATATATATATACACACACATATATATACATAATTATGATTGTCATTATATTAATCACAAATAATGAATAGACATGTCCCATGAAGGGACATGTCTCTCCTTGGCTCATTCTCAATATAAATGCAAGAGATCGCTGCCTTTGGAAAACACATACATTATAGGCAGTGCTATTACATTTGCAGCGATCCCAAAATTCAACATGGTGTCAGAGCAAATTCAAACCTCTGGGAATATGAATGTTTTTTTTTTTATATGATGAATTCTTATCAGAGAACAATCTGAGGTATATAGGGAAGATTGAAGCCCCCAACATTAAAAGGCCGAAGACGTCTAGAAAAATGGCACGAGATCAGACTACGCGTGGATGTGGTAGACTTCTTTGGCACCGCGTAGATAGGGTTATTCCAGCATTGAATGGGACCACCAAATCCGCATAGGATTTGACTGATGAGTCCGGTTGGGAGGTGATGATTTGGTGGTCGTTGCTTGATGTTCATGGACTAGCTTTCTTTATTACCGCATGGATGAGTTTTTGTCCCCGCGTTCTCTACAGGCAAAACTCAGATGAATAGGATGGCAGTCTCAGTGTGAAGCTAAATGCAAATCTATGCGAGCTCCTTAGAGATGATGGCTCTGTGCTCAGTGATAAGCTTTGGATAGCATAGGTGGCATAGAGGTGGAAGAAGTTTCCACTGATTATGGGTCGCTGCCTTCAATGAGTTGCCGCTAAGATTCTCTGCGACACCAGTAATTGCCACTGAGGTTTTGGTGGAGATCGGGGTAGTTACGAGACTGTGAATGCTTATGCACAGTGAGTGCACAGTCAAGACAAAGAGTAAGGCAAGAGAGATGCTCAGATTACACAATAAATATTGGAGGAGCTCGTCTTGTGTTCCCTCAATCATCTATCTGAAATGTGTTTAGTGAATATAGAAAGCACATGTGGAAGATAGTAACCATAAGAATGACAACAGTCATCAAAGCCTTTAAATCAGAGAGTTTAATGTGATGCCTTATGAAAGTCACCAAGGTGCATGACAGCAAAGGAGTCTAACCGTGACATGCTAATAAAATATTGTTCTATAATGGAAGACAATGATGTCTTATATGTATTTACAATGCACATGGGAACAATAACGTATCCCTTCACCATTTTAGGGGCCCTCTATTGTTATGGCTTCATGATCCACTGAGTAAAGTGTAACTCAATGGCTGATACAGAGATGAAAGACTGTTCATGAATGGTCAAAGCAGCAGTGACAGGAGCATGAAGTCATGACAGTCATGATGACAATTATATGTATAATGAGAGTGATCTTGGATGTGGAAGAAGAAAAGTCAACAAAGAGAAGAGGTTAACATCAAAGTCATTCAAGACAGATAAAGGAATAAAAGTAGTGGAAGATGATGTTGTTATGATGTGACAGTGATCATAAACTCTCAGCAGCAGCAGCAGCGGAGCAGGCTGATTCGCCCTTCATTGGAGTCATTGAAGAAAATTCAGACCTAATTGCATTCTTGGAGCAAGATAGCTTCCATGATTGGGACCATGTGAGAAGAGTATGCTTCCGTCACAGAGGGAGTAGATATAGGATATGTTTCAGTTGAGTTTTGAGGATCTTGATCATATTGATTCAGAGGGAGTTTGACACTTCAGAGGTAACTTTGGACAAGTAGCTCAAAAGATTGATATCAGATTCAGAGGGAGTATGACAGTTTATCATAAGCAATCTTGGATGAAAAGTTCAACAGATTGATATCTTCTTAATGAGTTCTTCTCTATGAGAGCAGTTCGAGGTGAAATCCCTTGTTTCCACCCTCTGCATTGAGGCATGGTGAATGTCATGTGTGTGACTGTATGATTTTAATGGGCCTGCCCCCTGTGTACATCATGAGGAAGTGACGACTTCCAAATGATTATCACTTGTATTTGTAGGAGTTATTGAAAGGTGACGATCTTACAATAACTTAATCTTCTATTATGATGGATATCCTATGATGTCTAAGCAGATCATGATAGATTATATCTTGCATGGTGGATTAATTTCCTTAAACATACCATGAATATAATGTTCCTATGGTAAGTATTATTGAGGATACGTATGCACATACCTTATGGACATTTTGAGTATTTGGTGAATATCATGTGACCTGATATTCAAAAGGCCATTACTTAGAGTACTTGGTGAATATCATGTGACTTGATATTCTGAGGCCATTACTCCTGATATCATGAGATGATATCTAAATGGTGGGTATCTTCGGAGGAAAGATATCCTTCATCATGCCAACTTGATATTACATTGAGGTAATATCTAACCATGTGTTTATCCTCCCTTTCTAAGAGGGAGTGTTGATGTGTTGTAGCTTCAGTCGGATAAATACTGAGTCAAAAGTAGTGAAGATATGTATATATTTAGTATATATATGAGATGCATATATATACTTACCTCATTCAATGTATATATATATAAATATTATTATTATATATATATATACACATATATATACATAATTATAATTGTCATTATATTAATCACATAATAATGAATAGACATGTCTCATAAAGGGACATATCTCTCCTTGGCTCATTCTCAATATAAATGCAACAGATCGTTGCCTTCGGAAAACACATACATTATAGGTAGTGCTATTACATTTGCAACGATCCCAAAATTCAACAATTTTTAGCATCCATCAAAAATTTACATGCACTCACACCATGTCCTATCCAAAAGAGCAAGTGTGCATTAACTCTAGTGATGCTCCCAAACCATCTTGCACCACAAAGATTGCATTGCCATTTTCTTGTGACACCATTTGTTACTCTTGTTGCAAATTGTTTGAGAGGAAAGTTGGGATCATAAGGACCCCTAGCAAACTATGTCAAAGGCTGAGAGGGGCAATCTATAGAAGGTGGTCCACTAGTGATAAAACTTTCCTCATGCTCAAGTTCATAATTTGATAAACCTACACCCTCATATTGAACTTCCATTTCATCTCCACTGATATCATGACTATGAGAGCTCATTTTGACATTGCATTTCACAAAATGAAAGATTTTCAGACTCGTTAATAATTTAAAAAATTAAAAATAAATTATTAAGAAACTAATTTCAGCCTAGGCCCTAATTTAGAAACAGCAAAAATGAAAACGCAAGAAACAACAAAAATGAAAACACTTTCAACAAGAATTAGAAACTCAAACAACATTCAACATTTTAAAAGAACTTGAAATTTACTTTTAGAAATAGAAATCAGAAAATAAAACAAAAAAAATCTAAAAACCCTACCTTGTGCTTGATGAATCTCTTCAAGGTGTGGAATATTCCTCCTCTTTGTAATGTCCCCTACTAGTTTAAGACTTGAAATCAACACATTGTTCTATACTTAATATGCTTATGACCTAAATTGACAAAGATTACGATGATTCAATCTAGATAATCAAACTAAAGAGAATTATTCATTCATCTAACCATATTAATATATTATTATTAACATCCATACCTACCTTATTACTACTTCTACTTGAGAAAGAAGGGTTAGGAGTGTAACCAAGGTGCATAGAGACCAATCACAATAGGCTCCCTCAAAGTTTACAGGTCCAAGCCCATATCCTTGTTATTCCTAACCGATTACTGAGACGGGGGGGGGTGAATCAATAAATACTATTTCTATTGCAATTCCACACTTATACAATGATTCTTGCAAGATAAACTAGAATGTAAACAATCATGCACAAACAGAAATAGAAATACTCAGATCAACACATCATGTATACGTGGAAACCCTCGATTAGATGGAAAAAACCACGGTGAGACAGAGCTCACAACTTCACTACTGCAGTAATAAAGATGCCCTGTTAAGAGCTTACAAAGCACTTGCAAGAGTGCTACCCAGTTAAGGGATTTGGTAAAAGATTGGTAAAGATCTTAACTCTGTTAGGAGCTGCCTTGTTAAAGGACTTTCAACATCAACAAAGATGTTACCCGGTTAAAGGATTTATACAAAGAACATAGTAGGGTTCACCCTGATAAAGGGATTTGAATATGCTTTCACACAATAAAAGCAATGATCTTAATTGACACTCTCTATCTGATTAGATCATACCTGTTGACCTCACTGTTCTGCCTGGCTATTGATCTTTTCTGCCCTTCACCTCTGTGACTGTAGCTCTTCTCAAAAGATAACTCTCTCCTGCTCTGAATAATCAACAACTCCTTTTCTTGTGTCCTATGACCTGTATTTATGCAAAATTTCATCTCAATGAAATCCTAACTCATAGAACCGCCAGGCTGTAAACTCGACCATACATCATGCAACAACAAAAAAGCTTTGTGTTCTGATCTCGAGTTTACCTTGAAATATCCGCATAGAAATAAAACTAACTCCTGTTAAAAAGCTAACTTTAGTTCTAAATAGTGGATGCCCCACATATTCCGGTTTTAAATTAAACAGCTCCGCATATTCCAATGCGAATAGACATGTTGTTGATCGATATCAATCTTATACCCGGTCCATCCCTGTATGCAATATAAGACTGGTATAATGTACTATGTTCGGTCTACAAGTCCATCTCCTCTGTTTAGTCTACCGGTGCATATATTAAGTAATACAAGTGATCTACCGGTGAACATCTACTGGTGGGAATGGTGTTTGCATCTATCTTCACTAATGACAACTTAAATTTGCTAACAATCTTCCCCTTTGTCATTGGTAGCAAAACCATTACTCACTTATCACAGTTGATTCCTTGATTTGTAGATTGCTTCCCTGTGTACTGTACACTTCAGCTCTTCTCTCTTTTGTTTGCAGACTTCCCCTGTTTTGGTGCTTTCCCTATTATGGTGCTTTAGCTCTTCTGTCCTTCTTTCCTTCTATTCTGATCTCTCTCTTCTTCCCATTGCTTCTTCTTCCCCTTTTTGTCTCCATAGGACAAAGGGTTTAACTTCACTGTTTATTTTACATTTGGAGCTTGGTGAAGATATCCTTGTAAATGTTCTTCGCTGAATGAAGAAAAGGATTCCATTGACCGGTTACATACTCAATGGTTTTGTGTTGCTTTTAGAGAGACAATAAAGTTCTCCATGTCCTCCACAGTCTTGTAGTCCGGTTCACTGATCAGATTTTCTGCCAAATTTTCTGTTTGTTGCATTGAATCGAGTGTTGGGGCAAGAAACAGTTGAAATCCAATTATGTCTTGGATTCTCTTGGTCTTTTCTTCAGAAGTCTTTCTCAGAATGAGAGCTAGACTTGTCATTTCTCTGCTAAAATTTGTTGCAAATTTATTCTTGACATCAAATGTTGAGGACAGAACTCTTATATCTTTAGAGGTCTTTGTTGACTTCTCTGTCAGTTCTTGCATGAACATATCAAAATTAGAAGTTCTGGTCATCAGACTTCCTACTACTTGAATCTGTTGTTGAAGTACCCTTAAATTGGTAGATACTGTGACCTTTATTTCCTCAACCTGTTTGTGGAGAATTTTTATTCTCTTCTTCTCATAGTGATCAATGGCTACTGTCTCTGGATCGGTTAGATCTTCTCCGCTTACTTGTGCTAATATTTCCAATTGATCTATGACAGGTTCATTTTCATTGATGTCAGCATCAGATACAAAGTTGCTAAGGATATTTTTGACACTTGTAAGGACCATGTCTTGTTTCCGCTTGGTCAGTTCCTTTAGCTGCCTTGTTGACATTTTGCTTATGTCAACTACGGTTTCACTAACCTTGCTCTTCTTTGCTTCTATGTCTACTGCAAAGGTTAGTTTTCGCTTGGATGAGGAGGAGCTTGGAATATCTACTTGTTCCTTGATTCTTGGCTCTTGTACTGGTAGTTCTTGTTCTGGTATTTCTTGCTCTTTTCCCGGTTGGGCCACCTCATCCGATTGCTCCACTTCTGCAGGTAGGACTTCTGCAGCTGGTCGTTCTTCCTCTTTTGTACTTCCTCTTCCTGTTGTACCTCTGCTTCTGGTTGAGCATCTTCTTCTTGTGCAAATTGCTCTTCTGTTGGGACTTCTTCCTTGTGCTGCTCTTCAGCTGTATGCAGATCACCCTCAGCAATTTCTTCTTCAACACCTGTAGTGTTGTCAATGGTCATCTTGACTGATGACTCTCCCATATTCACCTGTTCACCAGATGTGAACTATTCTGTATGAATATTCTCCTCACTGGTTGTAGGTTCTTCACGAGAAGTGAATTGAACCAGTGGTTCTTCTGCTGGTTGAGTTTGATCCTGTGGATCTATTCCCTCAAGAGCACTGAAATCATACTGCTACCAGAAATCTAGAGTCTCTTTATAGACTTTGTTTTCATACCCGTTGAATATCTTGGCAACTGTATACTTGGCATCCAAGTTCATTGATGCTCCTTCTAGTAGGAGCTTGATTCTCTCTTCACTGAGACCAGGTTTGACCTTTGACAATGTCTCCTTATTGATTCTAGTGTTGGTGCCTAGACCGGTTCTCCATTTTGTCATAAGCCTAGAATTGAGTTCAGGAGGAAACTTGGACCTATAATTCCTTGGAGTTTTGTTGTAATTCATAAAATTTCCGCTAGAGCTGCTATTACTGCCTGTTTATCTTCTTCTCCTAGCACACTATACCATCTAGCAGCATTATCTACTTCTCCAAAATCCATCACCTCGTCAACTATATCATTAACGGTCATGGTGTGAGTCTTACCTATTTCTGGAGAGATAAGAACGGTTGGGCGAGCTGGATCACTGCCTTTATCATCAGTGATGTTGACAATAACCGGTTCGGTAGGAATTTTTTGTTTAACTGGTACTTTTGCTCCAAGTACTCATTTTCCTTTTCCGGTATCAATGACCGGTGGCTCAGTTGTCCTTTGGTGTACTTCTACTTGTTTCTGGGTCTAAAGAAGTTTGGTCCATATTGCTACTCATTCCTCATGAACCCTCTCAGCTTCGCCAATAAGCATTTGACCGATCTTCCTCTTTGTCAGGAAATTTTGCTTATGCAGTTCGGCTTGGTGAGTGGCCTCGTCCAAAGTAAGATGGTTCTGGACCTCAAGCAGAGCTCGAATCCTTAGCTCCTTTTCTCTTTCCATTGAAATTTTCCATCTAGCTTCAAGAATTTCTTGGAGATCATTAGGCACAATCTTATGAAGTTCAATAGGGGAGAGGTTGAATTTGTAGATACAATGAACTACTACTTCTATTTTTCTCCTATCTTCTTCATTGGCCAATTGATATCTTCTGCTGACATAACCCATTCCACCAGATTCCTTCAGTCCTACCACAAATTCATCAATTGTGGGCTTTCTTCCTCTCGGTGGATCCTCCTTCACTGGTTTACCCGATTTCCTCTTTCTGACTAGAGGAACTGTTTCTTCAGTTTCTGTTTTCTCTTGTTCTTCCCCTTGAGTGCTGAGTATCGGTTGAGCTCTCTTCTTTTGAGCCTTGGGTTGATCTGTCACTGGTTTCTTCTTTGGCATGGGTGTCCTCTTGAAATACACATTCTTGATTGGTGCCCTTTTCTTCAGATTATCCTGGATTTCTTCATGGGTACCAAACCGGTAAGCAAAGAGATCTAGATCAGCTTCGGTCAAGGCATCTGCATATGCCTTAGCTGTCTTGGAGGTGATCTCGTAACCCAGCTCAAGAGCGTACTCGGTTCTCGGTTCCACAGCTTGTATGATGCAGTGGTCGGTGGATACCAAAAAACATACATCATCTTTGTACAGGTCAACAATGGTTGACAGCGCCCTCTCCCTAGTGTGCATTCGCAGTTGGAATGCCTCAAAGTACTCGGTCATTACTTTACCAAACTGGTTTCCCAGTTGGTTGGCCATTTCGCTTATCCAGTGCATAACCGATCAATCGGTTCCCCATGTCACCTTTCCAATTCTTGGGAATAAATTTGAGTAGTAGAAGTAAAGGCATACTAGTAGAGTCTCGTACTTCATGGATTTCTTCTCTACAATGTCGAGCTTCTTCATATTTTCAAATATCTGTCCTCGAAGCATTGAGCAGATATCGTACTGAGCATTATCATGCATTATCTGGTGAGCGGCATGAATGGCTCCTCCCAGTATGTTGTTCAAGTTGCTGGACTAATAAACCTTGTAGACTATCACAACAGATGCGAACCAAACTCCATCTTCGATGTCATTTACAGTCATAAGTCAACCATTAGATTTCGACTTTGTCAATTTAGTGACAATAGCATTGGAGATAGTTCTTAGGGTTAGTGCTTCCCCTTTGTCATTGTACCCGGTCACTCTATGTAGGTCTTCCTTCGTGATTTGATTGCATACTCCTTTTGTGAGCCAGAAACCCGGTTCATGAAGACGACTAAGAACCAGTCGAATGCAGTTGGGTCGGAAGACAGTCGGGTAACAAACTCCGTTGATTAGTCCAGACGACACCAACTTCGCGTATTTATCAAGAAGTCTTCCGTCTTCGCATAGCGAGAGGAACTCGCTTTGGATGTAGGTCTCACCCAGTTCTTCCTACTTGGCGTGAATGAAGGTCGTGACATCTTCAGTCATGAGGACTCCATTTGGCACAGACGATAGCGCACCAACCATGTTGTTTTCCTTGTTTTGAACCGCCATAATATCGTATCCAAGTCCGTCGACTTGGTTTCCCTTGATCAGCTTGACAGCGGAGGATGATGATGCCATTTCTTGATAACCGGTTTACACAGAAAGTCGCTTGATCAATATTACAGACAATATCTTACAATGATCAAAGCACGAGAATATTCCTCAAGCATAAGAAATTGTTAATCACAAAATCGCAAAGTAAAAGTAAATGAGTAATTCTCCTTTCTATATATAGGGTTAGGGCACAACAGTAATTACTAAACGGTAACTATTCGTTTAACGGCTACAACATTAATTGCCTTACCTAACCTTTCTTTCCGTTTTTGCCAACTGGTAATTCAGGCTTTTTCCTTTTTGAACAAACCCCAATTGAACAACACTTACCTGTCCGGTTATTCTTCATGACTGAGTGAGTTCGTTGCTCACCATTCCTACTGGGAACACTAGTCGAGCTACCAGTTCCCTCTAAGCCATTTAGGCCCAATTCGCTGAAGAGATATCACCATCTGTAGATGATGATCTTCCCTCTGTCTTCTCCTCAGCAAAGCTCTTTGATTCCTTTGTTCTTCTCATTTGAAGACGAGGTCTTCTTCACCGGTTTCACCAATCCTTTCCTTTTGTCCATTGACCGGTTTCTGCAGTCTTTAGCTAAGTGTTCAACTTTGTTGTAGGTGTAGCAAACTATCCCAATTGCCTTCCATGGATTTACCCTTCTCTTGTTGGGTGATTTGCACCAGGAGTCATTGTGACTGTGCATGCCACAGTTAGCACAGTTGGTTGTGCTCCGATTCTTATTCCTTTTGGCGAATATCGGTCTCGGTGGGGATCTGAATGCCATCGTCTTGGTGTAATGTCCCCGTTTTTCAGACTTTTGGGATTAGCTTGGTTCGGCGACCCTCGCAAGCTAATCAGGTGTTCAGAGGGGGTCAGATGGCGGAGCCAGTGT